>VZTG01010716.1:373744-384690 GCA_013397845.1 Melanocharis versteri | reverse complement strand
CGGTGCGAGATGTGCCGGCAGCGAAAGCGCTGCCGCTTGGGCCGGTGGAGCAGCCCCGGGCACTTGAGGAGGAGCGCGGAGGTGAGAACGTATCCGCCCAGCGTGGAGAGCACGTAGAGCGTGGCCGACATCCTGCGCCCGTCGCCGGCTGCCCCGGCCCGTCCTGCCGCGCTCCGTGCCGCTGTCCCAGCCCGCAGCCGGCTCGCAGCGAGGCGGAGCCGCTGCGGGACGCGGAGGCNGGGCTGCCCGCGGCCGCCGCTGCTGCTTCACGCTCGCTGTGCGGGTAATTCCCAATCGCACGCTTTAATCCCCACCGCGCCGTCCCGGCTCGCAGGTGGAGGGATGTGTTTTCCACGCCCCCGCCCAGCGCCCGCCTCACGGGCGGGGCTGTCACGGTCGAACGGCGCTCGGCGGATGCTGCGGGGTAATTCTCAATTACGCGCTTTTATTTTCCGCCTGGCTGAGCCGGCTCACTCCTCACGGGTGGGAGGATGTGTTTCCCACACCCAGCCCCTCAGAGACGTCTTATTCCAAATGGGAGGGATGCGCTTTCCCCACACAGCCCCTCAGAGATCATAAAATCATGGGATGGTTGGGTTGGATCTTTAGAGATCATCCAGCCCAGCCCCTTATGTCATATTCCAAACGGGAGGGATGCATTTCCTACACCCAGCCCCTTAGAGAGATCATATTCCAGAGGAAGGGACGTGTTTTCTTCATCCAGCCCCTCAGAGATGTCACATTCCGAATGGGAGGGATGCATTTCCCACACCCAACCCCTTAGAGAGATCATATTCCAGAGGAAGGGACGTGTTTTCTTCATCCAGCCCCTCAGAGATGTCACATTCCGAATGGGAGGGACACGTTTCCCACACCCAGCCCCCAAGAGATCACAGAACCACGGAATGCTTGGAAAGGATCTTCAAACACCATCTAATCCAACCCCTAATGTTGCATTCCAATCGAAGGGATGCGTTTTCCTCACCCAGCCCCTCAGAGATGTCGTATTCCGAGCAGAAACCAGGTCTCAGCTCCGGCCATGCAGTATAATTACTGCACTATAGCAAACTGGCAAATTAAATTTTGTGTGCATGCTAATTAGAAACAAATATTCTAGAAATTAAAGTAGGTCTCAGCATACAGCCGCTGTAATACATCTTACCTCAGTTAGAAGTTGATTTACTGTGGCTGATTTTTTGGCACCAAGAGTCACTTGATACAGGTAAGCACAGTTTCTGCCTTGCTGTTAATACACATCAGAACTGCAGTATCTTTTTTTTCTTTAAGACAAAATTATTTCTCCTATCATCACATTAAAAGCATCATTTACATACAAATAGCTTGCTCAGAAAAAGAAAATATTTTGCTCATCACTGCCTCAATATGACAAAACAAACTCTCGATTTCAAGCAATGCTAATTTTAGAATATTCCTAAATAGGTATGTAAAAGGATAGGATGGGGAAAAGCACTGTCATCAAAACATCTAGTAATACAGGATCAGCACTTTATGAAAACCAGCTTTTATTTTTTACATATGAAAACTTAATAAACGGAAAATTTACACGTCTCAGATCCCTTTTCCTGCTTTGATCCCAACTTTATTTCCAATCTGACCGTGTTCTAGTGAAATACAGTGGGGACTTCACACAATTGCAGTGACAATTGCTGGGTAACCAAAACCCATGAATTGGATTGAAGACGGCCTTAAACTCAAACAGATCCACCCGAACCCATTCTTATTGTGTAATTGCTTTCAGTATTCCTCGGAGAACTTTGTAGCTCATTAACTGTTGGCTTTCTTTGGGAGGGAAGCAGGGCCCCCGTTCTGTCACGTAGGCGTAGGGAAACCTCAGCACCCAGAGTCCATCAGAGGGAAGGGTGATTTCCTGCTTCTCGGGGTAAAATATAGGACAGGGTGGTGGCCCTGGCTGAACCTAAAACCAAAAGAAAACATAAGCAGGTAATCAAACGTCACTACTACCTTAAAAAGTAATAAAATGCAAATGGAGCTTTTTCAAATGTGTATTAAAAAAATATGGAGAAAACAATGAAGATTTCTCCAATTAAGAAAACCAACCTCTAAATTCAAATAGTAACTAATAATAATCTGAGCAATGAGTCACTGCTTTTCTCCATGACATTTAAAATGACAAAGTCATTCTTACAGAGTCATTGCTAGCTTTTTTTTTTTAAGAGCCATTATTACAGCAGGGAATGCCAATAACTCATCCTTGATAAAATATTTTTTAAACTTACTTTGTATAAAGTATAAATCTATATTTTTTAAACTTACTTTGTATAAAGTATAAATCTGGTACGTTGAAATGTAAGAAAAACCAAGTGCTTATGTAACAGATACTTTTGGAAACGACCGTCTTGGCTGAAGTTGGTTTGAGTTGGAGTTTCTTGACACCCTTGTTAATTAATGTTTCCACAACCACCCCTGCCTCTGCTGTTCCCAGATTCCCTCCTGCACGTCTCACCTGAGGCGTCAAGGTGATCTGCAGAGGAGCATCAGGAACCACCACGAAGAGCCTCATGAACTGGGCGTAGTGGGGCTTGAGGCCCCGTCCCTGTGTCGAGGACAGGATGTACAGGGGCATGTCGGAGTTGAGGGCTTTGAGGGCAGATTCCTTCGGCCCCCCTCCCATCACCTTCATCACCTTATCAGGCCCCGAGCACATGAACCTCCTCCCACGTGCATCTTCATATTCGAAGCCCACGAAAGCGCGAGCGATGTCGTCCCTCCGCCGGCCTCTTCCCATCACCACCGCGCTTCTTTTCCCAGGAACGGCCTTGTTGGGAGCAGGCCAGGAATTGGTGTCTAAGTCTCCTTCGTCTTCCGTTCTCGTCCTGATGACAATGTCCCAAGGCATTAAATAGTTTGTTCCCGGGATAAAGCCCTGTTGATCTAAGCCCGTGTGGAAGTTGTAAGCCTTAGCGGGCCCCAGCTTGACCAGGGACCAACTGGAGAATTTGGGCAGAAGGCCTTTGGGGCAATTGGAATGGAGCATCCCGGGGAGGTACTCGACAGTGGACGCCTGGCGATCTACCAGGCTCGGCCTCTTCTCACTCTTGGAGTCCCCGCTCTGCCCGTGGCCTTCTGCATTCTCCCCTGCACCCTGGGCATCGGGTGGGTAAGTGCCCAGGCTGCCCGTGGACTGGCCCAGGCTCAGGGCTAAGCTCAGGCCTGTGCTCTCTCCCTGAGTCTGAGGTTCCTTCTCTTTGAGCTTCTCGATCTCGCCTTCCGGAGGGGCGGGCGATGACTCGTCCCGAGCAGGCGCCGGGTCAGGTGTGCTTGGCTGAAATATGGGGAAGTTGATGTGCTCCAGTTTTCCACAGCACTTCTCTTCCAGCAACTACGAGAAAGAAAACGTGATTTAGTATCCACCCCGAGATGAGGGAGCTCAGAGTCACAACATTCAGCAGCTACAAATAAGATTCAAGAGCTTTACACCACGTGAGAACCAAAGCAGCAGCGGGAACACGGCCCACAGACCTGATTATTTAAAATTCACATGAACCAACACATTCAAAAGTGTGAACAGGTGCATTAACAGGTGCTCCTGTGTGTGTGCACTGGTGCAGACTGGAACTGCCCACCCTGGTCAGCCCATTTCTGCTCCCAGAAATGTCTTCCCCAAGCAACAAGTTGATAAGGTTAAGAGGAAACTCATGGTCCCTTCAAAATATAGACTCTGCTGATGAAAAAAAAGCACTGCTTGAAGCAACAAGAGACCCAACGGTTACCTGGTAAAAGTCATAATTAGCTGCTTTGATATCAAAGGGGTCCTCCCGAGGAGCTTGTTTCCTTCCACAGTTACAGGCACCAGTGGAACGAGCCCGGCTGTTGTGGTACAGAATTGGAGGATTTCTGTCTGCTTCTGGCTTTTCCCCTAAAAGCAAAAATCAATAAAACCTTGGGTAAATTGCCCACCATTCAAGACTTTCTTTATTCCCTTCATCCATTGCTTCCTCCTTGCTATACACATACACAAAATGATTTGCCACCAGTGTGTCAAGCAACTCCTCCCTTTCCCACTTTTAATAATACAAAGTTCCAGTGGAGGTTATACCACTAAACCAAATCTTATTTGCTTTTACAACCTCTTCCTGGAGGCTCAAAGTTGTTCTGCCTGCAATAAATGTGCAGAAGTCAGTTTTGACTCCAGGCTTTTTAAAACAAAGGGGGACGCTTATGCTTTTTAGAGAACTTTGTTCTTACACCCCTCTTGTTAGAAGGACTCCAGTGTAATGCTCCTAATTAGCAAGACAGAATCAGAGTTACCAGTAAAATCAGAGCATCGGATTAACTACAAAAATCAGAGTTATATTAACAATGGACTGGCTCCTAAACATTACTCAACATAAAGGAAACCTGCGCAGCAGCTCTGCTACGATCCCACAGTACAGAGATGATCACAGAACCATTCGGGTTGGAAAAGACCTCTGAGATCATCGAGTCCAACCTTTGCCTTGTCACCACCTTGTCAGTCAGTGCAGAACACCGAGTGCCACATCCAGTCCTTGAACACGATGCTTTAAACCTGCAAACTTTCATCTCCCACAACATTGCAGAGTCAGTGCTTTCAGCCTAAGACATTTTAAAGCAGATACAAAACTAAACCACGAAACTGAAGCACAAGTGGGCATCTCTACCTGCTTTGGGGAGCAGATGGAACTTGTGCACGCAGTGCTGGTCGGTCAAGCTCCGCTCCTCGCAGAGCTGGTGCCCGTTGCTCCAGAACTTGTAGCAGTCCTCGTTGAGCTGCATGGCGTATTTGTGGAAGGCCGGGCCCCGGGCGTGCTGGCTGTACACGCGCAGGGCCTGGGCCAGCTGGTTCTTGTGCACTGTCATGGTGTAATTGTGGGGCAGGTTGGACTGGTAGGCGCTGTGGGCCATGGGCAGAGCCTTCTGGCAACGGTTTTCGGAGAACTTGGTGTCTATGTCTAGGTAGCCTTCCAAAACTTTGATGCTGCTCATGATTTTCGAGCTCAGCTCGCCGCAGGTTGGGTCATCGTCTTTGCCTTCGATGGTCACTTCGTACAGTTTCAGAGCTGCAGCCACCCACTTCTGGTAGGTCGGGAGCTCGAAGTGAGAGGGCTGCGGGTTCCTCCCCACGCTGTCTTCGAAGCCCTTCTTGCTGAGCACCAGCTCCACGTGCTGCCACAAGAACTCCTTGAGGGTGCAGTCCACGAGCTGCCCAGAGGAGCTGGAGCTGCTGCTGCTGCTCTCTGCGTGGAAGGAGAGCTGTTGCCGGCCGTGCCTCATCATCTGATACCTCCTGGGTCCCGACAGCGTGGGAGCCAGCAGCGAGTCAGTCTCTCTCATGGTGCAGTTGCTCCTGAGCTGGTCGAGAAGCATGGCCACGGGATCATCTCCATCCTGGGGCCCACCAGCCACGATGTACACGAAAGCCTGGTTGGCTGGCACGGTGAACAGGCAGTTGATGCTCTGGTTGGTCAGCACCCTGCTCTTGCGGAAGATGCGGTAGATCTGATCCTCCAGAGCGTGCTGCAGCCTCCTCTTGGGGGAATGCTTCTTGGGGGCCGGCTTTTCCAGGTGACCACAGGGGTCCTGGCCCCTGCTTGGCAATGGATCCACCTTCAGAGCCCCGTTGAGCTGGAAGAGGAAGAGGAGGCGTGGAGGGCACGGCCTGCAGTTGAGCTTCCACTCCTTGCCGACCGGGCAGTCCTTGATGGCAGCCTTCAGGGAGGGCAGCACCTTCTGCCGCAGCCCGTCCAGCGCCCTGAACACGCGGTCGTAGGTGATGTCGAAGGAGCAGGTGGGATGCACCAGCAGCAGGATGTGGCACACGGAGAAGAGGTAGAGGAGGCTCAGGCAGTGCAGCTTCTCCTGGTGCTTCCAGAACTCGTGCGCCTCGGCGTGGGGCAGCGGCGCCGGGCCTCCGGAGGGGTGGCCGGGCCCGGCCTCCCTGTTCTCGGCCGCCGCCAGGTCCCCGCAGGCGCGCAGCAGCTGCGGCGTGTCGCAGATGGAGGTGAGCACCAGGTACAGCACGCGGCTCTCCTGGCTGTAGTACGCCTGCAGCTGGTTGTAGTCCTTCGTCGCCGGGTCACCCTCCTGCCCCGCGGCGCCGTCCGCCAGCTCGGGATCCTCCTCCGGGAACAGCGGGAACACCTGCCGGTCGCACACGGTGCTCACCAGGGCCTCCTTCTCGGAGCAGAGCTGCAGCGCGGTTTTGCCGAAGATGCCCACCACGCACACCTCCTCCTCGCCGNGGAGGGCGCGGACACGGGCACGGGGAGCGGGCGGTGCCGGGGCCGCACCGCGCCCGGGGTGCGGCAGCACTGCGAGCACCGCGACTGCTCCGGTCCGCACCGCTCCCGAGGACCGGGTCCGCACGGCCCTGACCCCCGGGGGACGCGGGGGGGACGCGGGAGGGGCTCCCACGGGCCGTGCCGGGATGCCGGCTCAAGGCTGCGCCGCCGGCACTCACGATCTGCCCTCGTCCCGAGCTGTGCCCGCGTCCTGAGCCGCGGTACGGGCACAAGCTCTGCCCAGCCCGCCAGCTGGGCTTGGAAGGAGGCGTTGAGTTCTTTGCGTTTAAGCAGTGCAGCCTTTTAATAGTGATCAGACACCAGGCAGCAGGGATACACAGTGCAATGGTCTCGCGCCGGGTCAGCCGCAGACTCGAACGGTGCGTTGGATCTTGCAGCTTTCCACTTTAATAACATTAGTGCATTAAACTGTTGCTTTTCTTCAAAACCATACAAATACCGTCAAGATATTTTTTTGTTTAAAAAAGATACGAAAGACATAAAAATACTGAATTTCAGCAAACACACACGTATTTGTATGACAAGCAGCACCAGTGCTGGGAACATAATAGTCCCTGCTTCAGCAGCACCCAGGTGTCAAAAGACTTGGGAAATTTCCCATTTTTTTTTCCATTTTGAATGAAGATGCAACCAAATTGAGAGACATTAGAGAGAGAGAAAAAGCACAATCTGCTTTACAGGGTTTCATAATGCCCTGTGCTCCTCTGCACTACATTTACTTACAAATATATGTGCCTGAGCGTGATAAAAATGGGATTCAAGTGGCTTCCTGACCACAAATGGAAAATACTTTGTTCCATAAACCTACTTTCCTTTTTCACTTTTCATCAAAGCTGTTTGCAGCACTCAACCGTGCAGGCGAGGGACTCTTCGGGTGAGCCATCTGTCAAAAGAAGGGAAGGGTCAGAACTTGGATATCTGAACTCATTATCACTGAGATAAAACTGCAATTCTTAGCTGACACCTTAAAACAGACACAACAAATCAGTAAAATAAAAGATGCTATTAACCCTCACATTTTGTTCTTCTGCAAAGTGGAACTATGACTTTCAAAGTCACGTTGAGGCACCCGATTGGCCACCAAAAAAGCAGTTTTTCCTCTTGGCTTTGTCAAATAACCTGCCATGGCATGTCCATTCTGCAGTGTCCTTAAGTCAGTAGGGAATTCTGTGGATTTTAAAGCCACGTTACGATTCCAAGAAGAGAAACAGAGTGACTTGCCTGAAATTTGCGCCGTAGTGCCTGTGTCATTATTGGTGTCAGCCCAGAGCCACATTCAGTGTTCTCTTTACTGTTTAAAGGAGTGCCACCAGGACTTCTGAAAGGGCAATTATGATTAGTTTGATGGGTTCCCTATTTTTTCTAGATTAAAAAAAACAGAATTCAAGAGAATAGAAAGGAACAGACCTTTGTATATCGACTTTCTTCAGATGTTTCCGAAGATCAATCTGATTTTTAGGGGAGGTACTAAGACAACAAAAGAAATTGGTACCATGAAATGTTTTCCACTCAGTAAACTATGTTAATCACTGCTTAAAACCAGAAAAATCTAATATCAAAATAAGGAAGAAAGCATCTTACATTAAAGATTTTGTAGCATGAGCTGATGGCTTGGACTTAGGTCTCAGACTAACACTCTGTAGATCTGTGAGTGTAATTAATGCCCTGCGTGGCTTCACTGGTGATTGTTCCTACAGCAAAGAAAGAAATGTTACCCCAAATAAAACTTCAGAAGGTCTCACTACCCTGAAACCCAATTAATATTTATACTCTGAAAGATTTTTGTGGTTTATGGCTTTATGCTTTTTTGAATTATTAAGATTTGAACGTGCCTTGGATAAAAATAGATTTATTTAGGAAAAAAACAACAACAAAAAAAACCTAAACAAGGGGTTTTTTTTCTGCAAACAAAATTCCAGCTGGGCAAAAGGAAGTCCAAAATCTACTGATAACACACAAAGCTACATGAAAGCTCCATGGCCTTAATGGAAAATTAGAGCTGTCCTAGGTGCCAGGTGAGACTGGAGTTTGTCACTTTATTTCTTCCCTTCCAAAGCCCAGGAGCAGAATTAGAACGGTCACTTGAAACTGATCACTGGGTGTTTGGATGAGAATCAATTTACTGGAAAAAAATGCAGGAAATGCAGCAGTTCCAGGGTGGATTTTCCCATGATTCAGCACCACCTATCTATCCTCCAGTTTACCTTGTCCATTCTCAGGCTGCTGTTTGTCTTCTTCAGTTTAACATTCAGGAGGTCTTTGAGGGTGATGTGCATGGGCCCATCCTTTTTCACTGGTGGTGCCTGAAAGCAAAGGGGTTTGGAAGGGAAATTAGGAAGGGAAAGTGACTGAGCACTCACAGAGAGGCTCATTCCTGATGAATCCAGGTCCAAAATGAATGCAGGCACGAAATAAAAAATAGAGGAACTTTCTGTTTCCCTACCAGTTTGGAGGCTGTGCCCCGTTGGAGGAGGAGAGGTGCTGGAGGCAGTTTTGGTGGGGGCAGCGGCGGTGGAGGAGGAGGAGGAAGAGGAAGAGGAGGAGGAAGAGGAGGAGGAGGGATGGACACAGGCACGGATGCTGACGGTGGTGGATCCATCTGTGTCCCCACAGCAGCACCCAGGACTGGCTTCTGGCACCTTTGGCAGAGAGAACTTTCTGAAGACAAAGCTGCCACTCCGTTCATCTGAAAGCGACATAAATAAATAGAGAGAACATTAAATCCACCGGCAAAAGTAGGTGGGATTTTAGAGAACAAAGGTGCTGGTAAGGCTGAGCTATAAAGATATAAACAGGTCCCTCCTGCTGGGAGGTAGCAGCATTCCAGCAGCTCTGAGGGCAGAGAATGCCCCTGAGGAGCTGTTCAGATTTCAGTGCATCTGCACTGAGCACAGTTCCCTATTCTCACACAGGCAGATGTGACCCTGCCCCAGGCGGACTGAGACTGACCTGGAGTGCTCCTTGGAGCTTGGAAAATTCACTCTCCAACTTCTGCAGCTTCTCCCTGAACGTATTTAGTTCCCTTAAGTAGACTTGTGATGGAAATATGGTGTCTTTAACCACTTGAAAGCTCTAAGCATAAAAAGAAAGCAGATTATGTGTATTTGTATATCGACTGCCTTCAGATATTTCCAAATATCAATCTGATTTTTAGGAGGGGTACTAACAGAACAAAATAAATTAATACAATAAAATATTTCCCACTCAGTAAACAGTGTTAATCCCTGTTTAAACCAGAAAAATCTAATATCAAAGAAAGGATATACCTGTGCAACCCTGCTCTGGCACCACCAATACAGAAATGATGCTGCTGTTGTCAAGGGTTTGACCATATTTTTGACACTGGGCAAGGCTAAAGACCAGCGGGAGCACCTTGGGACTGGTGATGTGTTCAGAGGGAGAGGAGCTGGTGACCTGCAACAGAACGTTTCAGAATGAGGCTAGAGTTTTATTTATCATCTCAGCCTTTAAAAAAGTTAACTGTGATCAATCATCTGGAAATTACAAGTAGGGACCAGCAGGTAACAACAGAGTAAATGTTACTACAGAAACCTGGAAAGGCAAAGGTACATTTCAATAAAGGAGGGGAAAAAATCTTATTTGAAATACTTTTTTATTTAAATTGCTTTTCCTGGTTATTAATCACAGAAACATTAAGGCTGGAAAAGATCTCCAAGGTCATCATGTTTAACCTTCCACTGACTAACACCAAAAGATATCATGAAGTGCCACATAATTGGCATAAATCTTTCCCTCTTTTCCGTGAGCCACTGGGAACAAACAGCAAACCCAGGGATGGGGTGAGAAGGCAAAGTTCAAGCTGAGCCTCTTACCGTGGAGAGGGACAAACTGAGCCCTGGAGAGTTGCAGCATTTCTCTTTTTTTCCAGTCGAAATTTTGCTCGGGCTCTTCGTTTTCGTTTGCATTTCTTATACCTTGCCATTACTGGTGAAAAGACATTTAAAATGAATGTAGAGAGATAAACCAAATTATACATTGGGACAGAGCTGCCATGGAAGAGAACGACACAGGCTGCACCTCAGAAATCCAGTCAGAGGTTACTCACAGCTGCCTTGGTGGAATTATCATGTACCAGTGATAAAAAATAACCCTTAATTTTGTATGGTCCATGGGGATGTGTTTGTGCACAGAAAGCACCGTCTCATACGGGCTTTTATTCCTCCTTTTCTATTTATATCATAGATAGCATTAATAAATAGCTATAATAAATAAAATAAAAATACGAATGAATTAAATATATATATTATAAATAATATTATAAATACACACACATAAATAAGGAAATAATTGGAAATATTATAAACTAAATGGAAACGCTACAACTATTAATATATACAGATAAAAGAACGTTCAGTTTTTCTTTATCCGGACGTGACAAGCACTGAATTTGGGGAAAACGGGGACAAAAGACACGGAGAAGCCACGGAAGGATGCCGGGGGCGGCCCGGGCCGGTCCCTGACCGGTGATCGGTCACACCCCAGCCCCGCTCGCCCGGGACCCCGCACCGAGAGCGGGGATTCCTCTCTCTCACACCCCTGCACACGCCTGCACACGCCTGCACACACCCGCACACACCCACACACCCGCACACCCCTGCACACACCTGCACACCCCCGCACACC
>VZTG01010716.1:281315-363955 GCA_013397845.1 Melanocharis versteri | reverse complement strand
GGGCAGGCAGGCAGCAGGTGGGGAGCGGGTCGGAAATGAGCTGGCGGAGCGCCGCGGGTGCCGGTTCCGGAGGCGGATGGATGCGGGGATGGAGGGAGGGATGGATGGATGGATGGATGGATGGATGGATGGATGGATGGAGAGCTGGCGCACACGGAACCCGCCTTGGCACCGTGAAGGTGCAGAAGCGGCTGTGACCCGGCAGCTCAACCACCTGCTGGGGGCTGTGTCACAGCCAGGCTGGGGAAGAATGTGAAAATCCGGCTGTGATCACCTCCTGTAAACGCATATGGTGCGTTTCAATGGCTTGCAACTGTTAAAGAAGGCATTAATGTGTGGGGGATACTGTGGTATCTGTAAAATTGAAGATGTCTTGCTTTTGTGCTGATTCACAATCTCGATGGTGTGGGGAAAAAAATTAGCCCATCTGAAGTGCCTTTTGAAGTTCCATAGTTAAAACCAGAAGGGTTATAGCTCCTGTATAATGTAGAATGTAAAACTTCCTTATCAGTTAAAAATTATCAATATGGAAAGCAAACATTGCTTTCAAAATATCTTACTCATTTGGGGAATGTTTTTATCACCCAAGATTGATTAAATGGGGTAGGAGAGAGAGGAGAAATTGTGGAGCTAGTGCTAATGGTAGACCTTAAAAGAATATAAGTCTTATAAAAGTCAAAAAAATACCCAATTAAATTCAACCCCTCTTGTGTATAGCACATACATTCACTTACCATGATTTACAAATAGTTTAGTGCCAGTCCACTCTCTGCAGGTACAACACCATTTCTTCTGGCAGCTGCTCAATCCCGTGTGAACATAAGCAGGAATTTCTTGGCTTCAGAAAGGCCTGCTCCAAAAAAGATAAGACAAATAGAAAGTATTCCTTGAAGAAGGAGAATAATGTTATAAAATGGGTCCTGGTGCAGTGTAGGAGAAGCTGGGGCAGAGAGTTGTGGTGTCCAGGTTGTATCTCCCTCGGAGATGCCCTGTTTGGAACAGGACTGAAACCTGGCAGCGTGCCTGGCAAACAAATGCAGCCCTGGTGTGTCTGAAGCATGTTTAACAATAGTGCTAATCCCCCTTTGCAGAGCATTGCCGAGGTGTTCCGATGTTTTATTTGTATGGAGAAGCTGCGGGATGCCCGCCTGTGCCCTCACTGCTCCAAGCTCTGCTGTTTCAGCTGTATCCGGGTGAGTTTGCTTGGTTTAGTTTATTCTTTCAAATGTTTGAACGGAAAACTGACTGAGCTTATGAAAACATTCTTTTGCTGGAGTTCCAAGGATTCCTTTTTTTTTTTTTCCCCTCCTCCTTTAGTTTCCCTTTCAAAACCTTTTATAACACCCTTGAGGAAGAAGTAGGCAGGCTGTGCAATGCCTTCAGTGGTGCTAATTATAGGCACCATCTGGAATAATTGCTTTAAGGAAGAGACACACAATGATCCCTTCGTTGGCACCTCCTGAGAATTGGTGATGCCTGTGTGGAAGACAGGAGTTGGGACAGAAATCAGATGCTGACGTTGCATCTGGGAAGGTCACAGCATCACCTCCTGTGTCCTGGAGGTGTTTTATAAGGCTTGTCAGGCTGGTGTGGTGTGATCAGGTGGGGCTGGATCTTTCTCAGGGGAGTCTGAGGCAGCACCTGAATCCTCATTCCTTTGTTAAGGCCGTGGTTCCCAGTGTATCACACTCCAGTTCCACATCCAGATGCTGTTTTGTGTTGCTGTAGCAGCAAAAGGTTCAGCTGAGGTTTCCAGACCTCCAGTAGTATTTCCAGAAATTGGAACAGACATTCATCCTTCGCTCTGGAAGCTCTGACAAGAGCTGTAGGTGAAGGATTTGTGCTGCATATTAAGGATTTTAGATGACATATTGTTGCTGGGTGGTGAGAGATTATTCATGAGGCTCTTTAAATGTAGTAGAGAGCTGACAAATATAAACCCATCAACTGCTGAGCTTTTACACTTGTGAGTTGTAGTGGGCAGGTGAAGTTCTTTGCTCAGCTGTTTGTCCCTGGAGCTTTCTGTAAGAGAAACATTCACAGGCTCCTTGTGGATTCGATCACTGAACTTCAGGTATTTAATTTGTCTATAAATAACCCAAGAGGAAGAAATAAATTATCTTGAAGACTGATTAGACTCCAAAAAATATGCTGGTGGTGTCTTTTTCTTTCCTTTATTGAAACATGCTCTTTAGTCTAAGACTCTGGGAATCTGCCAGGTGGGTGGTTTCTAATGCAGTATTTGGTACCTCAGAATTCTCTGTATGATTTTAACTGAAGCATCTCTGACATCTAAAGACAAGTGGTTGCTTGTTACTAAGACACAAAATAGCAGCTTCTTCTGTGACTAAGTGGTTGAACAGTTAAATTGAAAATTTGTTAAAAAAAGGAAAAAATATAGGAAAGCTGTAATAAAAATAAGTAACTCCTAATTAATGATACAACATACTTGGCTGCAGTTCTTTCATTCCAGTCTCTTTTAAAAGGTTTTTCCTTTTTCCATCACAGCGCTGGCTGACTGAACAAAGAGCTCAGTGCCCTCATTGTAGGTAAGGTATTTTTAATATCAGGAATTGGGTGGATTGTCCTGTTATGATCAATCTCTTTTTCAGTGCAGGTTGCACTAAATTTATAAGCTTGATTTTTTTTTGAGACCTGCCTGCTGTTTCTGTAAAAATTGGCCCTGGTATAATACTTATTCTAAAATGTGTTCTAGTTTTGTGACAAGCTAAGCAGGATCTTTGTTCTTCCCACGTAACCCTGCTGTGCACGTAGCTGGTGTAATAGGAGTAACTAGAGGGAATTCCTCTTTATATTCTTCTTTCAAAAGTCAGAGCCCAGAAGCTTCAGTTTTCAGAGTGAAAGTGTCCATTTTTATGCCTGTAATTTGTGCAATGTGCCTTTGCAGCCATTCTGTGTATCATTGCAGGGTGCAGTTCCCAGCTCTCCCCAAACTATCAGACTGATTCAATTTATTTTTCTCTTGGAATAACTAGTCCCGTTCCTGCTCTTTTTTTGCTTTCTGTGACTCTTCTGGTAGTGTAGAATTGAACTGAACTCACTTCAGTGCTTCTCCTTTAGCTCCTGGAGCCAAACTCCTGCTCTAACTGTGCCATCCTCCTTGCAGAGCCCCCCTGCAGCTCCGAGAGCTCGTCAACTGTCGCTGGGCAGAGGAGGTCACCCAGCAGCTGGACACACTTCAGCTCTGCAGCCTCACAAAGCACGAAGAGAACGAGAAGGACAAGTAAGTGGAGTGTTCTTTGCGTGGAGTGCTTTGTGGTTTGCATTATAGGAGCCAATTTTAGTAATGTGCTCTCTGTCTCTGTGAAGTGCTGCTTGGGAGAATGCTAAAAGCAACATTTATCTGACAAAAGGTTTTTATTGAATACAGCTGTTCTTCTTGCAAAAGATGTTTAATGCTGTACTTGCAGGGTTGTGTAGCAAAACAAGTGAAAATGCTAAATTGAGTTAGTAGAAAATTCATAGCTATTTTCTCTTGGTGATATGTGTGGTTTTTGGTTTAAGGTGTGAAAACCATCATGAGAAGCTCAGTGTCTTCTGCTGGACCTGCAAGAAGTGTATCTGCCACCAGTGTGCACTTTGGGGAGGAATGGTAAGGGGAGACTTGCTGGAATGCACATAGTGTGAGAGACTTCAAACTTTGTGCCTGACAGTGGTTTTGAAGAACTAGAATTGCTGTGAAACTGCTGTTGTGGCTGTTGGATTGCCATGCAAATACTGCAGTTGTGGGTGTATTTATAATTAATTAACATTGCTTGTGAAACACAATACTTCCTGTTCATAATTAGAGACGGAAATGGAGTTTTTGCCAAAAGCAGGTTAGAATTGCTTTCCTTGTTATAACCTTCGTTATATGACGTCTTGGACAAAGTCTGTGTGGTGGGGAGAGTTTTATGGGCAGTGGAAGAAGCCTTGCTCAGAAAACACAGATAACACTTGTTGTTTATTAGTCCTGGCCTCTAATCTCCAAAGCTAATAAATTCATCAGTGTTTATCCATCCAGTTGGGTATTTCAAGGAGAAACAGCTGTTGCTGTTTGGAATGTAAGTGGTTAACAGTGTGCTGCCTTTGTTTGGGAGGGGTGTTTTAATAATAATGATAAAAATAAACCTTCTATCAATATTTGATTTGGTAAAGGATTGCACAGTGAATGAAGCAGTTTATTTTTGGAGGACTCTTGAGACTCCAAATAACTCCTGACAGGAAGCTTTGATGGAATGAGAGCCAAATTCATGACTTCTTACAAAGGGAAGTGAAAGACTGACTTCCTACATACAGTCTGCTTTGGAACCTTTCCAGGATGAGCGATACACTCGTAGGCTTTCTTCCCTTCTCTTTCAGGAATTTAATAGGAGTGGAATAAAGTGGAAAAGAGATGCTCTATTATTCACCACCACCTCCTCCTCCTCCTTCCCCTTTTTCTCTTTGAACAGCATGGAGGACACACTTTCAAACCACTGGCAGAAATCTACGAGCAGCACGTGACAAAAGTAAATGAAGAAGTGGCAAAGCTGAGGAGAAGACTCATGGAATTGATCAGTTTGGTGCAGGAAGTGGTAAGGAGGTTTTCCTGTAGTATTCCTGTGGCAAAGGATAACTAAAGTGGGAAGTGGAAGTATAGTACCTGTTAGAAGGTGGTGAGATTATCCCATAGAGAGGTCTTCTTCTTTTTTCATTTGGTTCTTTTTATATGATGTGGAAAGATCAAAATATTCTCAATTCTGGTTTAGAGTTAGGTAACAGAATTTTTCTTTTCGGGAGTGCTGTTTAAAAGCAGGAGTTGCACAGTTCTTTGAAAGATATGTTTTTGTCAACACTTGAAGTGCACTCTGTCATGCTAAATAAGTACAAAAATACTTTATTATAGCAGCTTATTTTCCTTCTTCTAGGATAATAAACTGTAAATGTATTTGAACCTGTAGGATGAGCAGCTCACCAGTTGGAGATTGGTTTGTGCACCTCCTTTTTTTTCCCTGTGGGGAAAACTTGTCAAAAATCCAAATATTGACACGTTCAGCTGGGGCAGTTTCAGTGGGAATTCCAGCAATTTGATGCAGTTTCTTGAATCCCAGGAAGGATTACTTTTGTGTTGTGTTACATGTATTATGTGTAGTCTTTGTGCAGATAAAATCAGGAAGTTTTTGAGTGAGTTTTGGTTGTTCAGGTGGTTGTTTGCCACATGCACTGACAGTTTTGCTCTGCTCCAGCTCAGATGTGACTTTATGGGCCCCTTGTGTTTATAAAATGCTGAGAGTTTGTGACCTTCCCCTGCCAGGGAGAAGGATGCTGGATTTACCCATTATCGTTACCACAAAACTTTTCTGTTTTTATCACGTTATTCTCATTACCACAAAGAACTTTTCTGTGCTGCTTAAGATGCAGAAGACAAACTGGCAGCTGCATTTACCGGTCTGATACTAAAGAATCCCCACATGACAAATCCCTGTGTGGTCAGACAAGGTTGCCCAGCTTCCCAGTCCCCCTTTGGGCACGCTGAGGGGATCCGGTGGAATCCCGGCTGCTCCAGGAATGCAGCTCACCGAAAGCAGCGCTCCCGCTTTTCCTCATAGGGGATTTAGGGAGGCTTGAGCATCCCTGGGATCTGAGAGAGTGACCGAGGTGTGTCTGAGTGGGAGGGGCAGCTGTGTGAGGGTTGTGTCCGTGTTTCTCGTGCCCCGCTCAGGAGCGGAACGTGGAGGCCGTGCGCAGCGCCAAGGACGAGCGCGTGCGGGAGATCCGCAACGCCGTGGAGATGATGATCGCCCGCCTGGACACCCAGCTCAAGAACAAGCTCATCACTCTGATGGGTGCGTGTTGGCCCCTGGGAGGGGGAGGAGGAATTTATTAACAATGTGTAAATCCGCTGAGAAATTTTGTTTCCCTGGGAGAATGACTCCTTCCACGCTGTCTGGTGTTGAGCAAGTTCACTGCTGGCAGAAAACTTCCACCTGCAGCAAAGCTTTTGGTTAAGGATGTACTCATGGTGATAAATTCTAAATTAGACATAACCTGCTTATAGTCTGTTAAAAATTCCTGTATAATAACTTGGAAAATGTTCCCATCTAGCTGGAAGTTATTCAGTACCTTTCAACTAAAGTGCTTTTACTTCATCATTTATGTTGGTCAAGAAGTGCATCTTTCTAATTTGAAAAGTTTGAAAAAACGTATTTGTAATCGATACTCCTTTTAGTGTAATTTTAATATGAGAGAGGCTTGTCTGGATAAGAGTCAAACCTGCTTTTCTTTTTGTCCAAAAAAGCACCCCAAAACAACAAACCTGCCATTTCTGGGACACAGAGCGTTTCGTTACTGACTTAACCTCAAATGAGTTCTTCACTACAGCTCTAATTAAAAATGTAGACTTGCTTTTCAAATGCTTTCTCAATCAACCTTGGTATATTTAGAAATCCTTTACCTTAGTATGTTCTGGGGCAGCTTCCAAGTGAAAAAAAAAAAAAAGAGTACCCTTTCTGAAAAAACAGTGAGTATGGTTTTTGGGGTTTTTTTAACATCTGTTCTTTAAATAGGTCAAAAGACATCACTTACTCAAGAAACTGAACTTCTGGAAACCCTGCTTCAAGAAGTAGAACATCAGGTGATTATGGAAAGAGATGAAATGTTGTGTTGCATAGATCCCTCCTCAGTTGGCCTTTCTTACTTTTTTTATCTTATAACTCTTAATTGGTGGAGATTAACGGAGGATATCTCTTCATTGAAGTGTCCGTAGGTTGCACAATTTCTTCTTGAGAACAAGTGTGTCTTCTAGAAATGCTCAAAGGTGTTGTGTTGCTTGAAAAACTAGGACAGGGATTAATGGCAATATCATACAAAACTACCCAGTTCTATATAAATTAGTTAAATCTAAGGGAAGTACACAGTGGCTGTTGTAACTTTCATTGTGGAATTCCAGAAAACAAAACAACCAAAACCCAAAACCTCCGAGTTCCAATTTGACATTGTGTTGTGGGTAAACTTTCTAAAGCTGTCACAAACATGCAGTTTAGTTACTAAAAACCAAAAGTGGACAAAACCTTTGATTTCTACTGAGCTAAGGATTTTTTCTCTTCTTTTTTCCCTGCATAGTTACGGTCCTGCAGCAAGAGTGAGCTGATATCCAAAAGTTCAGAGATCCTGATGATGTTCCAGCAGGTTCATCGGAAGCCCATGGCCTCATTTGTCACCACTCCTGTTCCCCCAGACTTCACAAGGTGAGTGTTGCATTTCTGTTCTGTTTGTTCAGTGTTCAAAAACATGTTTAAAATACCTTACAGTTTCCTCTTAACTTACTCCTTGTAGTAACCTGGGCTGCAAGTAGGCTTTTCTGTCCCAGCAGGGCTTATTTTGTGTCTGTAGTCCCTGCTGGGGAGTCAGGACAGTGGGTTCCAGCTCACAGGTTTTTTTTCTCTTTTACACTTAGTTTACTGATTTGTCCTTTTTTCTCTTATTATTGGGTCATTCAGTATATAATTGCCAGGCTCTCATGAGATGCCTCTGCAGGTCACCTTAATTCAGAATATACAGCCAAAATCACTTCATAGCACAATTCTTCATCAGGAGAACGCTGCTGGTGCTGGGTTCTGAGGGAGCCTGTGCTGAAAAATGTCTCCAAAAAATGGAAAGTCAGAGAAGTCTCAAGAATTCCTCAGCAAAAATTGGTTTGCCTGTGTCTTGGTTTAAATCTGAATGTTCTTTTTCCAATCGTACCAAGGTATCACTTCCTAAGGAGGCTTATAAATGGAATTATACTGCAATAACCCAATGTAGTCCTGGTGAATTTCAGTGGCTCTGATGACCTAAATCATCTAAAATCCTTCTACAGATTGCAAAAGTTGGGATTTTAATGCCATGTTATCCAAGCGTAATATATTTATTCTTTTCCCCCACAGTGAATTGGTTCCAGCCTATGACTCAACTACATTTGTCTTGGAAAACTTCAGGTGAGAACGTATCTTAAATTACTGTGAATATTGGCAACATCCTTCTGTTCTTTCTGTACATGAGAAATGTTATTGAAAACACAGAATAATCTTTACAGAAAGTTGTGAAATGTGGACTAAACGATGGGAATTCCATTTAAAATCTCTTGTTTACCAGGTGAACAATTATTTTCCGTGACAAAGACAGTTGTCTGTGCAGCTCATGGCTCCATGAGGGCTTTGCTTTATCCCAGTACCAAGTGTTTTTCCTCCTCTCTCACCAGTACCTTGCGGCAGCGAGCAGATCCTGTGTACAGCCCTCCCCTGCAGGTGTCAGGACTGTGCTGGAGATTAAAAGTTTACCCGGTGAGTTATGTCTTCAGCTGGAGTTGTTGTCCCATCCCAGTTAATTCCCAGCCTTTCCAGTAAGGAATCATCAGTGTGTCTCGTGCTGTATATGAAAAGCTGTAGGAAAAGAACATTTTAAGAGTTGATCGCCAGCTATTGGAGAATTCCCTCCCTGCCTCCAGATCTCCAGTGAGAACATGCTCAGTATAGCTTGGTTAATTTAAAAGCAATTAAAGGTGGGTTCTACTAATGTGGCAGAGGAACTTTAATGGATATTTTAATGTCTCAGGGATTTTTTGCAGATGTTCCTTACAGAACTGAGGTACAGAGTAACTTACTCTGTGTTTGAGTAACACTTACTGGGGAAGGTGGGTGACTCTGCATCCAGCTCTCAAAGTAGACATTAAAATGTGTATTTTGCTATGTCCCTTCAGTGGGCTGAATATTCCAGTTTCTGAAGCTTTGGCCATGCTGGAATTTTGACCCCCAAGCTGGGATCTTCCCACATTCCCTGCTCTGGTCAGTGCTGCTCCTGCAGCTGTGTGGAGAAGGAGTTTGGTGGTGGAGCACCAGCTCTGTCTTTGTGATTTTTTTGTGGCATCCTTGGAGAATTGACTCCATAAGTGAAGCCCATGGATGCCCAGAGTTGTATTATTGCAGTGCAGAGCTGGAACTGTGTGGAAGTTTACAGAGTATTGTAAATTCAGCTCCATGAGCTGTGCTGTCAGAAGGCATTAAAATTTATTTTTTCAATGGTAAGTTGAAATGTTTCTTCAAGCTGGAGGATTCAAGTTGAGCCATTCTTCATCCTTGATTCAGGTGAGTGTGATGGAGGTTTTGCTGTATGTTTTCTTGACTTCTGGTGACTCTTAATGTTGTTTCTCATTTAACTGCCCTAACTTTTCATGTTGCATGGGATTTTTTTCTGAACAAATTGCTCTTTTCTCAGAAATTAAGTAGCTTTGAAATGTGGCTGTATGTAAAATATTTCAGAACTAATGTTTAACCTGAAATAATGTTTTTCTGATACATTGTTTGTCTGTTCAGACTTCCACTTAATCAAATACCTGAAGTGTTAATAGAGTAATTAAAGCTTTGTCTTGAGATTTATATCTGAGATACCAATACTACACTGTGTATGTGCTTCTTGTTGATTCATGTTACAGTAGGAGGTCACTGAAGACTAAAAATCACACCTGTAACATCCAAAGTAGATTCCTGCTGCAAATCCAGTGTTGATTGAAGCTGTTTCCTAAACTTTTCTAAGTCTTCTGTATCAATTTTTTTTCTGGTTTTTCCTTTCTCTTTTTGATCAATCTCTCAATTTTATTTCAAGGATGGAAATGGAGTAGTTCGGGGCTATTACCTGTCAGTGTTCCTGGAGCTGTCAGCTGGATTGCCAGAGACATCCAAGTAAGCAAAGCTGCAGGAAGAGCAGATTTTGGGGTTTTTCTATCAGAGAATGCAAGGCCCTTTGAAAGAGAATGTTGAGACTTCTGTTGTCTGTTGAGCTTTGAATCAGGCACAGAGATAATATTTTAAAGTTGTTACTCAGTGGCTTTCTTGAGATAAAAAAGAAGCTGGCAAAACAACTGATAAGAGTATCTGTGTGGTAGTTCAGTCCTGGAGTTCACTCTACTCCCTATTCCTCTCTTTTCTTTTTCACTGTTTATTTAAGTGCTCAGTAAAATTTTAAGCCTGACTCAGCTGCGCAAGGAAGTGCAGCTCTTAAACCTGACCCGCTCAGCAATTCTGACATCTTTTGGTCCAAATCCCTGTGACTTTCCCTTGGACAGGTATGAATACCGTGTGGAAATGGTTCACCAGTCTACCAATGACCCCACCAAGAATATCATCCGGGAATTTGCCTCTGATTTTGAAGTTGGGGAATGTTGGGGGTACAACAGATTCTTCCGCCTGGACCTGCTGGCCAACGAGGGCTACTTGAACCGGCAGAACGACACCGTGATCCTCAGGTGGGACTCCCTGCCCTCCTTTCCAAGGATCATCACAAATCTACTGCTGAAATAGGGAATAATTAACAAGTTTGAATTTAAAGTATTGGTGGTGTGTTTAGTTCTAAATGGATTTCACTCTCAGCAGCTTTAAAGAGGGAAATGTGCCAAAGGGAGTTGTGGAATATTTTAAGTGTATCTTTCTTTGAGGGGTAGCTGCTCCTGGCACTAATAAGGGTTAGAGACCTGTAGCTACCAGAATTAAAGGAAAAAGGTGCTTTCTCCCCCTCTTTAGAAACTGTTTTAGTGAGCACTGGAGAACTTTGGGAATAAAGAAAGTCTGTGGGTCTCTCCTCACTGTGGCCAGTCAGGGTGTTCAGGACACTGAGTCCACAAGGACCTGTTGTCTGTTAAGTTTATTTCACCACTAGATTTCAGGTTTTAAGGTTTTTCTGCAGGGCTTTTTGGATGGAGGGAGGGACATTTAAAAACAAACCTCAAACCAAACAAACTCCCTCAAGAAAACCCTTTTCAAATGTTCCTTTGAAGGTTCCAAGTGCGCTCACCAACCTTCTTCCAAAAGTGCCGGGATCAGCACTGGTACATTGCTCAACTGGAAGCAGCTCAGACGAGTTATATCCAGCAAATAAATAATCTAAAAGAAGTAAGTGGGATGTCTGTGAATGTAAAATCACCTGTTAGAGTGTATCTGCAAGTCAACAAAGGTGCTTGATTTGATGCTGCTGCTCCATTGTTGTCTTGTCTGTTATTTTTGTGACCTTTTAGAGGCTCGCGATTGAACTGTCCCGGACTCAGAAATCCCGAGGGGTTTCCCCTCCAGACACTCACCTGAGTCCCCAGAATGATGAGGGCTCAGAGACAAGAGCAAAGAAACCTGGACAAAGGATTGAAGCACTGCTGGAGAATTTCACTGCTCCAGGATTAGCACGGGAGAACAAGGAAGAGGAGGAAGAGAAGACTCAGCAGGAAGACTTTAACGTAGGAATTCTGTTTCCTGCCTCTGTTCATGTGTAGCTTTCTGTGATAAGGCAGCAATAGAAACAGGGGAACTTCTGAATTGTAAATGAGGTTTATTATCCTTGCTATGGAAATAGGAGATGCCACACTTGAGAGCTGTGAGTGAGAGGCAACTCCGGAGAGACGTTCCTGAACAAAGCTAAAAGATTCCACCACAAAAAAATCTCCAAGTTGCAGCTGAAAAATCTGGCATGTGTTTGTTCCCAGCCTTTAATGTGCTTTGAGAGCCTCCTCACTGCTGTGACAGTGACACTGGGGACAGAGAGTGTCTCTTCATAGCTTTTGGGCATGCATCAAGGTGCTACTGAATGTTTCTATATCAAAAACCTCCTGTTTTCCCTGCAGCACGAGCTCTCAGATGGTGACCTGGATATAGATCTTGCTGGAGAAGATGAGGTGAACCACCTTGATGGCAGCAGCTCTTCAGCAAGTTCAACAGCAACCAGTAACACTGAAGAAAATGATATTGATGAAGAAACTATGTAAGGAACTTTAAATGCCTTTCAGATCATCCTGTACCTTGTACTCAGGGTAATCATCCTAATTCCAGTGGAAACTGAGTGATTTGCTGGAGTGTGTGGGATTCCAGTGTGATGAGAGGTGGTTCCTATACTGGGAACAACATGAACTCACAGAGTTAGTGCTAAACATTGAATTTTTGGTCAGCTAATTAGTGTCTTTCTGATCTCTCTCTATTTACGTTAGTGCTGCATTCTGTCTTTGACAAGTGATAATCTGTGAAGGTTCTTTCCCAAAACACTATTAAGGAATTTATCTCAGCTCTGTAACAGAGTAAAGCTCTGGTATTGGGAAGTGTTGTAGTAGTAGGAGACGGGTGATGAGGACAGGTACTTAAATTAGGGAATTCAAGACTGAGCAGAGCTGATGTCAAATCCTGGAATCTTAATTAAAACATGAGAATGTGCTGCAACACTTACAGACATAGGAGTTTGCAGGGGCAGATTTTGCAGTCTAGGTACATATGGCACTTTTGGCCTCTTGGTTAATGAGTCAGTCATTTAATTACTACACTTCCTCTGTTTAGTTTGGATAGCTTGGAACGCAGGAAACATATTTACAGCACTTTCTGTTGGTTTTTGAGGTTTGTGCCATAACGTTTAACAAGAGCTGAGGAAAGCTAACCGTTGTATTCTCCTTTTCCCACCCTGACCATCCCCAAAGGTCTGGAGAGAATGACGTGGAGTACAGCAGTACTATGGAGCTGGAAGATGGAGATCTCATGGAGGATGCAGCAGCTGCTGCTACTCCTGGAGCATCAGGTATGAAAAACTACTCCAGAATTCCCATAAAAACGAAACGCTGCTGGATTCCTTCCCCTGCTCCTCTTGGAAGCAACGCCAAGCTGCGTGTTCTGCAGGCAGTTCTATTTTGGGAACTGCTGCATCATGTGGTTTGGACTGATTATTGCAGTGTAGCAGAAACACTTCATTGGTTCAATAAAAAAAAAAGGGGGAATGATCTGAATGGGCTGGTTTAAAAATGATGTCAAAGTTTGGAGGGAGGCTTTGTGCCTCTTTGAAATTCCTTGTGTTCCGATCAATAGGAGACTGACAAGGGATTTTTACTGGTGTCTGTGTGACCTCTGAGGGGGTGACACATTCACGTGGGGTTTAGTGCACTGCAAAACACAAAGGATGTGGAGGGAATGAAGTAAAGAATCCTCACAAGTCAAGCAAAAATACATTTTAAATGCAACACGAAAAGGTGTTCTGGGATTTTTTGCAGCCTGGAGATGATCACAGCCCAAATTAGCCAAATGATTCTGAAAGAAATATATAATATATCTGTATGGAATATAGAGATATATTATGGAATCTAGGTGTATTTATTTAGGACAAAGATACCAGAAGTGGCATTCTCTGGGAGTGGTATTCGTGCTGCTGTACAAGTCTGTTGGTACTTGAGAGACAGAATTCCCTGTTTCAAAGTTCTGGAGTTCAGGGAGGGACAGGTTTGTCTCCTCACTCTTTTAGGGTAACTCTAATCTTTGTATTGATTTGTTAACATATCTATTTATTGAGAGATTTTTATAAAAGGTATGAAGTGAAGCACTTCCCCCTTTCCAGTTGTTTTTACCTTACTCTTTAATTAGAACCGTATCCGATTGCTTCCAACACCCAGAAATCCATGAAACCCCGATGTCTCCTTAAGTTTCATGGGATGCTTTCATTCCTAATCTGCTTGGATAACTTGTTTCATTTTTTCCCCAGGGAATAAAGCATCCCTGTGTGCCACCCATGCCACCTTTGTGTCTCTCCTGCTCAGGTACCAGCCACAGCTTCAGCAGTGCCAGCGGGAGACCCTCGCGGCGGGGAGCCAGCGCCCTGGGCTCCACAGCCAGCAGCAGTTTGCTGGACATAGATCCCTTAATTTTAATCCACTTGTTGGACCTCAAAGACAGAAATGGCATGGAAAACCTCTGGGGCCTTCAGCCACGTCCTCCTGCCTCTCTTCTGCAGAACAGAGGTAACTACACCACGGGTCTGATGGTTTCATTCCAGCCTGCAAATGCAGTGGGATGACTGAAAAACCCCTTTTCTGGAAGGGGTTGGCACTGGAAGCCAACACAAAACACAATTCTGTGCAGAGGCAGCAGCTCCACCTCTCCCTGCACACAGTTGGAGCGGCTGGGAATACTTGGAGCATGGTGCAAACCAACAGAATAATCCTGGAATTTACTTCTGCCTGAAAAAGGCCATTAGAACTAGAAAAATGTGAGTGGTTGTAAGGCTGGAAAAGGAAAAAAAAGTAAAATGGATCAAAATGTCAGAAGCCAAAAATAGTGATGGTATTTAAATAATTGAGGAATATTTGTGGTTCAGTTGGGACCCTTGACCCGAAAATACCAATTAACTCCATGTGCAGCAGCAGAGCTGGCAGGCCTGGCACCCCTGGCTCTTCCTGGAGGTTGCTCGTTCCTGTGGTAGTGAGGAATTAAATGTATTACTGAGGCTTGATTGAATTTTGTCATGATTGACCCTTATTTGAGCTGCTGGCCCACAACCATTTGGGGACTTTCTAGAACAGAAGAGAAATAAATGTCCCTTTGCTACAAGTGATGCTTGGGTTTGCTGCCACAATGCCATTGGTAGCACTGAATTTAAAAGCTGGCTCCAACTCTCTGTTCCTTTGTCATTAGCTTTTTAAATGGAGTTATATAAACAGCCATGAATTTTCAGTGAATGTGATCCATATTTCCAAAAACAGAAGTCACTTCCAGAAGTACCAAAAAAAAAAAAAGGAGCAGCACATGGACTGTGAGTCCCAGTTCTGTTTTGCTTTTGGAAAAAGCCCTGGACAAAAGGAGCTCAGGAGAGGGCAGTGCACTCTGTGCTGTGCCACTCAAGCAGGGTGAAGCTCTCCTGTTGTGCTGAGTTGTGTGAATCTTTAGCTACTGAACACACAGCCAAAATCACCTGGTTTGTGGAGCTTCCCTTGGGGTTTGACTGTTCCCAGAGCTTTTTGAAGTTGGTCAGTAAAGAAAAAGCTGCTGTTCCATTTGGAGTTTGCCAGACATCACCTCCTGAGGTGAAGGTTTCTCAGAGCCACTTGACTTTAGCGTTTGGAACAGCTGAATTTGCAGAGAAGCACAGAATTTATAACACTTCCAATACATCCAGGTTGATCTAATTCCAGCTGAGCAACACAGAGACTTATTCAGGTGTTGCCTGTTCAACCTGATCTTCTGCTGTGAGTTTCTTACGGGAATTCCTTCCCTAGCTGCAGATTTCTTCAAGTTCTCTGTGTTATGAGATATTGGTGGTCTGAGAATCTTCTACACACAGTCTAAATTTTTATAAAAATTTGACACGAGCTGGCAGCCTGGCTGGCAAGCTGGTAGCTCAGGTGTCACCAGAATTCCTGCAGCAGCACTGGGAGCCTGGCTGCTCCCAGAGAGCAGGGCTGGGGACCTTCCATAACAGGAAACAAAACCTTGGCAGTGCTTGCAGCCTCAGTGTGGTGCTGTGCCAGGACAGAATGTGTGCCCCTCGCTTTTACAGCAGGACAAAATGTCCAGTTCTTAGATATCCATGTTGATTTGAGAATGGCTCTCCTCACCTGCTGTGTTGTCTGCCTTTTCCTTTGGCAAAGCCTCATCCTATTCCCTGAAGGATCGGGACCAGCGCAGGCACCAGGCCATGTGGAGGGTGCCCCCAGACCTGAAGATGCTGAAAAGACTCAAAACCCAGATGGCTGAAGTTCGCAGCAAGATGTCTGACGTGAAGAACCAGCTGTCTGAAGTGAGGAGCAGCAATGCTGGCTCAGGAGAGGGACAGCCCAGCTTCTTCTCCATCGAGCAGGGAGCCCTGGCTGCCTGTGGCACTGACAGCTGCAGCAAACTGCAGGAGATCGGGATGGAGCTGCTGACCAAGTCTTCAGTCACCAGTTGTTACATTAGGAATTGTAAGTTCATGGAGAAGGGGGATTTAATCACCCTTACAGGTGGTTCATGTCCCCAGGCAGTTCCTCATGCTCGGGTTCAGCTGGAAGGTCAGAAATGTAAATCTGCCCTGCCTTTGAGTTGCTGAAACTGATTTCAGCCCTTCCCTTTCAAACAGCAAAACTTTAAACCACAGGCACTGCCAAACCTGATGCAGTGAGAGCATTCTGAGGTTTAACCCAGTATCAGACTGGTCTGAGCTGGTCACTCCCTTGACTGCTCTGCATCAGGCCCATCTGGGAACTTGAGGCTGTTGTAGGGAACAAATTAAAACAGTCCAGACTTGCTGAAATGTGAAATCCAAGTAAGCCAGGATTTGGGTTTGCCTATCCTTTACACTCTCATGCTGGCTGAAGGATGTTTCAGTGTAAGGAAGTGAACATGACTTGTGCAGCCCAGGCCTTTGACAGGAAGATGTAGAAGGATTTTGTGCAGGACTGGGAGTCAATGAACAACGAGAATAATGTGGAGCTTCACTTACAACAAGCATAAGGCCAGGGTACAGCAGTGCTTTGACTGAACATTTGTCACATCTTTGCACTTTTTTGCAGCTGCCAGTAAGAAAAGCAGCTCAGCCAAGCCGCTGCGCTCGGGAGCTGCCGGGAGCCTGTCCCTGAGGAGAGCCATGGACGGCGGGGACGGGAACCTGCGCCTGAAGGGGGACAGCCACTCTGCTGAGGGTACCTGGGCCACTGTCACCTTGTGGGGGATGGAACTGGCATCTCTTGTGCAAAAGCTTCTCCATGAGTCTTTGATTTGGCCACTGGAGTTTCCCTTAAACTTGTGTGGGTCCTTTCTCCCACCCAGTGAGTGTTACGGTACCTTTGATAGCTGAGCTGGGAGGCAGCACCTCACATTCACTTACCAGAACAGAAATATGTCTTGTGTTCTGGTCTCTCAGCAAATACCTCAGGAGTGAACTTGGCAGTGAAAATCCAGGATCAAACAGCACTGAGCCAAGTTTAAATTGTGATTTGGCTCAGAGGGAACTCGAGGAAACTCCAGTAAGAATTTTATGGCAGTGCTGCTCCTGAGTTGCCCAATGCCCTTCCTTTAGTGCAAGCACAAGGAAACCCCTGACACAGAAATTGGTGTTTTGCCCCTCTCCAGCGTTGAGGGAAGAAGGGGAGGATGACAGGGGTCACGTTTGTGCTCTCTCTGCCCAGGAGGCCTGGGGAGCTCCAAGCTGGGTGCTCGGCCCCACGCTCGGGCCCTGGCCGGCCCTGGGGCCGCCGAGGCGCTGCCGAAGCCGGAGGAGAGACCCTGTGAGGCCTCAGATTCTGAGCTGGGACCTTCTGGCTTGAATGGCTTGGAGAAGAACAGAAAAGTTGGTGCTCTGGGGTAAGGGTTTCTTCATTTTTCCTCTTATCTCCTCCCCCACCTTCCCTTGATCTATAAAAACACCACAATCTCCTAAAACCAGGTGCTTGTAGCATGAAAGAGAAATTACTTTGAAGTTTACTTGGTTGCTGCTGTTCCCTCTGGACAGCAATTTTTGGGTTTATAACTAGGTTATAAGTTGTCTTTTTAATTTTTTTTTCTTTTTTTTTTTTTCCATTTTTCTCTTATTTTGATCAGCTCTGGCTGGAGTCTGACACTTGGAGTTGAAAGGCAGTGCAGGTCTGCTTTCCCACTGTTCCATGCAAAATACCCTCTAACTGAAATTTAATCACTTTTGATTTCCTCATTTAAGATGATGTTTTTAACTCTAACTCGATTTTTCAGCTGTTTCATGATAATTCTCTGTTGGCCACCTAAGCAAAGGGCAATGGAGTTTTCAGGTTATTTTTTCTCAATAAGTAGAGTCACCTTTTTTGGAAAACACTTAAACTTTTCAAGGTTTTTCGATTGATTTAGAAATATTTAAAATGTTAAAGCTGGAAGTTTAAGTGGGTGTGCAGGAGACTTAAACAAGGAGTGAAACTCAACGTGGCACTAAAAGGCTTTGTTTCCACAACTGAGTTAAGGCTGAATTTCTAACGCGGGGTTTTGTATTTCTCCTAAATTCTTTCCCAAGCTCAAACTCCAAGGGATGCCGGACGGAGGGAGCCCAGTCTGGTGGCCTGGAAAGCAGCTCTGAGCCCGGGGAGCTGCAGGGGATGGGTTCTGAAGGTGCCTCTGCAGGACCAGAGGAAGGTAAATTGGATTTTGTGGGGGGCAGGTGCAGCGTGGCCGCGCTCCGGGCGCTGCTGCTCCGCCTCTGGAGCGGGGAAGAACGAGAGAAAACCACCCCCAAGAGCTGCTTCCATGGCTGTTGAACTTTGCTGGAGAATAAATCTGAGTGAGGACAGAAGGTCTCTGTGTGCCTGCAGTCCGGGCAGGATCGGGGCTGCCACGTGGGGCCATCGCTCTCTGGACAAGCAGCTGCTTTTTGAACCTTGAGACAGCTCCAGGTCTCTGCTTTGCTGTTCAGTGGAGTGGCCTTGAGAAGAATTTCATATCTAATTAAAATAGCCAGTGACCTTGGTTTGTAATTCTGCTGCCTTCAGGGACAGTCCCCCCTGGTAACTTTCTCCACAGCCACACAAGAGCCTCTCCAGCACTTCATTTGTGCTGGGAGTTGTGATGCATAATCCAGTTTCCTTAGAGACTTGAAGGAAAGTTTTTCCCCTCCCTTCCTGCATCCTTTCCATGCCGGAAAAAAATAACGCTGCTTTTTTTTTTCCCCTTCTGAAAGTCCACATAGAGTTTTTCTTATCTTGCTAAAACTCTCCTGCCTTCCACCCCTGCACTAATTTGAATTTCAATGACTGGATTGTAGCGCAAAGCCTATATTAAGGTGCCAGCATCCATCTCGAGCTGCAGTGTGCAGTATTGTGTGGGAGTTGGCATTTACAGAAGGTCTCTCAGTGACAAAACTGAATTTCTGCTCTTAGTCACTGCAGCGTGATCATGATGTGCTCCCGCAGCTCTGCTCTCAGAGCAGGGAGCCCAATAGGAAAACGCTTTAGAAACTGAAATACTTCATTGTTAAAAACCCCAGGAGGCAAATGTTACCATTTTTTTTCCCTTCAGAGGAAAAACTACAGTAGAGTTGGCCCCTCACTTTGCTTTTTCTTAGCAAGGAGTATCAGCTTTTAAGAGGCAGAGCCAAGCAGACCCTGTGTGGTCCTCGGAGAGTTCTGGCTGCCCAGTGCACACCAAGGTCTCACCACCTGGAGTCACCAACAGCTCTGGTTCTGCTTTGCAGGGGAAATTTGTTGTGTGACACTCAAATAGGCTATTGCTGCTGGAAGGCTCTAGTAGGTCCATCTGCCCCATGGGTTGTTCTGCCTTTCAGCTCCTAGAAAAGCAGCTTTTATTTTCTGTCCCAGTTGCAGAGTAGGCTGAGCAGCTCAGCTGGTGGCACACGGGACAAATCCAGCTGTGTTCAGGGCTGGTACCCAGAGCTCTGTCAGACCCCTGAGTGCTGGCAAAGTGCTGCTCCCCTCTGTTCTGCTGCTAGCAGATCCCAGGAGCTGCCAGGAACTCTTCCACGGGATGAAGTCAGGTGTTTCAGCTGTGCAGATCTCGCTGCCAGCGTTTTGCCCTGGGTGTCTCTGGTTTCTCTTGCAGCTGGGGTGTGTCAGAAGCACGTCCTTCACCTCCTGCCAGGCATGAGCAGTGACAGTGACATCGAATGTGACACGGAAAACGAGGAGCAGGAAGATGCCACCTCTCCCTCAGAGGTGTTCAACCAGGCCTTCTCTGTCCAGCCCTCCAGCGAAGGTAGAGCTGATGGAGCCCCTCTTCCCAAACATTCCCAGAGCTCTTCGGATACAGATCCCCAGCAGAGGCTGTGGAGGTGTTAAAGCTCAAAGTGCCAGTAAGATTTGGAACTCTTCTCTTGGGATCCCAGTTAAAACAGCTCAAAACAGGAGAGGGAAACTCTTGCTAGCCTTGAGAAGTCAGTTTAGGTGAGTCTCCTGGGAAGGGTTGGAAAACCCATAGCTCCAGCTCCCAATTGGAACTCCCTGTGTGCCAGGATTGGCACTGGAAGTAGGCTAATTCCAGGGAGGTAACCACTGTCTTAGACATGGATTTGCATCTTAATTGGCAGGAATGTGCTTCCAGCAGTTCAGTGGAGCTTCAGAAAGTCCTCTGGTTAAGCTTTCACTTCCAATCCAGTGGATCAAAGCTGTGAGGCCACGGGTGGAGTTTTGGCCTGAGTGAAGGGAGGGGAGGGGGTGTTCCCTGGCTGCTCCAGTGCTCACTGGTGAGGCTGACTGGGTTTTGCTGGTGTTGCTTTCACCCTCAGAGCACTCCTCGGTGTTACCAGATGGGGATCAAGCCAGTTCTGATGATCTCAGCTTTGTCCCTGGAGATGACAGCACCAGGTAACTGGGAAGGTTCTCCTTGGCCAACCCTGGGGCTGCACCTTCCCTGTGCTGCTCCAAGAGCTCCACCCTCTGAGCCACTGCTCATCCTGTGCTGGGATCCTGAGCTCCCTCCAGCTCTGAGGCAGGCTGGGCAGGAAGGAGAGCTGAATGCTTCCAGAACTGACTGGGTTGAAGTAGCTGGCATAAAATTTTAACTCGTAAGATTGTGTTTGTTTGAAGCCTTCAACTCGTGCTCCAGCAGGAGAGTTTTCAGTGCAAACTGTCTTTTTTTGGAGCAGGTAGAGCGTGGGCTTGAGGCCTGAAGAGCCACGGCTGCATCCCTGGGAGAGAGAGGTGTGTGCATTCCCTGGAGCTGAGCCGAGGCTGCTGTCCCTGGCTGTGTGCCCTCTCCACTCTGGCAATCGTGGTTCTTGTGCCACTGTCCTGACCCTGCCCCGGGGCACAACGACCTTGTCAGGCCTGGCACTGAAGGGTGGCACTGCTGCTCCACCAGCCTCAGCTGCTCTGAGGAGTTGTGGGGAAGGTGCTGAGCCCCATCCCGGGGGATGAGTGTCCTGCTGGAATGACCACGTGTGTGACTGTCCTTTGGAATGCTGGGGTGGCTCCAGAGCTGGGGGAAAACAGCCACCACTCCAGTTGTTTTCCCCAGCTGGTGACGTGGACCAACCACACCCATTGCCAAACTCTTTGTTCGTTGCATTTTGAGCTGCTGAAGTCCTTGTGAAGCTCCTCTGGGAGCTGATGCCTGGTTAGTGACAAAGCATGAGCCCTGTCAGTACCTGCCCAGTGTTGTCCTCGTGTGGCTGCCTGTGCCCTGTGTCCGTGTGAATGTGCTCTACACCTCCTAGTTTAAAACTGTTTGCACTTTGTTAATAAAATGAATGTTGAAATCTGAGTTTTAGGTGTTTTGTGTGTGGATAAATAAAGAGTGGAGGCTGTCAGGGTCAGCTCCATTTGCTGCAATGCCTGGCTGCTCAGGAGGGACTGTTTCCTGCCATCCACCTGTCACTTTTTTCCTTAATTATTCCGTGAAAAGCACTTAAACCCCTCCGGGATTCTGTTTGTAGAAGCCAGACCAAATACTAAAATCTCCTTGATTCAAACAGGACTGGAGAAGGATGCAGTCTTCCCCCAAAGCTGGGCTGTGTCTCAGCTGCAGAGGGAGCAGAGCCTGTTCCAGTGCTGAGCCTGGAGGGGGCCAGGGCCAGGCCCTCACTCTGGAGGTGCCTTGTGAGTGTTTGGGGCTGTGGTGATTACTGCACACAGCTCAATTAGTGTAATCAGGGAGCTCTGCCTCTTCAGCACTCGCAGCTGCTTTGCTCTCAATGAGGCCCAAGCTGAAGGAAATGACTGCTGAGGCTCAGGGGCTGCTCTGGAGCTTGTGTCCAGCTGTTGCAGGGGCAAGAGAGGAGCTGTAGATTTGATTTGCTCACCTTATGGACAACTTCTTCAGAGCTGGTTTGTAAAAGACAGGGGGGAAAGAGGATGGGAAGACATTGATCTCCTTGGCCTGTGCCATAACAGCCTCATCCCTTTTGGCCACAATGGGCCCTGAGCAACCACATGGAAGCCAGAGCTCAGCAGAGTAATTCCAATTCCATATCCCACAAAGCAAACCCCCTTTCACCACAGTAAAGGCACAGCTGGTCACTGTTGGCTCTTAAATAACCAGACTATCTGGAGTGTGGTTTAAATTACTGTTTTATTATGATATTGGTAAAACTTCAACCGTTTTCCCTGTATAAACAGCTTTCATAAATAAAATATGGATGACTAATACATGGTTAGAACTAAACTCGCGGGTGAACTGTAGAACAAGATTGCAAATGGAAAAGTCCCAACACTGGTACATGATTTAGCTTGAATTTATTCACTTCATAAAGAACATATCTGATGAACAAGGTACTACAGAAAGGTCAGCAGGAGCACCCAGGAGCTGAGACCGTGCCTGGCTGGCCACGAGCAGCAGCACTCGGGGTGAGCTCAGCCACCTCCCCTGTTCTCATCCCGAGGTGTCTTCAGAGGGAAGGAGAGGAAAAACCGGACACGACAAGGGTTGTACGAGACCCTGACAGGTGGGGGTTGTTTTTCTTTAGCTTTAATGCTGGCAAGGGCAGTGCCATGGCTGGTGTGCCAGGGCTGGAGAGGGGCACGGACACTGGGGTCCGAGGTCGTGTTAATGCTTCCTTATTATTGCACATGATACGAGGGTAGAAAGTTTTGTTCCTGTCGCAAAGAGGGTGTGAATTAAAGAAAGATTGCCCTAAATCACAGACATGAACAAAGCTGCAGTATCCCCTTGGATGGCTTTGTTTATGCGACTAAGTGCTGAGCGAAGAAATTGTGCTAAAACAGCCCCTAATTTAGACCAATCTTTCTCGTTTTGCTTTATTCCTGCAGAATCGTGGGGTCGGGAGGATTTGGTGAGGAGAGAGTGGACCTGACCTACAGCAGCCATGTCTGTGCACACAACTCCTTGTGCCTCATCTGCCCAGGGGACAACTGACACACAGTGCTCCAAAAACAGGCGGAGTTTCTAGGATGCTGCACCACCAGAAACGTGGTGTAAGTTAAAGTCTGCTTGGACATTGTCCTCCAGCGCCGCGGCGCCACCGCACTCAACAACTCGGCTACGGAACGGTTTTCACTCGCAAGGACAATGGATGGCACTTCTAGGTAAAGAAAAGTTCCACACGAGCGTTTCCACCCACCTCTAGTGCAAATGGAATGGGTGAAGAGCTCCCTGCTCTGGCGCTATTCTGCTCTCTGCACCGCACACATTCCTCAGGCTTGGAAAAGCACCGCGGCCCCTCCCGGCGCGGGAGCCCCGCGGCGCTCACAGTGAAGAGCTTACAGCGAGTTTTGAGCAGCTCCAGGCAAAGCAGCCCCGAGCCCCTTCCTCAAAACCACCACAACTGAAACGGAACAAAAAGAAAGTCACGTCGTCACTGCTACCTCCTGGTTCTGCAACCACGGTCACCACGTCGACCGAGAGGGATGCGGGGTTGTGTGAACGCGGAAAAGGGATACTTCAGCTCTTTATTGGAAAGATTTCGTTGTACAAATTTTCACCACCACTAAGATACACGATAAAAGTACAAAACACAGGTCACAGACTGAATCTCAGTATCAACAGTTAATAAATACAATGAGATACTTCTCTATTAGCCTAATATTTTACACTGTCACCAGATAGACGATCAAGGTACGAGATACAGAACACTTAGATACCGTTAGAGAGGGATTATTGCTTACGTCAGCAAGCAGCAGATAAGGGCACAGGAGTTTGAACTGAAGGAACTACTTCCTATCACCAGTGGCATTAAGAGAAAACACTGCATTTCACAAGCACTGCTTTTTGTCTAGTGTGTAGAATCAAGAGCAGCATAATCAGACCAATAACCACTACTTTTAATATTATAGAACTTTAAAGGACTTACCTTACAAATGGTTCCTATCTACTCTATAAATATGCAGTTAGTGAAGAAATGAACACTTGCTCTATCTATACAATGGTTTTACCTGACCACACTGCAACTATGATGGTGGATTTTTTTTTTTCTCCTAGCAAGATAAATGGGATGAGTCGCAGAATTACCATTTATGAATCCACACCTAAAAAAGCTAGATCCTTCCCAAAACAGCACACATGCAGTCCAGTGCTCTTCAACTGCTCCTGCAGACTGGGAAGAAGTTTTATCATCCTTGACGGGTTTGCATTCTAATCTACTCACATCAAGAATTGCACTTACACCACCTTTCTCTCCGGAACACGACAGACAGCTAAAGATGGACTTTCAGTGAGTCATTATTACTGTGAATAATTTAAAACAAAGGCACCGCAGAGATGCCCCAGAGTTGCATATTTTACCATTTCATGGTCTCTCAAATTTCTTCGGTAAATCTGACTTAGAACAGAAGCTGCAGCTAAAGAGAACGTCGACAACAGCTAAGGCAGAATAAGATGGCAGATAAGAGCCAATGATCCCATAAGATTAAAACAAAGTCTGAAAAAGATCAAAGGAATCTAAAGCCACACTCCAACTCCTGGTTGCTCACAAAGCCTTTTGCTGTTCATCAGATTGCTTTTAAAATAGTGCATCAAAGAGAGAAGCAGCGGAAATTGGCAGAATTCAAGCCTCGCCATCTTGTCGTGTTGAATAATTTTCTTGACTACTTAATATTAAAATACTTTGCAAATTCTAGCTAAACACTAATACTGCTATTGTTACTGCTAAAATGATATGAATTGTTCACTAAGTGCCTATGAAGACTTACTTTATTCATACTCCTCCCAGTGCATCGCTGGAACAAAGGGTAGCAACGGGATCTGGACTTAGTGGAGCTGATGGGAATCGGCCGCTTATTTACGTCCCAATTAGCGGCTCCCCTAAGGGTGTGACCTCACCTCGGGAGCGGGGAGGGGCTGGTGGCCGCTGCTTATGCAAAGAAGGGCAGCTGAGTTCCTCCCTGGCCCCCCTGGGCCCGGGGGAGCCGGAGCAGGGCCCTGCCCGGGCACTGAATTCCGCCCTCTCCGCTGAAGCTGCAGCGCAGCCCCTGCTCTGCCGTATCCCCGGCATTTCCACCCTCCTTGGATTGCTCCGGCATCCATCCCTACACACCCTGAACACTCCACACGGCAGCCGGGGTGCTGCTTCCTCCCTGCTGCTGCCACTGGATGTGAAATGCTACCTTTGCCATCTGGGAATCCTCACCAGAACCACACAGCTCATCCAACAGCTCCTGATCTCCGCTGGGACGGGCGCAGGGACAGAGGGTGGGACTGGACACCTCCGCGGGTTGGGTTCTTTTAAGACCTGAGATGAAGTTAAGGTGGGAAGAGGTTGGCTCAAAGCATTAAGCACAATCATGTTCAACTCATTGAGAACAATTTCCTAAACTGAGAAACGAGAAAAATGCCACTAAAAGCACCAGAAAGACACGAAATTCCCTACACTGCACCTCCAGCCATAGGAAATAAATTTTTTTTAAACTGCAAGAAAAGTTTTCTTCATACTCTGCACTTTATATTACATGGGGGAAAAAAAAAAAGGTAAATTATGAGTCTGTACCTCGATGGGAGTCTGAGACCAGAGCAGCAGGAGCTTAGTGTGTCCATTCCTAAGGTACCTGGTAAACCCTGTATGGCTTTTAGTCGTCTACCTGCAAAAGTGGATGTAATTTTCTAATTCATCTTAACGCTCACCTGGAATAAACAGAAAGCAGAACACGAAAAGAAAAACAAAACCCCAAAAAAAACCCCCACACCTCGACTCTATGGAAACTTCCCCCCGCTCTAAAAAAATTTTGGCAGTTCTAACCCAGATCGTTCTTAGAGTATTGCTCCACAGACATTTCTCAGGCAGGTGCGACCTTCTGCGTGTGTAAGGACCGTGCCCTGGCGTTGTCTGTCCACGTGCAGCGGCTGCTGGGCTCTCCCTGCTGGATGTGGCTGGACACTCGTGTGTGCGGGTGGTCGGGCGGCTGCGGCATTGCTGGGGGTGGCACCACCACCAAACTTTATTAGAGATCGAAACAACTACATGGGTTAATTCCTAGATCTATGTACACAGGGGTTGAGCTTGGCAGGGGACTGGAGTACAGTTCGGAAAATGCCCACCTCTTTTTTTTTTTTCTTTTTTTTTTTTTTTTTTTTTTTTTTTTCTTTCCGCTTTCTGATGATGCCAGTTTTATTTTGGGAATGTCTACTTTGGGAGTCTGACAGGGGAACACGAGGGGGTGGTTACATTTTACAGCATTGATGAAGGTGTGGGTCTGGTATACAATGACTTTGTCTTCGCATCAAACACTCGCTGTAGGAGCCGTGGCTGGGCAGCCTCCGCCACGGGGAGGGCCGGGCCAAAGCCCTCCTGCTCCTGCGGGCCCGGGCAGGGAAGGCCAGGCCGGATCCTTCTCCCTGGGAAGGCTCGTGAGCCCAGAGCGGCGTGTGAAACTTTGGTTTGAGCCTCGCTCCTCGCCTCCTCTTCCCGTTGCAGAGCCGGAAGTGAGGGAACGCAGCTCGTTTTCCCAAGGATTTGAACAGTTCATCTTCCAGCCCAAAGAAGACGGGGGATAAACCCCTGACCCTGTAGATGCCCTGCCCTGCAGCACCCGGGCTCAGAGGGGCGTCGTCCTCCCTGCGATCGCTCCGTCCGCAGCCCCAGGGCGCGCTGAGCTCCGGGGACTCGCTCTTCACCGGGGAGCTGCTGATGGAACCCGCACTCTTTGGTATGCCAGGACTAAACGCTTGGACTGGTGGCAGACATTTGGCACTCTGAGGTGTACTAGTTTCTGTTTTTGTCAGGTCTAAATAGCCTTGATCATCCAAGGGGTTAACGCTGGACCCTATGCTTAAGCTAGTTCTGTCGGTGAAGGAATCCACTCGTCCTTCATAGCCTAAATCTGCGGGTGCTGAGCACTGGTGCTGGGGCCACGGCCGTTTGCAGTCTCCATGGTTCTCCTTGTCTTCCCCATTGTCTTCTTGCCCACCTTGGAAAGAGTTCTCTGTCCAGTCCGACTCCTCGCTGACCGCGACCGCCGCGTTCATGTCCCTGAGAAACACCACAATGACCGTGATGTTGTCGCTGGAGCCGGCATCCCGAGCAGATGCCACCAACTTATGTGCTACCATGCTGCTGTCACCATTATTCTCCTTCAGATGGTCAGCCACCACTTTGACTGCCTCATCGGGGTTGACTGTGTCGTAGAAGCCATCACAGGCCAGAATGAGGTAGTCTTCAGAGCCATCCAGCACCGTGGAGGCAGAGTCTGCGTCCCCACAGATGTATGGCTTGTGCTCAGCATCCCCTGTGGAAGAACAGCAGAGAAACACAACTGTGGGTTTGCAGCCACAGCTTCCAGCAGCCCATTATTAACTCAGCGTGGAGCCAATGACTCTTACCCCAAGTTAAAGCAATTATTTGGAAATTATTCCCTCAGACCGTAGGGGGAAAAATAGAGGTTATTGCTCATAGGTCTATCTTCAGCTGTATGTCAAATTCTGATGAGTAGAAAATGAAAATTTTATAGTTAGAAAGCAAAGCATGTCTGGAAAAGGAATGGAAGCCCACTCACCAATAGCTCTGGAGACAGAGAGGCTCCCGTTCACCCTCCAGGCTCCAAACCAGACCACGCAGCCGCCCAGGGCCTCGATTCGCTTCTTCTCATCCTGAACAGCAACACGAGAGAGGTTTGGACAGAGCAGTCAGAGCTGCAGAACACACTCAGCACTCCCATCAATATTTGGATTTTCACAGACACAGCAGGCCCCGTGAGACAAAGGATTTGCACACAGATCCAAACAAAGCAGGGTAAGTGGAACACGCACTGCTGCTCCAAGAGATCCAGGCACGGCAGTGCTCCCCCAGAGCTGGTACCTGTGCTGGTCACTGCCCAGGGGGGTTTAGACAGGCCCTTCTCACCTCTCGGTCTGGTTTGTGGGGTTTCATCAGTTCCACAGCTTGGCCTCTCCTCACGAGCATGACCTGGGAGTCCCCTAGCCAAGCCACATGCAGCATATTCCCTCGGATGAAAGTCACCACCCCGGTGGTTCCACAGCGCAGGCTCTGGAAAGAATACATTTCCATTTCAAAGCATTTTCTTACTTAACTCAGGGACAGAACATGTTGAAACTGCAGAACGGAGCCTGCAGCACAGTGCTTTCCCTACAGCTATGACTGCTCTCTAACAGCCCCTCAGAGCCAACCTGGCTGAAATATTAATTTGCCCCATGACATCCCTGGCATGGGACCCACCTGCCAGGAGCCAGGCACTGCTCTGGCTGCCTCCTGCTACTGACAGGCACACCTGTGTGTTAGTGAAGCCAAGGGCTGAGCCTGGCCAGCAGGTGAGTGTGGGAATGGCAGCAGCATCCTTTAGAGGAGCTGGATGCTGTGAGAAGCAGGAGCTGACATTTTTATGGGATATGAAGCTATGGACAGAAAGCCACCGGTGGAGGCCGGTGCATGGACAGCTCTGTGCTGACTCTCCTGTGCTTGGAGCACCTCTGACAAAGGCAGAATTTACAGGTCAGTGCTTTTGGAGCCCCTCACCTCCCTGGCTGCCTTCTGCACGAAGCGCTCGTCGGTCACGCGGAAGGCTCGGCACAGAGCCTCGGCTGGGTCGTGCTGGAACATCTCCTGGTGCACCATGTTCACGTGCAGGTGGATGGAGGCATAGATGGCAGCATCCACTCCTCCATGACCATCAAACACTGCAAAATAAGCTTGTTCTTCTTGGTCCTGCCAGTGGAAACACAGGGAGGAGAAAAACTCAGGAGGAAGCAACACAAACAGCTCATTTGATTGTCTTAAAGCTTTGAACGTGGGATTTGGGCTGTCCTCATTAAACTGCAATTAGAGGCAGACTCTCCACTGGAAAAGCAAACTACCCTGACCACCTGCACTTGCATCAATGGGAAATTTCCACCTTGTTGTTGAATTAATTCTACCTGCAAAGTGCAAGAGATGCCCTGCCAGAATCCCCTGTGTGTTGCTCTCAGTTCTCCTTAGGTCCCATTTGCTACAGCTCAGTCACACAACTCAAATAGGAAGTGCCATTCTCATCAAATTGTGCAGGAGATTTTGTGACTGCAGAAACCACAGAGAGAGAAGAACATCCAATACAGTTTGCATGAAGCCTACATCATGATTGGAATCCACCAGGGATAAAATGCCAGTACAGTTAAAATGTGAAGCCAGCCAGCCTCTGCTTTCACTCTTCTTTTTTACTTAAATCTAAAACATATCATCTTAGATGCCTGTGTTTTAAAAAAACTGCATGTGCTCTCTCATCAGAAAATTGTGATTACATTCACAAATCAAATACAGCAAAATCACTCATCTTCAAGGCAGTTTTCTCAGCTTCCCTTCCTCTGTTCAGAGAAACAACGTGGTACCAGGAGACAGCAACTCCTGTGCCTATTCACACACACAACACCAACCCACTGACAGAGCCAATTCAACCTTGACAGCCAGCTCAGTGACTGGAATATTTGCACATTGTAATTTTTAGGTAATGGGCTTCAACACAAATTGGAATAAGAAAGCTGACAATTGACAGGCAAAGGAAACATCTGCCTCTGTTTGCATTAATATCATTTAAAGGTAAGAATGTGGATGGGGCAGAAGATGGTTATTAAAGTGACAGGGTGTAATAAAGAAGCAATTATGCAGCAATTTGATCCTTAAGGTAAAATTCTTGCCATTTTCTTTTACTTTCCATCCCTCAGTGTCCAGTTTTATATCTCAAGGGAGAGCAAGAATGAGTGTCTGACCAATGGCCACATCAAGAAATTAATAGAAGGGAAGACAGGCCCCAGTTCCACCAAACTACTCACGTTCCTAGAATTGTGTGTGAGCTGCATCCCATAGTCCTCTAAGATTTGGGTTTGGTTTGGGTTTTTTTACTTTCTTTCCTTTTTTTTGCTTTTGGCCTCTTCCTGCCAAGTGGAAGGGTTGAAAAGCAGAACAGACCCACCCCCAGCTGCCAGCTGGCTTCAGAGATGAACTGTAAGGAGACCTGGTCAACAGCAACTGCCAACCCTCCTCAGGTCCATCCCCTTTCACTTCCTCAGTGGAAAACTGCCTGGATTCCCAGGATGGAAACCAGTGATCAACAAATCCGTGTCTGCCACGTGCTCTGTGCTCACCTCGAGGTTGAAGAGCATGTTGAAGTCAGGGATGCAGACGTGCTTGTCCTCCATCTTCCTGCGCATGTTCTTGATGGCGTGGATGGAGGTCTCGTAGTAGCGGTGGGGCTTGGGCTGCAGAGGGAAATCTTTCACCCAGTTGCTGCAGATCTCGTGCAGTTTGCTGTAAACCAAACGGGCCAACTTCACCGTCTCGATCTCTGGGGAAGGCACAAACCACAAATGAAAGCCTTGAGAGTGTTATTAAGTCAGAGTTTTCTCCCTTGCATACATTATAAAGATGAAACAAAACCATTTTAGCCAAGCGGTTGATGTCAGCAGGGAAATTCTGGGCTCTGATGCATGAAAAGAGGAAGCCAAACTCACCATAATCAGCATTCATCAGTAAGCAGCTCATTGTTTGTTTGTCTTTTTTAACTTAAACATTTCCCCGTGCCTTTGGGGAGCTCGTTTGCAGCAGCAGAGCAAATGAAAGGCACGAAAAGCGTTGGGTCCCTGGCGTGGCCCTGCCCAGGGTGGTGCAGCTCTGACAGGGATTTTGTCATGGCACAGGGTGCCACCTACAAAACCCACCCTCCATAACAATGACACACTGGGTTTGGACCAAATTCTCTATTCCAAACACCATTTCACTGCAGAGCTGAGGCGAGACAGTGGAAACAATCTGCAGAAATTAGTAGAGTCATTTTAAGATGTTTTGTGCACTTTCAGCAGTGCACAGGTGCCGCCTTAGCTATTTGCAGATTTCCTATTATTCCCATATTCCTGACAACGGTGTGTCAGAGAAATCTGCGTGAGCAAATGAGAAAACCATAAAGGCCTCAAATTTAAGAAAATGCTGAACCGTCACTCCTGAGAAATTGTCATTTTAAGATGTGAAAACTCAGGCACTTGACATTTGTTCTGAAATTCAGGAGAGGAAAACAGGAAGTCAGCATCAGAGCTGAACACATCCACGTCTCTTTGTTCATGATCACTCACCAAAGCCAGGGATCTTCAAAGCTAAACAGCAGCAATCCAGGAGTGCCAGTCACTCCTGGAGGAGGAGGGGCTCACATGCAGAGAGGAGAGGGGAGACTTGCAGCATCTCTTGGCTCACAGCAATTCTGTGAAGAGCCTAAAAGCAGCATTTACGAATTTCTAGGTCTCCAGTGACCAGGGGGCCAAGACCCTCAGGAGCAAGACACTGTCCCAGCTCTGTTGATTATGAGTTAGTTCAATCAAGAGGCATTAAGCTGGAAATACACTGGGTAAATAACCAAAAGGAGTCTTGGCTCCTTGATCACACAGCTTTAAAACCAAGGGGTGGAAATCAAACCACTGGATCATCCCAGCAGTGCCACAGAGTGAGGGTTCCTCACCCCACCTGTCCTGCTCTCGCTGGGGCCACCAGAAATCTCTCTGGGTAACGGATTTAAAGAGAGAACACGTCCAGCCTGATGTGTCCAAGTTCTGTTTTCCAGAGCAAAGCTCACAGATTTTGCTCTCCCATTTCTCCCCACTGGCAGAGGTGAAGGAAGTGGGCACATGTCAGAGTCACGTGGCTGTGGCACCTCTGCAGGAGGATGGCACTGAACCCAGTGGCCCTGCTGTGATCCTCACCACCCTTCCCAGAGGACCCTGCATGGTGTCAGCGTCATCAGTAACTGCTCGTGAGGTTAAAACAGGAGAATAATAAAATACCACAATAAAAACCACCCCCTCACAGCTGGAAATTACTCATCAATTGTTAATGTTGCCGTGCTGAGCCGGAGCTGACTCAGCTGTCACTGCGGTTGTGTCACGGAGAATTTCATTTCCCTCCTGCTGCTCCCAAATCCCCAGGGCTGGAAGTAATGCTGAGCTGCACCACAGTGAGTGGGAAATCCAGCTCAGGAATTGTTGTTCCCAAAGATGACAGGGCAGAACCAGGATAGAAAGAACACCAGGAAGCAGATCCTGCTTTTTAGTGCCTTATTTTACCAGCTGTGTTGAAAACATGGACAGTGTGACAGCAGGGGTCAGAACCAATGACCAAGGTTTTCCTTAATTTAGGAACTTCAGATCTCTTTGGACATCTCTGGGATCTATCTCCTAGAACCTGGAACAGCTGGGTGATGGGACATTATGATTTGCTTGTGACAGCTCCTGGATATTTGACACCATGACCAGGTCGCATGGTCCTGCTATGGTGGTTCCTTAACAATGCCAAACTACCACGTGATTCTCTTCCTCCACAAAAAAAACCAAACCCAAACCTAAATGTCCTTAACCTGACCTTTCAAAAAAGAAATCCCACATCATTCAGTTCTCATGGAAAATCTCTTGCTTCTCTCCAGGGCAGCTGGAAGAGAAGAGTCATGGCCTGTGACTCAGATTCTTGATATTCAAAGGCACATGGTCACCCCAAATATAACAGACCCCTATTCTTGCAATCCTGCATTTGTGCACTCCAACCAGTTTTCCTTCTTTTAAGATTTGCATTCTTCTGTCGTGGAGCTTCTCATTTCCTTTCCACCAGCACACCAAGAACTGCTTTTACCACTCCTAAGTACGGGACACGATTTGTCACGTTGCAATTCTCAGAGTGAAATGTGCCACTAAGGAAATTTGAAATAGCTTTTTTTTTATCTTCCAGCAAATTCAAACTTGAGGCAAATCAGGTAAATGTCTCCTTGTATTACACAGAGTGAAAATCTTTCTGGGTTCGTAAAAAAAACTGACATAGGACTGAATATTAAAGCCAGGCAGCGAAATTCAGCTTGGTTTGACGTTCTGCAGCAGCTCAAACAGCACCAGGGCACAGTGAACTCTGAGCATCAAACTTCAAGATGGACAAATCCCATTTTCACCACCTGCTTTCTTCCAAATCATGAAAGTCTCCTGTATGGCACCTCTGAGGGCAGGTCTCCTCCCAGCACCCACCCCAGGTTCCTCAAGGGACTCCCCTGGGAAGGTTCTCTAGGATGGAGCTGCTGCTGCCCCCAGTTTTGTTTGGGTTTTCTGGGCCAAACCTTGCATTCATGGGTGAGGAGGCACTGATGGAGCACAGGCTGCCCAGGGAAGCTGTGGCTGCCCCTGGATCCCTGGAAGTGTCCAAGGCCAGGTTGGAGCACCCTGGGATAGTGGAAGGTGTCCCTGCCCATGGCAGGGGGTGGGACTTTGATGTCCCAAACCATTCTGTGACTCTGTCATTCTCTGACACTTGAGCTGATGTTCCGTTTTGGAAAATTATCACTTAGATTATTTGAAATTGCAGGGTTTGTATGGAGCTGTTGCTTTGCTACAGGCCAGAAGATGTTCTCTCTCTTCCTCTCCCCCTAACTCCTGAGAATTTAACACTTCACGTTGCATCAGCAAAGGGATATTTTATTTCTAAGTATTATTTCATTATGACAATTCACCTCAACAAATGGCATCTGGAGCCCTACTCTTAGTGCCTGCTCCAGTCTGTTCCCATCTCAATCTATGTTTGCATCTGTGTCTTACAGCCTTAGATAAATTTAAATGGCAATTTCTGTAGGTGTGAGGGTTTTGTGGTGGGATTTTTCCTTTCTTTTTTTCCTTTTTTGTTGAATTCCGTAGATACTCTCTGTGGAGGCTTAGTCAACATTTCCTTGGAGACTGTCAAATATTTATGCAAGTTTCAGAGATCTCAATTTGAAATTAATGAAGGCTGCTCAGCCAGAACAATGACAAATCTGTTCCATTTACCTGCTCAGCAGGAGGAGGCAGCAATACCTACAGAAAGGGAACCCAGAGTGTGTTTTTTCTGTTTCTTAGGTTTCCAAGGGCCTCTAGGGAATAAAGCAGAATCTTCCTTTTTGAAGAGCCAGATTTATAGATCCTCCTTATCCCCAGAATAATTTACAGGGGTTTTTTTAATCAAAAAAGGAGGGAATGGACAAAGTGGTTTGGGGACTGTATTTTCAAGATCAAATGACAGAATTCCTGTCAATACATGTGAGAAACATTGGTCTTTGTTGTAATGAACAACCCAGCCAATTTTCAAGGTTATTTAGGCCAGCAGAGTCCTGAAATGATTTAGGGTGCATGACCTTGAGCTGGATGCTGCAAAAATCTTGTCAGCCAACACAGATAAATGATGAAAAGGAATTTTCTTCCTTTTAATCACGAAATCTCTTTATACTACCTTTTGCTAATACCATATAAAAGACTTACAAGCCATAGTAAAAACCACACTCACTGAAATAATTCAGAATTAAATTATCTCTTCCCACATATATTTGACTTTGCTCCAAGGATGAGGGAGGACAACTGGCACTTGCCAGCAGAACCACATTGTATAAAGTGCTGAGAGGGAGATTCAGGGCCATCAGACACAGCCGTGAAAATGCACTTAAAAGAGTGATTCCAAAGGTGAGAAAGCTTTGACTGAGAAATGAGACCTCCAGCTCTATCAGGAGTGGTGGTGAGCTCCTCGTTAACCTTTTTACATCCATCTGGGGTGTTCCTCTCCCAGGATTCCAGCCCAGGCTCCTTTAGGTGGCACTTACGGATGATGCCGTCGGCGTTGTCCACGTGCTTGGGCAGGAAATGCGCCGAGAGGTCGCTCTGCAGGACTTCATCTGAAGTTGCTCTGGCTAAAGCAGAGGCCAGGAATGAAGGGCAATTGCTGGAAAAGAAAAAGAGAAACCCACAAAAAGATGTTTTAGTGTGATTCAGCAAGGTAACATGAGAGTGGTTTTCACCGAGGTTCTTCTTCACCAGACAGCACCACAACCCTGCAGCAAGAGCTCAGACTCACTGATGGGTTTTAGTTGCCCTCTTTCACTCCTGTGTTCCCTGTTTCTTAAGTTTTAATGTTTCAGTTCATAACCTCGATTGAAATTCTTTTCAAATCTAGACTTGAACCCTCCAGAGTCTGTCACACAACCGTACATTTTTTATGTATGTATGATAGACTTTTAACACAGGTTAAGTCCAGTTCCTCCTAAGATTTGGAGTCAGGGTTCCAGAATTCCTCAGATTTCCAAGTGTCCAAAGCCTCTCCAAGGAGCACTGGAAGTTAAAGTTAACCCTGATGTGCATAAGGTAAAAAAGCTCCCTCAGGAATGATTTCTACCCAGAGTGAAGTGGCTTTAACTCACCAGCTTTAATTAAACCTGGTATCCCCCAAGGTTAATTAATCTATAGCAAGCCAAGGCCACTTGAATGTACATTCTCTCATTCAAGAGGAATTTAATACCTCTTAATTTATGTATGACTTTGCATTTCCCATTGGTCAGCCTGAACTTCTCCAGGTGTCTCCTGCTGACACAGCCTGAAACTTCCAATTTCCACAGATATTTTTGGGGTAACAGTGTCTTTCCCAAGACATTCCACTGTCACAGGGTCACAGAGAAACACAGAGCCAATTTCAGCCCAGAAACTGTCCATCAACCCCAGAATTCCACGTCAGAAATCCAGAGAACAGGCAGTGAACACAAACACATCCTTAACCTATTTCTTCTGTTTAACATACTATAAATGATTGAAGGGTGAGATTAGCAATGAGCAGCTTTGTCCAACATCGTTAGGAGACAAGCTCTGGCCCTGAATCACACCGAGAGGCACTCGCACCTCGTTAGGACCCCATGGATCCTCAGGTTTTCCCTGGAATTCCCAGCCGGGCATTCCGCTGCCTCAGGGCCGGCTCTCCCCAGCACAGCTCCGAACTGTGATCCTGTTTGCATCCGGCAATTCCCGCTGTAGGAGCGATCAGCCGGAGGAAAACACACCGGGGCATCCCTTGCTGATTTTCTGTCTCGGCTTTGCTGTCTTTATTTAGCTCAAAAAAAGCAGGTTTTTCAGGCGGTGATGCTGGTTCTGCTCATATTAAGTGAGATTCCCCCCAAAAAAGGGAGAGATTGCAATGCTCAGGGCAGAATAATTATTCCAGCAGTTACCAGCAGGGCACCCGCAGGAATCTGAGCTTGTTTCCAGTCCGAGGCTTCCCCTGATCAGCTCAGAGCTGAAACTCTTTAGAAAAGCCGAACTTGTTTTGTGTCACTTATGAAGAACCCCTCAGGAACATCCTCTGATGGGCAAAGAAGGAACCTGGTTAAGAACTGGGGCAACAACAGTGGCTAAAATAGACGCGGGATTTAAACAGCAGAGAAAAAATATCCCAGAAAGGAGGAATTCCTGCTCTGCCTGGGCCTGGGAGGGGGGACAGCAATGTCTGTGCATACCCTGAGCCATGAACACTTGTATATGACGTTTTAGATATTATTTTAACTGCAGTGGCCGATGGCACAGCTGAAAGGTGCATTTACAGGGGGTGTAGCAGGTCAGAGTATTTCCCCCAGCAGCTCCAAGCGCTGTTCAGTGTCCTCACAGCCAGAGCCAGCAGTTCCACACAGCAGCTCTTTATCCAGCCGAAGAGTGCATTTCCATTACAATGCTAAACCTACACAAAAAGCTGCTAAAGATGTTATTAGATAAATTAGAGGATTTTAAATACATCCTTCCTGGTTCTCTGGCAGCGTACGTGTGTTTAGAACACCCACAGTTGCATTGCAGCAATCCTGGAATAACTCTGGGAAGGTATTAAATCAAGCCTAAAAGTGCTCTGCTTCCATCAATTAAGTTTGAGAAAACCAATCTGAGGTGGGTTTAACTCAGCCCACATATTATTATGTTACCAGCTTAACACACAACTCCTCTCCATCCTGATAGCATTAAAGTGGGGAGGACTTTCTAAACGCCTTCCCTGAGCTGTTCCTCTGTGCTCTAAATCTAATACAAACTCTCCTACCGAAAAAAAAAAAGAGATGGCAAATTTAAAATTCTTATTGCATGGGAGTTCACCACTGGGGTTTGAGCAACTGATCAATTCTGAGGGGAAAGGTAGAGAAAATAAATCAGCTGAAGGTTTTCCTTCTATGCCTGGCCACTCTTTGTCCTAATAATAGCAGCTGCTGGCCGAAGAATTAATTGCCCTTGACGTTTGTTGATCACAAAGCTTCTTATGTGGCTGTTGCAGGGCTGTGCCATGTGAGCAGGGAAGTGCCCACACGCAGACAGATGACTTCCTCTTCCTGATTAGCACCACTCAACATTTACTTCTCTCACTTGGCTCCTCAGAGCACTTTTAGTTGAATTACTTTTTCCCTTCAAGGAACAGCAGATTGCACTGGAGGTTTAAAATAGCTGTTGAAGGCAAACTGCTCTAAGGGCACTCCATTACTGCTACACCAAGATAAATGAAGAGGCAGATCTGGGATCTCTCTCTGTTTTCAGCACCAAAGTGAACGCTCAGGTGAGCAGCTACAGCACCCCACAAACAGCAATCCAAGGAGGGCAGCTCTCCCCTCCCCTCACAAAACCCAAAAAATATCACCAGGGTCCCTGGGGACAGGGAGGAGCTTCCAGCCTGCTGCTGGTATAACCAGGGATTACCTGCTGGCTGCTGGAAAGAAACTCTTCTGCCACGTTCTAGATGCTCAAGTGTTATTAGTCATGAAGTTTGACAAATTGAAACTGGGAGGGCACGGTCTTGTTTAGCAGAGAGCTGAGAGCTAAAATGCCTTTGTCTATTCATAGCTATGCCACTAACTCAGCAGCTGACCTTGGACGAGTCACTTCAGCACTCAGACCTTCATTCCTCGTCTGCAAACAAGGGATGAGAATGTCATTTCCTGGGGGGAGGAGGAGGAGGAAGGCTGTAGAAGGCCTAAATCTGTGTTTGTGAAGTATTCTGGAATTTCTTGCTAAGAGCCCAGCTGAAGGGAAAAATACCTGTGGGAGTGGAAGACATTTTCAATCTATAAAAGATTTATACTCTCATACTTTTCATAGTTTTCCTAGTTTTTTTCCTCACTCTTTTCTCTACCGACTGCCAGACGTGCAAAGTGGAACACACAGGCAAACAACAGCTCTGGATAACTCACAGTGTCATCAACAGCTTCAGGAAAGGGGAAAACCAGCAAAGAGAGACCTCAGGTTCTTAAAACTCGTAGTTCTGGAGCATTAGCACTGCTGATGGGAAAATGATGCTGCAACCCCTGCCTAAAATCCACAACGAGGGCCACCAGTGCTGAAAATCCCCAACCCTGCCGTGGTCTGGGGTAGCTGATGAGGCATCCCTAACCCAAACACAGCAGGGCAAATGGACCGAAACGAACTGGGGCTTTCAAGGGCCAAACCGGGCAGCAAATCACAAAATGTACAGTGTTCCTGTTACCTCAAGAATCCCCTGACACCACAGAACAGCAATTGTTTTAATTAGAATGAGGAATGATTTAAATAGAAATGCTATTCAGTCTGCTGAAACGCAAAACAAATCCACAGGCAAACAGGATAAAGCAGCATATTTGGTTTTGCACAGCAATCCAAGACCAAGAACATGACCTGAAAAGAACCAAGTACAGCACATTCCCAAAAGGCCTATAATTTACTGTGGTAGTAAAAGACTTTGTAGGGATGACAAGTTAACTGCACCCTTTCCAAAAGACATTCCACCAGGAATGCACTTTGGGAAACACTCCTGCTCATGTGGCCTGTTGCAAGCTCTTGTTAGAAAGCAACTTCTGCCAGATTCAATTTAAGAAAAACCTCATTTGTCCCCTGCCTGTATTTACAAAACATTCCAAAGCCTCATGAGACTTCTTCCAGATGGAGCTTTGGATACAGCCTGGAAGCTCTTTGAAGAAGCCTTTAAAGTCTTTATTATTGAAAGTTCCCATGCTGTGAAGTGCAGCAGTAACGAGCAGAGAAATTCTTTGGGAAGCTCCTTTGGCTGTTTCCCCAGCCCTCCTTTCCTCCATCTCCTGTTTCCGTGGCCATCCAGAGGGGCTTGGAGCCAGCTGAGGGGCTCCTGTTTGTCTCCAAACTCCTCCAGGTCACCCAGGACTCAGAGGGGAATATTCTGTGAAGCATTCCAAGACCCCACGATGATTATGGATGTATCCTCTGGATGCTATTTCCGGCTCCTGCCTCTGCAGGTTCTCCTCACTCCCAGAGCATCTCTCTGACCTGTGCTGTTCTGCTGCTCTGCACAGCTGCTGGAAGTTTTGATGCTTATTTAAAGCCTGGTCACAGTGGACAAATGGAGTATTATTTTTTTTTTCTCCTAACACATGGTGAAACCCTGCACTAGATTTATCTGCTGCAGTGAGTTACTAAAAAAAAACCCTGGCACACACACACACACTCACAAAAAAAGAAACAAACAGAAAAAACAATGCACCTTTTAAAAGCTTGCATAACCAAAGCTCCTTGAGAAGTCATTTGAGCTGGCAGTGGTGAGACAGTAAAGATGCTTGATAAATCTGTTTGAAGGAGCTGCAAACGTGCTACCCAAGGAAGCTGCTATCTATAGGCTCCCAGAGACAGCTGCCTGCTCACATCCCCTGCGAGCCTGTCCTTGTGCTGACAGTTGTAAGCAACAGAAATATAATACACAAGCACTGCAAAAAGACACTGCTTCAGATACATTTATCATGCCCGTGTCTATGCAGACACTGCATTTACCAAATATTTAACCTTTTGCATGCTGCTCACTGACGTTTTCTAGCCCAATTTTATAGAGATATATTCCTGTAGTTAAGTCTGTCTGAACTGGATGTGAAAAAAGAACCAAAGCAGAGTTGCACTGCTCATCAGAAAACCTCTGCCACAGCTGGATTAAGATGCTTCACCAGGGGAAACCCTTGGCTTTTCACAAACTGTTCTCAACTCAGACCTCTGATGCATTTTCTGCTGTGTAGCGAGTCAGTATTCCCTTCTCCAGAGGGTGATGTGCATGTGACAGTACATAAAGCCACCAAAATGTGAGCAAGATGAAATAAAAAGGTCACCTTTGTCTCTTTGATGAGGTACAATGTCATGAAGGGCAGTGTGTATCTAAAATATAAATGCTTGCTGCCCACAAGCCACTCATAAGCATTTGTGATTTAATGGCTGTCAATAAAACACCACTGACACCGCAGGGGTGAATTGTGAAGAATCCAAACCACACAAAGCAGCCTCTCCCGAGCTCCTGGCTGGATAAATTGCCTGGGTATTATCTTTGAAACCAAATTCTATTCTTTCTCTCACTCATCCTCACAGCGTGGCGGTTCTGAGGTTACTCATATTCCAATCGCTGGGGCTGATGCCGTGGCTGCTTTTAAAATGACAGAAATCACCTCCTGTAACACGAACAACCCCTAAAAACCCAGCGTGGATCTGCCAGGAGCTGGAAGCCAAATAACTGCAAGAAATTGAATTCCCAGAAGCGACTGTGGGATGGTTTTCTTCATTACAGCAAAGAGCTGAAGATACAAAGTTTGCTGTTGAAAATCACATCCCAGCACTTCGCAGCCAGATTATATCTATCTGTTATTAAAAGAAAGGGAAACCTGGGCTTTAAAGAAATGCAGAGAAAAATGGACCACAATCCATGAACCTCTGGTATAACACCAAGATGTTGAGGATGTTTTTATATAGACTCTCCCCCATATAAATCAGAATATTTTCTGCCTGAGGAGTAAGATTCTGAGGGACTGGATAGCTTTCTAACAAAAATTTAATTGCTGCTATGAAATGCACTTTTCAAAATTATAAAAATATTATTATAAAATTAAAAAAACCCCAACGAGCCACTTATTTGATGGGCATTGATCGTGCAGTTTAGATCTTTAGTATTCAGCTTTGCAAATGCAAACACACTGTGAAGATAAATCTGTGTTTACCCTATCATTAATTCATCAAAATAAAGGCAATTTATTGGTATTACCCACCCATGTGACTTGCAGGGGTTTATACTGAGAGGAAAGATCCTTCTGGATTTTGTTGCTGTTTTGCAAGGATTATCCTGCATGTTTACAGAGCACGTTCTCTGCTCAGGGTGTGAGGGTGTCCAGAGTCCTCCAAAATCCACTCAGTGCCCACTTGGCACCACTGGGAAGGGAATGGGGACAAAGCCACTTCAGTGCCAGGTGCTGCTTCCCTGGAAAAGGAAATTTCTTCACTGGAAACCCAATGTCAACAGCAGTTACCTCACACCGAATTTCCCTGCCAGAGCAGGGCCTGTTTAAAAGCTCCACAGGACATTAAAAATGTCATTGATTTTTCTCTCTTTGGCACTCAGTCAGTCTGAAAGTCAACATAATTCAATATCTTTCTCCTGGTTCCATTAGCAAAGAAAGGAATCCATGCTTCAATCTATGCTGCCTTATTGGAAAAAGTAATTTAATTTTACATCTGAAAGTGTGCCAACATCAGCATAAAAGCATACACTGTATACATCAGATTTAATTTATGAATTCTGCGTTTTGTCAAGCCAGAATGAGATGCTGTCTAAAATCAATGAGAGTGTCCAAGCTCACTCTGAAGGTGCTAATATATATTCTTATTATTTCAGATATTTTATGTCCTAGCTGGAGTTTTTGATGATTTCTCTCCTTGCTATAAAATATTAATGACACAGTCTCTAGAAAAGTTCATGTTGCAGCAAACTTGCAGGAGAGTTCAGGCATTCATTTACTTACCACTGATTCATGCCCTAATTTTTTCTCTCAGTTGTGAATAAACTTCCACTGATACTTCCCTTAAGTGGAAGGGATATTCCATCCAGATCTGATGTGTCCAGAAATACAAGTTAAATAATCCCCCCATGCAGAGCCTCTGTTTTATTAGAGATCAGATAAACACACCCAAGTCCTCTGTCAAAAAGAAAAACGCATTTTGCTGTTATAGCTAATGACTTGATTTCAAATAAATGAAGTAAAACGCTCCACAGCAACCCAAACCCCCCTCTCTCCTGCAGATCATCATTAAGGCAAATAAATGTAAAATGAATTCTTTAAAAAGGGTGAAGATGGTGCCTGTTCACAGGATCAGCTTCAGTAACACCCCACAGAGCCAGCCCCAAAGCACTGTGCTCCCGCTGGAACATTTGTCTTCATGTAACTGAGAAAAAATCAGAGCTGCAGGCCAGGATTTCCAAATGACATTTGATCACTTAACTTCTTTCAACCCATTGAACAAATATCAAATATAAGGCAAAACACACCCCGGAAGATTTATGGCCACTGAGTCAGCAGCGAATGTTCCCTCGCTGCCTTCTCACTCCTGTGCCTTGCACTTCATCACACAAATGGCTTGGGTGTTTATGCCAGATGTAAGATTAGATAATTACTCATCCAAGTCCTGCCTGTCAACTCTTTTTGGTGATAAAAAATTTATTCCAAATGCCCCATTTGGAATCAGTTGGCTTGCAAAAGCATTCTGGTGCTGTGCAGTGACACATCTCGGGCTGTGATTCCGTGCAGGAACGTGCTGTGTTTGTGCTGTACCAATGGCCTGCCTGATGTCAGGAATTCTGTGGCTGCAGAACAGGGACAGTGCTATTGACCTCTGGAAAGCAATTTCAAAGCCAATGATGAAGTGCCAGATATTATTAATTAAGCCTAAAGTGAGGATGGAGCAAGAGAACAGCGATTGCCTTGCACTGATTCCCAGAAAATCCTGCTGCTCTTGTGCATGATATGCAAGAGAAACAAATTAAAGCAAACATGAAAAAAGAATGCAGTACGTTAAAAATAATTTTACAGGCAGATGTGTAACTACCAGCAAATTCAGAGATTACACAGTGGGGCACATTAAAGATTTTACTGGAACCTCAAATTCACAATTACTGACATTGATGCCCACGGAACAAGATGCTGGAGGGATAAAAGTGGCTCTGTGATTGGGGTGAGTGCTCTTTTAAAGGAAAAACCCTTTAGTTACTCAGAAAGATCCCATCCTAATTCCCACTGTCACTTGTCCTTTGCAGAATTGCAGAGGATAATGGCAGGTTTAGGGGTTTAGGCTTTTTCTTTAAAGGATAATCAAAATGTTTTAGCTATTCTGTTTCACATTAAAGTCCCTAATGCATTCTGTTCTACTGAGCCACATAGTTATTTCAGTCATTCTTAATAAATAACAGTTGCCAGTAGTAGTTAAGCCAACAGATCTGAATTATTTATAGTGTTGAGGAACAGAACAGCAGATAAAATACATCAGGGCTTTGGGTTGTTCTGGCCTGAACGACACAATGGCAGCCTTTAGATGTTTTTCACCAGGCTGTAAAATATTCTGTTTCCAAACCTGGTTTAAAAGATTTCCTAAAGAGGCAGCAGCCAAACCTCCAGCCATCCATCTTCAATAATCACAGTCATGAACAGCAGGTGAGAGACTCTCCCAAATACAGCACAGGCACAAAGTTTGATTTCATTGGACAGGTTAAATGGCTACTTAGGATTAATCCTAAATGATTATAAATAAGCAGAACTTATGTATTTACATGTTATTTAGCCTGGCTCTAAACCTTCCAGTAAAATATTTAAAAGCACATCATAGCGTTGAACTCAAATGTTTCTCTTCTCCCTTTGCCTATAATCCACCTTCCCTTCAGCTGGAAAAATGCAAAGATATCACCTGCATTTTACAATGAAAATCCAGCTGCACATTTCAGCCTGGAGCATGGAAATCCCAGCCCCTGTCACTCCGTTTTAAGAGGCCACAAATAGAACATTGAACACACAAAAAACAACAGGGACAGAAATGATCTTGACATTAACTTGACAAATTATGTTACACACAGATGTTGGGTTTAATGCTCTTTGCAGCTTAAAAGATGCATTGCAATCTCTGTCCCGACGGGCTGCTGGGATAATGTGCCTGGGTGGAAATTTGTGGGGATATCTGGCTTTCCCACCTTGTGCTGCCATCACAGGGCACTGCACCAGTGGGAAATTCACTGTACCATCGATTCACAAGGAGAATTGTGCCCACAAATGCCAAGGAGAGATTTACACTCAGATGCTGCAGGGAGAAGAGCTGGGGGAGTAGTTGTAGCAACACAAGCTTCAACCAGTTTTCCTTTTATAGCTCACCTTCCACTTCCTATATGGATCTATTTACAGCAGGAAATGCTGCAAATTGTAGCATCTCTAAGGAGTAAAATGAATTTTAAAAGAACAAAAAAAAAAAAAAAAAAGAGAGTGGGAGAAAATCTGGAGAGGTAAAAAGCCAACCAAACTTCTTTCTATCAAATACTAATGAAATGGATGAGGAATAACACTAAAATAGAGGAGGAATAACACTGAAATAAGAGGAGGAATAACTCTTGGAGGCCATGTCGGGTTCTGAAGGCCTCTGGAAGTGGCTCCATGGCATTTCAGCCTACAGGAATGAGCCACAGCATCCCAGGGAGGGACAGGCTCAAGTGACAGGATCTCTGTGCTTCCCTGCTTCCTCTCCCTTGGCTCAGCCTCTCTCCTCTCCCAGTTCTGAGGTTTTTTGAGGATCTGCACTCCGAGGTAACTGAGGTGGGGAAGATTCCGTGAGCTCCAAAGCTGAGGAATGTGGATTTCTATGGGGCCAGGCAGCTCCTGAGCCTGTGGAACACAGAGCCTGCCTGCAGTACACAGCTAAATTTAGCTCTTCTTGCTCACAAAGGCTCTAGGAATTGATTCCCAACAAGCTGGGGATTTCAAACAACTCTGCAGTTCCTCTCTCCCTACCTAGAAGGGAATTATTTAAAACTTGGGAGATATGTCTTGAAATTATTCCCAGCCCCATTTCTGTCCAATCACTGTTATAAGGTCAACTGAAAAGGAAAAAGCTGTCACCTTTTATAGCTGTGACATTACAAGTCTCACCAGCTTATGGACATTGGTTCTTTACCATGGACCTCTCAATACTACACAAATTCTCCCACACAAATTCTGCCTATTCACCAAAACTTGGGACTTTGTTTATGCAGCATAATCAGTCTTTAAGTCTTATTCATTCCATTTGATTTTCTATGAGCTGACCACATTCAAATCACCCATTTCAGAGGTGACGATGCCGCCCCAATCCAGTGCAGCTCATGTAAGAATTACCCAACAGCTCTGCTTTCCCTCTCCCCCTCCACAAAGAAGATTGTCAACTTTTCCCCTAAGCTTATTATCAAACCTGTGATCTCTTCAGAAGAGGCACGAGCTCTAAATATAAGAAAGAATCTGTTACATAATACCCCGAGCAAGGAGGCAGCACACAACAACCTGTGGACAACTCGAGCCTGAGTCCATCCAGGAGGGAAAAGGGAGGAAAATCTGTGACATTGCTCAGTGACAGGCCTTGGATCCATCCTGTGCCAGCCAAACCCACAGAGAACATGGAATAACATGTAAAACTTAAGGGTTTATCTCTATGGAAGATAAACAGATGCAAACAGGTGACATTGTCTGGAAGCTGATTCAGGATGCGGCAGGAATTTACTCAGATCAGAAGAAATCTTCCTCAAACAGGAGGAGGACTTGTTTGAAGCTGCCTGAACCTGGATTGTAAATAAAGCCCTGGTGAGGGCTGAGTCAGCCCGTGATGAGGGGGCTCAAAGCTGCTTCCAATGGAGCAGAGTCACAGCTCTAATCAGCAGTTGAGAGAGTTCCTCAGCAGCCACGCTACCAATTACCCTGGTAATACATATTCAGGGAGGCAGAGATAGCAGACAGAGAGAATACCAAATCAAAACATTAATAAAAAATAAGGAACCTTTGGAGACAAATGATTATCTTCTATGTCTACAGTGCTTTGTGCGTTCCCAAAGGATTTAGAAGCTAAAAATAAATGATTACTTCTACCAGAGCTGACATCCAAGCTACCTTGGATGAAAAGCAGCAAATTGCTAACCATGGATAGCAACATTACACAACTGTTTTGAACAAACAGCAAGAAATGGACCATGCTGGAGAGAACAGCAGGACTCTACACAGAAATTGAGGCTAAAATTTAACCAGAATAATGTGAATATCACCTTGATTTTCTACACTTGGGATGGGATAAAAATGAGAACTGTCTGCCTTGATATCTCATCCCCAATCTCCATCATCCTTCTCTCACCATTCTTTAGCACCATACTGAGACACTGCCTTGAAGGAAAATACTCAACATCTGCAGTTGAAATACATTTATATATATATATTTATATATACACACATATATGTGTTTAAATATGAGCAATCACCACAGATTCCTTGGGAAAAGAAAGGGAAAATTCCTAGAACAGGTAGAAGATCAAAGGTCACACAAAACCATGTAGCTAACCCAGAAATCACTAAAACCCTGAGGCAAGTAATGTTTGGAAAATAAATTCAATCAATTCTGTCCCCAAACCGCACAATGGTAATGATATTGGTAGATAAAATCATCGAACAATTATTAAAAAAATAAAGAACTACATGGGCCTCTGCAAGGCACAGTTCTGGACTAAGAGCAGCAGTAAATTAGAATAGTAATTATATAAGCACAAAAGAACAAATTCAGGAGGAGGCAATCAAGGAAAGTTCAAATACAAGTAGGTTTTCTTCGCTGGAACAGAAGATTCTGTGAAAAAGTTTAGAGAAGAACCATGAAAGTGCAAGAATTTTTAACTGTCAACAAAGCACCAAATGTAAAAAAAAAAATAAAAAATCAGTATTCAAAATCCACACTGGAAATGACAATGAATTCTTTTTGCTGGGTTTATCTGTAAAACACTGCTAATAGCACACAATTGGATCTATCAGAAGCACAGTCAGGCAGCACCAAGATTCCTCAAGGGCAGAGAGTTTCCAAATCCAAATACAGGTGGTGCACCCGCCTGAGTGAGCTTTTTAATGAGGCATGGAGGCGCCATGAGAGACACAACTGCGACGGGTTAGACTGAAAATAATACAGCAAGGAAAAAATAAAGATTAGGAACACCAGCTGAGCTCTGAGATAACACAGGAGAAGTTAGTGTTAAAGCAAGATTTGAGTTCTAATAACCCAGCAGAGGTAAATTGGAAGATGTAACATGATAGGAGCCCGAGCGCTGCTCCTGGTTCTGGGGCTGACAAATGACACCTCTGCCAGCAAATCATTTAATCCCTGCACATCCATCCGTCTTGGAGTCAAAGAGCTTCAGTGCCTTAAAACTTTGGAAGAGTAGCATGAAATTTAATTTATTAATAACTGAAAACTATGCTTTAATCCTCAGGTAGAAGATGCTGGAGAAGGACAAGGTATTTACAGAGTTAAGAGTACCTCATAAAATATTTTTGTGTTTTGTTCAGTGAATCCTCATCTGTTTCTGTCCTGTTTCAGTTCATGATTCCAGAGCACTTTTTGACTTACAGATGTTATGAAACAATAATGGACCCATGGCAAAACGCTCACTTCTATCAAAACTTGGTGTTTTCTAATATTTAATGTAGTTTTTTGATCAGGGCTGGTTATGTCATCATCAGCCATCCCACATTTTTGCTGAAATCATGCGTTTGATTTGTAGATTTTTAGTAGTACCAAAGACAGGGAGAAAATCACTTTGTTCCCAAATAAAGCTCAGCAGGGCTGGAGCCTGAGCTCTGATTTACTTTCACCTGGCTGAGATGGCAGCAAAGGAAAACACTCACAGCAGTAAAATAGAGACATAAGAAACCACCAAAGAAAATAAAAACTGATGCCCAGCAGAGTGGAATTGACCTCACTCTGCCAGCAGAGCCCAGGCAGACCAAGCTCTCTCACCCACAGGGGCAGCCCGTGGCAGGAGGGTGAGAAATCCAATTAGGGAAATTTCCCAGGCTCCCTGTTTCCAGCTGGATATTAATTCTTGATATTTAGGAGAACTTGCCAAGAACAATTGCACAGCTCCTCCTGAGCCTTCAGCTCTGAGTCACCATCACATTAGGGAAAGGTGAGCTTCATTTAGACAGCACAGAGGGGGAAATCACTTGGTTTTTTTAAGGTCTCACGTAGCCCTTAAGGGACCACTTTATTTATTTATTTATTCATTTATTTATTCATTTATTTAATTTCTCACATCTTCCCTTTTTGAAAAGAACTATGAAAATGTCATTAATCTTCACAGGGATCAATAATATTCCTGGGCGTGAGGGGAAGAGGTTTCCATATTTGATGGAGAACTTTGTATCCTGTTACTATCCGGCAGGAATGGCTTAAAGGAATAAAGGGATATTCCTTTAGGATTCTTCCTCCTGCAAAATGTATTGCCCCAATCTACCTAGCAAGGAAACTGGAAAAACTGGAAAGAAATATTAGCATTTATAGCCATTTCTTAAATCCAGATCTCATCTTGCCGGAAAGAAAATGTCCATTTTGATAGCAAGTTTTATTGAGGTTGAAAAAGTAATATATGTGGCCCTTTTTGTACATATGTTCAATTTAATGTGATCTCAGTTGAAAACAAAAGTGAATATTACTGATTTTAACACCTCAGTGATCAAAGCTCTTCTCTGATGCAGGGAACAAGAAAAATTAGCAGGGAAAAGAACAATAAAGTACAATAAGACACGTCTGAGTAACTGCTCAGGTTCTGATATCTGCAAAACCTGGCCAAGAGAGAAAGAAAGAAAAAGAAAGAAAGGGAAAAATTAATGGAATGATTGAGATTAATTTGAGTACTTGCTGCTGCAATAATTAAAGACCTCTTTCTTATCATGTGAATGTCTCGGGCATCCCATTCATGAGGGAGATTGACACACTGATATGCTTTAATTCCAAGTTAAAATGGATTTCTCTTCCATTGCAGCCACTCTCTGGAATATATTGAAGGAAAATAATGCAGAAGACTGATAAGAGCAAGAAGCAGTGAATAACATTTAGTCAGGACAGCAAAGAATTCTGCATCCTGGATCCACCTTTGGTAAGGGAGCAGCAGGAATTGGACATTTCTCCTCTTTGTCTTTTCCAGGGATCTTTTTGCCATCCCACCTCCCAGCCCTTGCCCACACATTTCAAATAAACTCCTCTGGTTCCAAGGATGACAATTAACAGGGAAGATCTCCCAGCATTTTCCTTGCACATCCTTCCAGGTAGAATTCTTTCCAAAAGGGATTTTTGTGAAGTGAAGGTGCAGAAAAAGACAATAAATGTGAAATGGTCAGGAAATAGGGGGAATTAAAGGAATAAAAGCCCTGGCTGTACTCCAGGTTGTCTAAATAATCAGTCTATATTTATTTCCTTCAAAGTCTCCCTATTGGAATAAAATGCCTGTTGAAATATCATATTTTTAAAAATCTAAAGCAGCAACCAATTAAAAAAAAAAAAAAAGGAACTAAACCCCCAGATTTCTCACTCCATATATTTAATACGAGGTTGTTTCCTGATGAAACCCTTAGTAAGTGGGAGTACTCAGGGACACACTTGGATTTACATAAATTTGAGAGAGAAAAATGCTGTTAGAGTAAGTCCATGGCACTGCATGGTTGGGATTGAGTCTTCCAGCAGAAATTACTCCAGGCTGCAGACAGACACAGCGCTGAGTCTCAGGCAAAATTCATAATTAACTTCAGAGCATGTCCTTAAATTCCATCATTGCCTTTCCCTTTACAATATTAGCACAATATTTACAGGTTGTTCATGCACAATATGCCAACTCTAAGTTATTATTTTACCTTGCTTTTAAGTCCATTTTATCATTGCCACATGAATTTTAAATATGACTCCATGCCATCCCTGATAACTTGATTTTTACCCTTTTAAAAAGAACAGTACACACATCACAGCAACACTCAGCAGTTAATATAATTTAATGCAAAACTACACACAATTTTCAAAATGGATAGTGGAATTTATTTAAGAGTTCTGCTAGACTCAGCTTGATAGAGTGCATCATCATACAGTGCAATAGGTAATAACTTAGGATTTTTTCCCCATAATGGCCAGTTAATTCAAATTCTAATAGTTCTTCTAAAGGAAATTCATCTGCTAAAGAGCCAAGTGAAGCATAAGCCACTCACCAGAAGACACCGAGGTTCTCAGCTTGGCAAATGCGGAAAAGATTTAAAAGAATCATCCACTTGCTTTTTTGGCACAAAAATCCCAACATTCCATGGGCAATTTCTAAGAGATCCAGGATGGAAGTAGCAAGGAGCACACCCAGCAATGCCTGGTGAAGAGTTTACCAAAAGGACAGAGAGAAAATGGCAAAACCAAACCCAAACATTCACCACAATTCTCACAGCCAGACGACTCCTGGGTAAGGTGTGTTCTTCCGGCCACTCCTATCTTTTTTCTGGTTACAACTTAATTTCCCTTCGGGGGAATGACAAAAATCCACGTTCAGATTTGAAAAGAAATGTGCGAAATGAGCGCATGGAGGCTTTGGAGGCTGCAATGAAAAACACCAGATGGCTGAGGAGTGGCTGCACGCCCCAGTTCATTTCTGGGCCCCTGGTCCCGTTCCGACGCCGGTGACGCCAGCAGAGCCCCCGGTGAATTCCAGCCCAAGGATCCCGGATCATCCTGGAGAGGAGAGGCCTTGCACAGGCTGTGGTTCCTCACTCCTCAAACTGCAGCCATTCCTGGAATGCCTACGGGATTCAAGGATCATGTCTATTTTCTGGTATTTTTTATTTCTGGTATTTTGTTCTCCTTACTTCTGCTGCAATAAAGATTTTAACTTTAAAAAGGCAAATCAGAGAGCAGTGAGAAGGATTGAAAGTTTAGAAAATGTTGCCCATGAATAAATGATGGTGGCTGAGGAAACACCAGGATTCACCCATGGAACAATGAGGCCGAGGAAGATTGGGATTGTTTCCTGTGCTAATGAGGGAGGGATAAACATGACTGAAAAGTTAACAGGAGGGATTCAGACTGGGCAGTAGGAAAACTTTCTACCTGTAACTCACACCTCCAAGAACTGGAATAGCCCTGCAGAAAGAGGTTGTGGGATCTCCACTGCTGGGATTTGAGGTGAGGTCAGAAAAGGAGCTCCCAGGATGGGGTTTAGATTTAGTGAGTTCTACCTTGAGTGGAAACATGGACTCAATGACCTCCTGAGCTGCTTTTCAGCCCTATTTTCTATGGTATTTCTATTCTATTAAAAACATGCGAAATTTCCCTTAGCTCTATTCCTTAAAGGAAGGAGGGTAATTCAAGAGACACGGGATCTCCAGAGCATAGTCCTTAATTAATTAACCTGATAAGGTAACCTGCAGTCACATTGTGCAGTGTGGTGTGTGTGCCCCCTCCAGCGCCTGCCCTACATTCCGGTGTCTTCTGCCTCTGGAATGTGGAGCTGGAGCACAAAGAGAGTGGTGTGGCCTGACTCTCTGGGAAATCAATGGGAATTGAGGTGACTAATTAGGAATTGTAATCAGGCCCTTAATCCAAGGCAATAGAAAGACATGCCTTTGGAATCCGATTAGCTGCTTAATAATTCAAAACAGGCACCCAATAATGTACTGACTGCCTGGGAAAAGGCATCTTTTCCTGAGGCCCAGAGTCTCACATTTCCACTGGCCTCCCAAGGAAGGAGAAGCCAACCCTCAGCCAAAGCAAAACCCACGAGGCATCTACGTTGGCTGTAAAATTTTGGGGGTGTCCTCAGGCAGGGCTGCTCATTTATGGCTGTAAAATGCTGCAGGATGAAGAACCAGCTCTTCTACCTCTGTTTGTAGGGAATGATCCTGTAATGATTTCAGTTCTTCTAAGACTTCTCTGCCCTATTAAAATCTTTTTTTAATATTTTTTTAGGGTAGTATCTCCCACATAGGCAGATCTTTGGGTGCATTACATTGGCAGCACCCTTTGCTGATCCCCTGCTTTATCCCAGCTGCTGAGAATCAGAACTGAGAGACTTAATTACTGCACCTTTCAGTAAGGATTTCATTTTATTTTTGTTCTTTCTGCTGCAAATGCCCATGAATCAGAGGGTCACTTTAAGCACAGAATTCAATTTAATTATACTCAAAGGCATTTTTATCATTAAACAGGTCAACTTATTAAAAAAAAAATCTTGATTAGGAATAATGGAAAGCCTGGCAGGCAATCCAGGAGAGTTTCACTCTGAAAGCTCCCACATCCATTTGTTTAGATTTGTTTACTAAGCACTGGGAAAGGTCCCACAGAATGAACATGACAGCATTAACTGAAACCGCATTCAATATTTAATTGGAAGTAGATTTTAATGCTTATTTATTGATTTTTCTTAATGGGAATATTTACCAGTATTTGTAAACTGGACTATAAATTTCTAATAGAGGCAGGGAATGAGAAAAGCAACACAACAGGCCATTGACTGAGAAAATGACACTGAACTGGACCTGGCAACATCCTTCCCAAGGTGCAGAGGGATTCCATAGAATCAGGCCCATCCCTCAGCTAGGACTGGATCCTTGCTCAGGTAGGACACTGATTTAATTACATGCCAGGGGATGTCTCTGATGGACTATCCTCATGTGAACCAGATCTAAATAGAAAAATCCATGCTGTTCATGAAAGCCTTGATGTGCAACGTAGAAGAGAGTAAACATTCTGGAGAAAAACCATTCTGGAGAGGAGGGAACAGAAGAAAAGCAAAGCTATTTTCATGCTTGGGTCTTTTCAAGGCAAGCATTTGCATATTTTTGCTCTATTTCATACGCAACTCCGTGTAACATGATTTCTGTGCTATTTATAAGGCTAAGTAGTCAAGTAACTGTGTTTTATATATCCCCTCCCTTTATGCTCCCCGTTTTCATTAACTCTTTGTTTTCTAATAGTTCAACAGGCCTAGAATTCATTTATTTATTTAACTGTATGGTCAATACTAATTTGAAAACTGGTTGTTATTTTTAACTGCTTGCTGTATGTATAAAAAAGAATTAATTATATTATTTTAGGCTAAAGGCTTTAAAAGGTAATGGCACAAGGATGCAATGCAGGAAGTAAATTCAAGTTTTTACTGATTTCCAAAAGGTTTTTACCTTCATCTTTATGTCCTCATGACACAGAAAGGGAATCAAACTGCAGAGATGAAAAGCTATTACCTGAAAGGAGCCTGATTGCAAAGCCAGCTCCTCTCTGGACTTGGAGGCCTTGGAACACGTCCCTAATTCACTCAGGATTACTTTATGCCCCTGATCATAGATAACCACAAACACACAGATATGTCCAACGGAAGAACTAGAAGCAATTTCTGTTCTTGGAAGAAAGTTGTGTTTTGCTGGTTTGTGAAGGTCTCCAGGCACAAGAGTAGCAGCTCTCGCAATCCACAAAGACAACGTGGCATTACCACAACCCTGGATTCTCACTTTTCATTTTTAACTTCCTTTTCTACATAAAATCAAACATCCCACAGCTACAGCACCACAGAACTGTCAGAAAACCAGGACCACGTGGATTTTATTCACCATGAATTGTTGCTTATGGCAGCTGATCTCAGAGGTTCATGAAGTTTGGTTTCATCAGAACTGATGCTTTATCTTCCTCTAAATACAGAGGTTTATCAAAACAGGGGTATATCCAGTTCTTCTCACATCAGTTGCTGGTGCTCCTTTCTCTCCCATGGCCTCACCTCTCTCCTCTCCCATCTTTGTAACATCCCCTCAGCTGAGATTGTTGCTCTCCTGTCCAGACTGGAAGGAGCAGCAGATTTCCCGGTAATGGATTCATCTGCTGCTCTCTGATGATCTATTTTTGCTCAGATGATTCAATTTAATGTTCCTACAGTGTACAAGGCTGACCTAAGCTCTCTCAGGTGATGACCTAAGGAGTAACATTACTTTTATTAGTCATACAAAATTTCCAAGATTAAGTCTTTTATGGAAACAAATCCAAATGAAAAAAAGAAACAAACAGTGAAAATACACAAACTTGCTGCTGCAATGTGACACTAAAGTGGCACTAAAATGTGCTCAATGATCTCTGATTAGGTCTCATACTGCTCACATTCATTTTCCAGGTGTTAGATAGCTGATCATTGTTTGGACGCAAGAGCAAAGATATGTCAAATGGCACAGCACCTGGATATTTAATTGGAATTCTCTGTAGGAATTTGCCGTATTTTTTGTTACCATTCTTACCAATTCCTGAGGTAGCTCTGTAAATAAGGTCACCACAAAGAAACTGGGCTGTGTGTGAACAGAACAGAGCAGCACTTGGTTCTTGTGCTGCCTCCTCACCCTCTTTACTTCTGCACGTGCCCTTTCTGCAGCTCCGTCCGTGAGTTTGGCGAGTGGCAGTGACAAGAATCCCAATGATGTCACCTCTGTCACTCAGCACTTCTGAGGACACCATCCCTGTCACCTCCACACTAACGAGGAGCACACCGAGTGCAACAGCACTTTCCAAATGCTGGATGGGGCAAAGGAGCAGCAAAGGCAAAGCAGGAGCAAGGGATGGCAGTGATGGAAAGCCCCAGTTCCTCCAAAAATCCAGGAATACATGGATATGTGTTGGAAGTTTTGAGATCTGGGCTGTCTTTTCTTGCATTCCACTGGAATTTCACTGTGGTGGCTTCTGAGCCCTGCAGAAAATGCTCCCTGACCCAAGGAATTTATGATTTCAATATTGAAATTGTCAGTCAAAAGGAGAGGAAAGAAGGGTGAGAGAAATGAAGCATTAAAGGCATGAAAAGAATAATGATTTGCCACCCGGGTTAGTTCCACCGTTTGTGAGGGAGATTTCTATTCAAACATTGTTTAGATTATTATGATGACGAAATTAGGACAGGTAACAAGAGCAATTTCCAGACACAGAGGTCGAAACCACAACCAAATTGTGCTACAAAAAAGCAGCACTCGGAATGAGAAGATTTCTAATGAAATATTAGTCTTGCTGCCACATATGTCAATCCCTAAACTTAGGGAAAGGAACATCCAGAATATAAATTGGACTCAAGGCAAAAGCAGCTGCAAAGCAAAGAATGAGCTGATTTGACACTTGCTAAAAAAAGTCCATTAATCAGAGGAGAAATATTTATGCTTTCAAGTCAGAATACCAGACTTGAAAAACCAAATATCTACATAAATTCCTCATTGTATTTCCAGACTTTCAGCCACAACACAACTATTTCTGTGAAAAATGTGATTATACAATTTCGTGTGTGTGTGTGTGTGTGTGTGTGTGTGTGTTTTAACAATTAGTGAGAGTAGAATTAAGAGATGTCCCACATCAAGAGAGCTAAAAAATGCCATGCAGGTAATATAAGGAATATTTCAAGCTGACACTGAACCACTGATTAAAACCAGATCATGTTTCATATCATCCAAAAGTGGTAGATATAGCCTGCAAGTTGAAATTCATTTTATACTGCAAAATTTCTTCCTATTAAATCTGAGTGGTTCTTTTAAAAGCAAATTATTTGCGATGGGTATTTTTAATGGGAATTTTGAAAAAATAGCCAATATCTAGTCTTAAAGTTCTCCTGAATTTCTGTTGCTATAACAATGCATGAAAACCTTTTTCCTGTTGAGGACATCTGTAGCTATTTTTACAGGCAACAGCTGGATTTGTCTGTCTGAATTTCACTTATAAGAAAAAGTGTTTTATTTGCTCCCTTTGAACAAGCTTTTAACATAATGACAAATGTCAGAGCCCAGCAGGCTCAGTAGCTGAATAATCTGGTATAAAACATGTATTACATGGCAAAACTGTAAATTAAACAACAATTTGATTAAAAGTAGTGGGAGTCTCACAGTCCCCCCATGCACAGACACCTCCTCCTCCCAGATTCAGCACTGGCACAACAAGGGCACAACAAGTCTTTAGAAAAGAGATCTTTGATCTCAGGAGATGCCACCTTTGTACTTTAAATTTGTCTAAAATTTACCAGTACAGAAGAGCAAGAGTCTGACTTGCAATTTCCTGTAGAACGAGGTGTGACAGGCACCTGGGAACATCCAGCGTTCTGAGATGCCCAAATCCACTGAAAATGGAACAGCCAACCTTTCTCATCCTTCTCTACAAAACTTTCTCACACAACAAAAGCAGCAAATCAAGTCAGCGATGAATGTGAAGATTTCTCCAAGAATAACTGAGCTCTCTCAGCACCTTGCAGGATTAGGCTTTGTGTAATCTTGCCCCCAAATTATTGATATCTGTCAGAATGGAAAGAGAAATCTGGGGCTCAGACAACCAGGCAACACCCAAACTGGCATTGAGAGAGGGCCATTTTAGTTTAAAACTCCACTTGATGTTGTGCAGGATGTATTTTTCATTATTATTATTGCACATGATTTTGAATATAGGATCATTAGCATGAATCCCTGGAGGGAATTGTTTGAGGATTAGGGAGGAATGAGCAATATCCTAATGCTGATTACAAAGCACTGCTCCCATGAGTGGGGAGAACCTGCTGGAAGCTGCATCCCTGCACCCCCGGGCACAGCAGCCTCCAGTGGTGCAGAGCCTTTCAGAGCACAAGGAGTCACAAAAGGCTACGTGGATTCCTGAAAAATTCCCTCCTGCTGTTTCCAAAAAGACCTGTTAGTGATGAACAGAAATGACAAACAGAAATAGCACAGAGACTCCGCTGGGATGTTGGAAATACACAATGTATGCATTATACAGAGGCAGGAACTGCACCTATGCCTGGGGCACGGGGATTAGGAGAATATTTGCTTTATTTTTCAAACAAAAGAGAGGAGGGCATGACATTTTGTGAGCAGGGTCCTGTATCTTTTTTCTTTCTGATTTGAGCAGTAAATACATAATTACTGTAAATGCATGCAACACCTACACGACTCCTAAACCAGCCCAGAACTGTTCTTATTGCATGTGCTGATCAATAATTACCAATTTCATGCAGAGACAGGTAAATTGCCAGTGCTTCACCCCAGGACACTTTGTGCTCAGACAGACGCCTACAGTTTAAAGGCAACAGTTTGCAACGCAAAAGGCAAAACCAGCCCGAAAATTTTTCTTAATAATTTGCTTCCAGCTGATTGCTCACCACGTTAAGATGTATGAGTTCCAATTGCAAAAGTCCTGAGTGTGACTTGGATGTCAAGGAGATTTACAGCCCAGTGGCAGACAATAGTTTTGTTGACACTTTCTAGGGTGAATTTATTGGAGAGCTTCCTGAAGAGAGGAGAAGTATTCAATTACCCAGTAAATATCAAAGAATATGCTCGATGCTGCTGTTCTTCCCTCGGACAGGAATTCCAGGCTTTGAAGTGTGACCTTTTGTTCAGGCCTACTGGAGTCTGTGTTTAAATTGTGTGCTGGAGAATTGGACACAGTGCTGAGCTTAGGAGTGGTTTCCATGCAGGTTTATCCACAATGCAGGAAGCAGCACAGAAAGTAGAGACTAAAGGGCCCAAGGCAGTAGTTTTCAACAATTCTCTAAAAGAACAAACCAAACCCCCCAAAAAAAGGTTAAGAGCAGGGATATGAAACAATTGAAATTCAATATCTGAACCCTGGCAGGCTGAGGAGCACCCGGATGCTTTGCTGTTTTTAGTAAGGACATAAAGAAAAATAACACAGAGAATAAAAGTGCCTTGAAATGCAGCCAGGACAAAGCAGAGAAATTCTGTCCCAGGATTCATGATCCACATGAAGGCTCATCTGAAATTCCACTCATTAATTGGTTGCTCTGTTGATCTTCAAGATATGAGGCCAACAGACCCAGCCAAGTGCAGGGATGTGACAGGATGGGCACGGAGTGGAAAGCAACTTATTTGTTAGGATGTGGCAAAAAACAAGTAGTTCAGGCAACTTAAAGAATTGGAGAATGACCTTGTGTTAATCAGGTTAGCATGCCCAAGGGAGTGGGAGGGAAATCTCCTTACTTAATAAGATCAGTCTTGATTTTAGAGATAATAGGGACATAATTACAAATTGGTGAGGATGATGTGACCTCCAACCCATCTTTTAAATCCTCATCTCGAGATACTTAATGAACCTAGTGAAAGTGGGAAATAAAATGGGGTAAGGGATGATGATCAGAGCCAAAGCCTGGTGGAGAAGTCTTCAATAACAACCACGCTGGATTTTGAGGAACTGAAAGAAGCATTTTAACACCACGTGAAATAAGATCTATATGCAGCAAAACCTTTTAACACATCTTGTAAAGCAAATTACTTCAATACACTCACACTTTAACAGTGTGTTTGCAGCTTCAACACACAAAATGAGAGCAAAACAGAGAGAAAATCAACTGGGCTTTCTTTGAAGCAACCTCCATGCACATCTTTGATAACCTTCCAGAAAATGTGGCCTTTCCTGTCTACTATTTATATTTACTGGGGCTGTTAGGATGGATTTTGGAAGTAAACTCTCAACAATCAATCTTTAGAAACACAACAGGACTTGGGTTTTGCACCAAGGGATACGAACATCTGTAACCCGGCAGGTGCTGCCATCTGCTCAGGTATTAGAATTTGTACCCACAAATACAAAACTCTTTCAGGCACTGTAAATACCTTTGGGTTAATATTTTGGTCATTTTATGGATGTTTTAAAAGTCAAAAGCTTATGCACAAATACTAGAAAAAAGATATATGTTAGAAAGGAAGAGAGGTTTAGAATAGATATTGGGAAGGAATTCTTCCCTGTGAGGGTTTGAATTGCAGAGATGATTTCTGCCAACAGTGACTGACCTTGAATTAGGCCTCAACATTTTAGAAAACACTTGGATTTTCCTCATCTCCAGACCATCAGCATTCAAAACACCAGTGACACTGATCCCCCATGTGCTGAAATTCTGAAAAGTTACCTTTAAACAACAGGATCAAAGTAACACCAAAGCATTACTAAATCTCTTTACTACTGTTTTTCCAGATGAATTATTTAATATCAAAACCAAAGAAAAAAATTCTAACCTAGTGACTTCGAGATGACATTGCTCTCTGTTCCCAATTACTGTGTGATCCTCGAGCTGGAATCAAAAGTTGCTCCATAAATTTAATGCTATTTAAGAAATCTAGGGTTTAAAGAAATTTAAAGCAGAAATAACAATAGAGGATAGCTTGGGGGGAAAAAGAAATCAGTGGAAAGCCATGAAATTTCTCAGTGTTCCATCCTTCACGTCACAAATAATCTCTCTGGAGATATAAACACACAGGCAAAATTCAATTAATGCTTTCAAACTGACAAGAGTGGTTAAAAATAATAAAATTAAGTTCTTTTTAATCAGAAAGCATTGCTAAAAGGTGCATCCAGTGAAAGCCAGCACTGATTCCAAGGCCTGGGAAGGATCCCACGTAATGAGCCCAGAGTGTTCCTAAAGCTCCTGGGTCTGTCCTGAGCCATCCCCTCCTGTCAGAGCTCCCAGAGGTGCTGGAAGCTCTTCCCAGATCTCCTGGCTGGAGGTTGGGTTGCTATGATGTATTTCTATGGAATAATAGGGAAAAAAATTATGGAAAATGTGAAGATTGCAGGCATGTTCCCTGGAAAAAACATATTTGGTCACAGGAAGCAATCCTGACCTATGAATTCCTTACTAAAAGGAGTTCTTCCCACTGTTGGTTCCAATTTATGCTCATTTTGAGAGGAATCCAACAAAAAAAAAGGGAGAAAAGAGGGGAAACAAACCAAGTATTTTGTTGAAAAAATACTAAGGCACTATAGAAAGAGTTTTTGTGTTGTTATGGAAACCCAGGAAGCACAGGCTAGGAAAAAGAAAAGAGAATAAAGAAGCAATTTCAACTGCACATATAAACATGTCCTTGCTTCCCGGAAAAAGTCCTTCCAAAGGATTGTGTTGATGCTGTGCAGCCAAGCAACTGAAAACTACAAATTCTTCCCCAGAGAAACACAGATAAAAATTTGAAATCCACTGTAACAAAATAATAAACAGGACAAGAGATAAAAAACCAGATGGAGTTATCGAAGTGTTGTTTTCACACCCACGAAGAAGCAGTTTGCTGAAAATGAAGAAAACTTCAGACGTTCTGTTTTAAGTAATCAATAGAGTGGTGGAAAAGGACAGGATTCTGTATTTATCTGGAGGAAAATAGTTCTCTGCTCCTCTCCCACATTTGTATTTGCATTTCATACATTTTGAGCAGATAGCCAAAGAAATAATTCCGTTCTCTGAACATAAATTACTCAGGAAAAATGGGTTGTTTTATATGAAGCTACTCTGAATATGCAGAATAAAAAGCAAAAATGTCCATTGTCTGTTAGTCTATAGTGCTTTGCACATGAAAAGTTAATTTAAATGTATTTCCTGATACAGTCCTAAGTTGCATCCAAAAATAATGGTAATTAAGTGCACAGATATAACCAAGTTTTGGCTTTAAGATTCTCATTCTGTCATTAAGTAATGCTTAATGAAATGGCACAGATCAGTCCTACTAATGGCATAATGCTCTTATGTACCTGGGTAATCTGCACTGCTCAGGTATCCTGGAAGTTGTCAGCTCAGGATCAGGATGGATCCTTCAGGGAAGAGCACCCAAAAGTGGTCCTTTCCCTACAGAAGGACAGAGGTGCCTGCACTGAAAACACCTTTCCACTGCTTGAGAAAGAAAAAAAATGGATTTTTTCACTTGTAGCAATGATCACCTTCTTGTGTAAATCAACAGCAAGATGAGAGAGGGTCTGTCATCAGTTCTAAATATTCAAGGGGTGGATTGTCAGTGGATCCTCAGTGGGTTTGGCACCAAACATCCTGCCTGCACCTACTGAACAACTACTGCTGCTGATGGAATAATGGGCAGGAAACCAACTGCACACATCCAATAAGCACTTCTGTAAATAAGCTAATCTTTGAAAACAGTTTCTCTTCCTCACCAAAACAAAACACCAGAAAAAAAAAAATCCCCCAAGGGCAGCAGACCACAGAGTTCACATTATGGACCCAGTGACTTCTAAATTCATTCTGGGAAGAAAAGCATTTTTACTGCAGGCATCCATCACTCACCCAGCTCAGGAGCTTTTTGCTCCCTGCAGGGCAAAGTCTCTTCATCCTCACTTCTGTCATTTTAAACCACAGAAGGGAACAAATCACACACCTCAGACTGGGGGTTTATTCTTTCTTAGACCAAATTTTCAAGTCATTTTGTGGCTGGGAACTCTGAACTCAGGGATCTGAAGTGTGTTGACAGCTAAGGAAAATCACTGAACACTTCATGCACATCATTCATACATAAATAAATAAATAAATAAAAATCAAGCAATATTCACAGAGATGTTGCCATTGTAGTTATAGAAAAAGACTGAGCTGCACTAAATTACTGGGATTAACTTTGGTTCGTTGATTCCATGCTCTTGCAAACACCTTTAGCTCCAAATTCCTGTCAAACTCCTTAATATTCTTTTAGTAAAACTCAGAAATAGAAACATGGATCTTAGCAGGATCTAATGGGACTTTTTTGGGGAAAAAAAAAACAACAGGTGATGGAAAATTCATGTGATTTTTCAAACTGAAGCATTTTACCTCATTTTGTGAGGATGCTCGCAAAAAGCCACTCTGTTTTCTAATATACTTTAGGAGCACATACAAGCCTTTATATATTTCAGAACATGAAAGTGCCCCAGTAAAACACTATCATCTCTCTATCTGAGCAACTGCATCTCCAGAAATACAGTTCTAAAATCTAATGTGCAGTGAACATCCCCATTGAACATCCTGGTGGGCACCTTCACTGCCAGTTCTGAGGCAGGAGCAGAATAATTGCAACAAAGAACCTGGGGAAATGGTCCCAGAAAATGTATTTTCCTTTGGGTCAAGGGGGAGTAGGACTTGAGAAGCAGCAGGATGGTGTCCCTGCTGCCATCCTGTCTCTACTTCGGGGCACAGGATTAGTTACAACTCTGCCATAAAAGATACAATGCACTGATTTATCCCTAATTAAGGATGGAGTAGAGAAACAACATTTGATTGTTATTTACCTTTCGACATCTGTCAGCCTCTTTCAAATACTGTGATTTGAAAGGGGAGAAGAAACCTCACTAATTGCTCTCAGAGCTGTGTGAAGAGTTCAGGCTTTCTGTTTCTGGGTTTTTGTAGGGAAGAGCTGTGTTTCAGATGTAGTGTGTGTTGCTATGGTAATTATTATTTTACTGAATGGTATACATTCAGAACTGATTTCATATTGTCAGACAGCAATTAAACAGATTAGGCTGTGTATACTCACAGTTCTGAAATACTTCTAATTTGCTTTAAATTTTAGGGCATGTGAAAAGCACTGGTCTGGGAAGTGAAATATCAATTCAAAGGGCAGCTCCAGCTGCACAGGTTTCCTCTTCCCTCCTCCTCTACTCACAGGCCAGGGTATTTAGGAGTAGAGATATTCTGGGGCCTCAATTCCCACTCTGTCTCTCTGGCTCCTCATCTCCTTCTCATTCTCCTGCTGCAGACTTGAAATCTCTCTTTCCAGATGGAGATTTCAGTAAGTATCCCAAATTAACCATTCTGGCTTCCATCTCCCATTATCACCCTGCTCCTCAGAGAAGTTTTCGCTTGCTGGCCACTGAAAAAACCTCAGAGGAGATAAATTATTTTCCTCCTGCTGCTGTCCCTTTGCCACCATCCAACCTCTGAAGGCAGGTTGGCATCACTGCACCCCACTTTGGTCCCCAGGACACCTGGACAACAGAACCAAAGCATGAAGTGCTCGCTCTTCACCACAAACTCTCTGATTCCACCAAGTCCTTCAGGCTGACAATCATTTCCAGATTTATCCAGCCCCCTCAGGTTATGGAAACACAAAAGAAGTCAAGGAAGAAAAACAGGAAGCAACATGATTTAATTTTCCTGAGAGATTCCAAGTATCTCAGAGCAACTAGAGAGACAATATTCCCCCAGGACAAAAGTGATGCTAAAATTCGTGTAACCAAACCCAAGAAACCCCTTGGAATTTTATTTGCTGTGTCTTAGCTTGGCATAGGAAGAAATTATAGCAGCCAGGAATAGGAAGTTAAGAAAACTCAGGCTTATGCTCAGCTTTAACACAAGTTTTCTTTGGTAAACCAATCAACTCCAGAATCCCATTTTTCCCCATGCTAAGAAATAACTCAAGGCAAAATTTAATCCATGTGAGTAGGGATAGTCAGGGAGATGAATGATGAGTTTGAAAACTCTTGGATGAGAAACACTTGAAAAATGTCCAGAATTGTCAGGAAGGAAAGGAACTGTGCAGCCTCTGAACAAAGGATAATAATCTCCAAAAAAAGAGCAAATGAAGCCTCAGTTCTGTAGGCCCATGTGCAATAAAACAGGTAAAAAATAGGGTGTAGCTTTAAGCTTTATGGGGAGGGCGCCTGAGAGGCACAGAACAGCAAGAGAAATGATAAGATTATCTAATTATCCATGTATTTTCCTGGTCATTCTCTCTCTCAAGTAAATGATTTTCATAGGTTGACATATTCCAGTTCGTGGGAGCAGGTCAGTGAGGAGATCAGGAATGAGTCAGCAGTGGAAGGCTGATGGAAACATTAATCTTGAAGAAAGCTGAAGGATGAGAGGAAAACAGAATCATCCGAGATCAGAGAGGATATAATGGGCACAGAGGGTCTGAAAGGTGGACAGACTGATGGCTGCACAAGGGAACATCAGCCTGCAGGAAGCTGGCACGGCACAGGCCATCAACAAAGAGGAAACAAATTGAGTCAAATAAGATAGAACCTTGAACATTAGGATAAAAATAATTTGGATTCCAAAAGGAGACATAATTTACCCAAAGGATGTAATGTCCTGGCAATGTGAGTGAAGCAATTGTATTTCTCCTGGTGATAAGGAATCAACATAACCTGGGCATTATAGACAGTTCACAAAGGGTTTGGCATCCAGTCAGGAAAGTCCTGACTTATCTTTTTGTCCCAGTTCCCAACCCTGTGAACAGTGGGGGCTTTGTGTGCCACCAGTGGATTGCTAAAATAGTCAGGTTGTTCACAACAGCACTCACTCCCCAAAATCATCAAAACAAGAATGGCTTTTTTATGTCTTTTGGATCAAGCTGTCATTTCTGTAAAATACACTTTGCTGGGTATCCCTGGCATATGGTCAGAATAATTTGGGTTGTTTTCTTAAATACAACCTTCTCTTAAGGCAAATTTGCTGGGCAAGAGCTATGGAGGGGAAAATGATGCAAAATGAATCAGTATTCAGTTCCAAGGGAAATTATAATACATATTTCACTTTAATAGATACTGAAACTCTCTGTTGGGCTTAATATTCAGGCTCATTATGACTAAACCAAAATGGGATTCCTTCCCTTTCCTATGTGTTTGAGAGAACAGGGAAGTACAGACAAGGTCATTCACCTCCAGCAGCTGAAAGAGCTCAAAGAAAGAACCTGAACTGTAATTTCTGCCTCTGGAAAAGAATGCAAATGGTTAACTGGTGCCAGGATTCCACAATATGAGTTTAGGAAAGCTCGTAATCCTCAGCTTTCTGAAAGGGCCACCACATTAAAAGGCAGTGGTGAAGGAACAGATCATTCTTTGAGGCCACACTGGCAGCTGAAGCGATTGTCACAGCAGTGTCCCCAACTTTCTCCTTAAAATGGTTCAAGCAACATCCCTCAGCCTTTGCCGAGTTAACTTGCAGTTAGCACGTGTGAGGCTGAGCTCAAAGTTATTTTAGGAGCCAACTGGAAAGGAGATTCAGCCTTTTTAAAAATGGAATTGTTTTCTCTGGTTTAAGACTGTTTCCATGGAGAGACCACAGCATATGAACATCTTTAGGCCAAGTGCTTTGCTGCAGGCTTATCTGAATGGAAGCACCACAGGAGGAAGGATAATTGAGGCCAGTTGTTTAAAATTCATGGGCCTCCTCCTGTACTTAACTCAGGAGCAGTTTATTTTCATTATTTTGATCTGTTAAGCAGTTAAAAGTTAAACAGTGCTATACACACCTTCTCTTAAGTGACATATCTTAATATAATATTTACTCAGGGTAGAATAAACTTCGTGGCACCAATGTCATGCTGGTGGGTGAGGGTGACAAAGTGGCAGGAAAATCACACTGTCAATTGATGTAAAGGGATGCACGAGGGGAAGAAACCTCCATCCTAAATTCACACACAAAACAGTGGGCTCTGAACAGACTATTGCCTCTTGGGAGAAGCATTCTTCTAAGTTATAATGAATAGGTCTATTAAAAAGGCAGTTTACTCCTCACCAAAGGAAAATAAAGCAAATAGATTGCTGGTAGTTACTGGAAACAGGGATGTTGTTATCCTGCTTTATAAACCCTGAGTGAATATTGTCTCTGATTGGGATCTCAGTCCAACTTCCCCTCCCAGCACAGACAAACAAGAAAAAGTACACAGAAGGCAATAAAAACCCACAAAAGGAATAGAGCATCTGCTCTTGGAGGAAGAACTAAGAGTTTATATTGTTTGAAAAGTAAATATAACAGACATGCTGTGTGCTCTTGCATGCCTTCATAAAGCAAACCCAAAATTCAACCTTTCCCCTCAAAAAATGCTAACTGGAATTTGGCAGAACCAAGTTTTGGCATCTAGGAGCTAACGGTTAAACTTGACAGACTGACAAAGATTTACCTAAGCCTTGAGAACATTTTCAGAGCTTAAAAATGCAGTTTCCCTCCTCTGTGCTCACCCCATCACATGAATTGCTGGTTTAATCTGTGTTTCGTGCAGTCCAATAATTCATGTTCAGGCTCCAGCCCTCAGGAATGGGGGTGGGAATGCCATGGGCCTTTTCCAGTCAGGAATGTTATAGGATGCAGCCCATTTGTGGTGGCAAAGCCAAACTAGGGCAATTAGCACAGAACTTAGCACAGTTCAGTGTAAATGTCTCAGTTCCATGGTCACATCCCAGGAAAATTAGGGTTAAAACACTCAGATTTGGTTCCAGTTTTTGCTAATGGAAAATGATCATCTGAACTACCTTAAAATCCACTATAAGAGCCCTCACCTTCTGTTTATTGCATGGAGTTGTTCATTCTATGCCTGGGCCAAGGAGACACCTGCACACTTCTCCCAAGACAGAAGGGTCATTAAAAACCTGAATGGAAGAAGAAGGACAGGAAGAAAATTTCCTCTGGCAAGTCAGGATGCTGCCACTTGCTCTGGCTTTGCTGCTCATGATAAATGTGAGTGTCAGGCCCTCAGAGCTGAGTCCCAAATCAGACAAGCTGATCCTCAGAAGACAATGGCTGAGTCTGAGAACATTTTCTATAGCTAAAGAAATTCCATTTAATAGCAGAACATTTACCTTTGACATCAGAACCTCTGTATACACGAGAGGAACAATTTACCCTGACATTTTCCACAGCAATACTCTGTTCCATTACAAATGCATCATGTTCTTTCTATTCTTATGCATGAAGAATAATGACCTTAAAAGTAACATTTCAATTTACAGGAAATTTTAACTAGCACAATCGTCATCCCCAAAGGAATATGATATTGAAATATTATTCTCTTGAACTTTGCAAAACACAGTGAGATATCAACACAAATAACAAACCTTTCACTGATTTAAGGCACAGACACTCTGGTGAGGTATTTTTGCAAGGAAAGGTTAATTTGCTCCTCTCTGCACAAATAATATTGATAATTAACACACAGTCCATATTCACTCACTCAAACCAAATTTCCTGAGATGAACAGGGCTACAGAGAAGCAAAATTATCAGATTTTGCCTGTGTTCTTTGACCTGCATTTCTTGGACTAATGAGAAAGTATCTCATTAAGATGCAAACGAGCAGCCCATGTGAAAGGAATTCCAGCCTTCCAATTGCCTTTGTAATTTCCTGTATTACGACAAACATTTCTAAACACGGGCAGACATTTTCTAACCACTAACTGCAGATTTTCAGATTTTTTTAGGTCAAGATCCCTGCTTTGCTATCAATATACACTATGATATGTATATATAGGAACACTTTAGAACAGAAACCAGTTCTGTAGCAAACATGAGTTAATGAAACAAGGGCAATGATGAGCCACAAAAGTCCTGTCAGCCACGACTCTGTAAACAAAATGTGTCAGCAGAAGAAAAATGGAAATGTTCATGTATTTTCCCTCTTGAAATTCAGGATCTGATTCTGCTGTTTGATTGCATCTCTGGGGATAAACTCAAAAGCCAGACAGGCTTGCTTTGTCATGTTTCTCCTCTGGAGAATTTTGAAAAAGAACCTATTTGCACCAGTGAAGGTTGAAAAAATCAGAATCAACAGTGACACGCTCAGCTGGTTCCTCCCTCCAAGACAAGTGAAACAAGAAGACTTTATATCTTTTATCCAACTGAAGCCATTGCCCCCAATGGATTTTACACATTCACAAATATATTTATGATGCCTCATTAGCCTGGCATGATGAATAAACTCCATCAATCAACATTTATTTTACTAGATTTAACTGCTATTACCCTTGAGTTGAAAAGGAAATGAAGAAAAATGTAGGCTTGTAGGAGCTGTTCGCCCAAGGGCTTTGTTAAAGATGAAGGGGAAAAAAAGTAATAGAATCATCTAGGTCGGAAAAGACTTTAAAGATTGAGTCCAACTGTTCCCCAGCACTGCCAAGGCCACCACTAACCCATGTCCCCAAGTGTCACATCCACAAGGCTTTTAAATCTCTCCAGGGACAGTGACTCAGCCACTTCCCTGGGCAGCCTGTGCCAGTGCTTGATAACACTTTTGTTTTGTTTTTCTGTTTTGATCAGGGAACAAGAATTACTCATCTACTTTAATTATTCTTGTTAACAGCCATAGCCTCCAGCAGGGTGAGGGCAGAAGGTGCTATGCCCCTCACAAGAATCTCCAAAGTTAATGGGAGCTGCATCAAGAGAGCTGAAAGTGATGAGCTCCTACTCGCTTGGCAAGGAACTGGGATGACAGGAATTGGTGACGTTGTGGTTCTCCGTGTGCCACTGTCACTGCCACGTAAATCACAGGCAGAAGTGCCAGTGGTGTGAAATTTTAGATGAGCACTGACTGGGGAAGGAGAGCAGCAGCCCTGAGCTAAATCCCAGTACTGCAGCTGGCAGAAATTGTGCTGAGATTTAGCACAGGACTTGGGTTTCAGCAGCGAAACCACAGCCTCAGTCAGGCCTAAATTAAAATATATTTATTTCCAGAGCCCGTGCATGCACACGTCTGTGTGTGTATGCCTTTAAAGATAAACCAGCAAGCAGACAGATGTTGATTCATGGAGAGTTAGAATTAAAATAGCCTCCTTGCTGATTACACCATTCAGCAGAGGTTGTTTTGTCCTATTTGATGTTATTTTTTCATTGCTGAGTGCTACAACATTGTCTCATCTCCGATGTCCTTTAACACCATGTTCATAATGCCACAAAGGTACTAATTGACCAGAACATTCCAGTGCGTATATTAAGACTTCCATCATGCAAAAATAACAAAATAAATAGCTGGGTTTGCCTGTGCTATCTATCTGTAGATAGGTAGCTATAATCCCCAAATCTCTCTCTATCCCAATCCATCTGTCTTATCTCCAAAACAATACTGAAAAAACCCACAACAAACCATGCTTATACTGTGCCATATTAAAAGCTCAGCAGAATTTCATTAAACAGCTACATTTGCTTTGTTTGAGATTACAAACACAGATCTGCCTCTTCCTGGCAATCTATAACCCAAGATATTTGGCACTCTATCAACAATTCCAGACTTGGAAGGATTATAGATGTGCTGACAGTTAAAGGGAGTTAGAGTTCCCTGCCTAAGATAGATAAGTAGCATGTACTCTTTGATAAGTCCTATCAGAGCCCTGCTCTGACAGGAATTCCTCCACCATGCCACTAAATCTTGCACAGTGAAGCTCATTAAAGGCGCTGCCATTTGTCCCACCAGAGCCTGAACTCCCCTGTCACCAGTAAATATATTCCATTTCTTTGCCCACTTACATACACACTGCTTTATATTCCAGATTCAGAATTTATTCAGGAGGCTGGGAGGGGGGGGAAGATGGAAAGCTTTTGTAGGAGCACGCAGAGATCCAGCCTTGTGCTTAATCTGGTGAGCTGTAAGACAAAGCTGTCCGGTGGCTTTGTGTCAGAGGAATGAGCTGAGCAGCACAACACAAATTGCACTGTTTGTAAACATTTCATTCCCATCATTTGCACAGGGCTGCTCTGTTGAAATGAGGAGTTTCTGGAGAAACCCTGCAGTTGCGGGGGGGGTTAAATCTCAGCTCTTGAGTTGCAGTGATTCCTCCCCGTGCCAGGTTTTTGCCATATCATTACCCACACACAGAGCACGAGGATCCCAGCCAGCTCCATTCAAGAGCAGCGCATCTGAGTTGACTGAACATTTTTCTCCTACAGGAATATCACGATGATAGGTTCTGCAGAATGTGGTCAGACTTGCGCTCACTTCACTGAATGCTACACCATTACAAAATCCATTCTGAAATCTCTTCTTGCCTTCAATGTAATTGGGAAAATAACAGAGCTCCAGCAGCAAAGCCTTGCTGTATGTGTAATGAAGATCTCGGATCAAACATCTCTCTTAAAATAAGTGTATTATAATTTCCTAGATTATTACCTGCCAAAGCTCAGTGGGTGGGCTCTGAAGGCCTACGCTGTCAGGAATCCCAGGTTCTTAGAATCCTGTCATATCTGTCTGCTTCCACCCCCTCAGTGTTTCCAGTTTCCCTTCTTCTGCTTCTGAAAGTAATTCCCTTGGTGGCTGTCACATTAAGATATTGGGATACAGCCTTCCCACTGCACTTTTGGATTCCAGCTGAACCTGATTGTCAACTTCGCTAACAGAAAGTGAGTACAACCTCCTCCAGTGCCTTGAGATTAATTTGCCTTGAGCTAATGAAAGTCAATTTCTAATTTCAACCCTTAATTGTGATCAATAGAGCTTGAATGAAACTTATCCAGACAAACAGGGAGACAGCTGATAGGCAGAATCCATATCCGATGTGGCCATTTAGGATTATGTGCCAGCCAGATTGGATTCTTCAGGTTTAGGTATTTTTCAGAAACAGGGAGATGACCGCTCAGAGTTATCACAGGAGCAAATCTGGTGAAGTAAGAGCACAGTAAATGGGTTTAGAGTCCCACAGGTTATCTGGTTTTTACATAAATGGACATTCCATAGGGTGCCTCACACACTTTATTGGGAGAGGTCTGTTCCCTGAGGGTGCTAAGGCCTAAATCCTGACCAAGCCATCACCTCTGACTCTTCACTCCCTCACTTTTACTCTAAATCACCTTAGAGCATGGACAGTTTATTTCAGTTCCTGTGGCAGTCTCTGAGACACAGTGGGGAGGAAAACTTCACAATTCTCCTGCATTCTTAGTTCAGAACAAAAAACCCACCACAAGACCTTGCACATACACACACTAACACATCATTTTACCAATTCTATATTTTTATTAAGCTTCCAATCAGGTTAATTTTAACTCAGAAAACTCATTTGATCTTCCTGTGGCTCATTTATCTTGTTGACTACAGATAAAAGCTGTTCTAGACAGGGCTGTGCATTTGTGTGCTTTTTTTCCTATTAGTGAACACCATGGCCAATATTTTGCAGAGATAAAATAATCAGAATGATATTTTCAAGCCTGATATCAAGGGCAACACCTCCCAAAGTGCTTTGTTGACGCTGTCGTTTTTCGGGGACTTTCCCAGTTTGTTGTTCCCACCAGTGTTATGATGAGGGCAACAATTTTAGACACTTGAGTGTAAAATTTCTTTACCATGTCACTTCCCCTTGCTCTAAAAGTGAGACTGGCAGCTTGTATTTGCTACTCATACTCACATAGTAGTCTCTCCTCTTTTCACAGATAGTACTACAATGGTTTTATAACTACGCACAGAAAGCAGCAGTAAAAATGTCAGTAAAATTAATCAGCCTTGTATCTGTTTTAAAAATCCTGCCTTATCACGCATATATTTTGGTTTTTCTCAGATTATGGTTACAAGAAATGAATAATGAAGCTTTGCAAGCAGATACAGAGAGAGGCATCATCCTCATACAATTGACTGTGTTCACACAACAGAGATGTGTAAACTATCTTTGGATCCAGGAGGTGGAAAAGAACAGATGAGTCTGTGGAGCAGAATAATACTTGTGGAATGTTTTCTTCTACAGGATATCCAAGCATGTGGGCTGGAACATGGAACTGGGGGAGTTATAAATATACTTAATATACTACACTATATAGTGTATATACTATATAAATGTACTGAATACTTATTAAATTACTTACTAAATTCTTATTTCCCGTGTATAAAGCAGTAGGAACTGATAGAGAATGGTAGATTTATCTTTTCAAGCTACTCCTGGAAACCTAAAAGCATCTCTAGCTGGGTAGACCACAGAAACATTGGATGAACAAGACAATTTGGACCATCTGTTTACCTTGTCAGACTTTCTTTGTCATGGAAGAAACACTTAACACTGGCCAACGAGAATGGTGAAACTTGAGAAAGATGGCAATTCTATAAATCCACAGTTACGATATTTCAGCTGTTGCACTACAGCTACGTCATTAAATAAATAAGGGAGTATGGCTGGGAAGAAGGTGCAGCTTTCCCCAAGGAATGAGACAGAATATCCAATTTTTCACCTTGCAGAGGGAGAAGTGCTGTAGTTTGTATCGATTCCCACTGTCCAGCCTTTAACTGGAACTGATTGGGTGATTAGGTGCAATCAGGGTTTTACTGGGAGGTTTAAACACAGCCTGTTTGGAGAAGGTATCTGAAGGTAACTGAAGTGATCATCCTGGCAATTCCTTTTCATTGTTTGAGCTGATCCAATGTTTCAGGTCTAATTACTCTCACAATTTTATTTTTAAAATTTTTTTCAATTGACACTGTGTCTGTTACGTTTTCTCATTCTGCCCCTTTCTTCTTGAAGTGTTAATTGGTGACTGCTATGTCTGTTGGAAAACAACCCCACTGAAATTTCAGATTGCTCTTTTTTTAAGGAGTTTCCAAGCTCCTTTTCCAAGTTCCTTCCAAGCTTACTGCAGAGTAAATGTCTAAAATATTTCCAAATAAGTTTTTCAGAAGCAAACCCAACACCAGAGTTTCTTCTCAATTATTTTAAATTTACATCAGTTGTATCATTTTGAGATAAGTTGTAATACAATGATTACTTGGTTTCGCAGCACTTTCTAATTCACATTTTCTTTTTGCACATTCCTGTTGNTTACCTTGTCAGACTTTCTTTGTCGTGGAAGAAACACTTAACACTGACCAAAGAGAATGGTAAAACTTGAGAAAGATGACAATTCTATAAATCCACAGTTACAATATTTCAGCTGTTGCACTACAGCTACATCATTAAATAAATAAGGGAATATGGCTGGGAAAAAGGTGCAGCTTTCCCCAAGGAATGAGACAGAATATCCAATTTTTCACCTTGCAGAGGGAGAAGTGCTGTAGTTTGTATCGATTCCCACTGTCCAGCCTTTAACTGGAACTGATTGGGTGATTAGGTGCAATCAGGGTTTTACTGGGAGGTTTAAACACAGCCTGTTTGGAGAAGGTATCTGAAGGTAACTGAAGTGATCATCCTGGCAATTCCTTTTCATTGTTTGAGCTGATCCAATGTTTCAGGTCTAATTACTCTCACAATTTTATTTTTAAAATTATTTTCAATTGACACTGTGTCTGTTACGTTTTCTCATTCTGCCCCTTTCTTCTTGAAGTGTTAATTGGTGACTGCTATGTCTGTTGGAAAACAACCCCACTGAAATTTCAGATTGCTCTTTTTTTAAGGAGTTTCCAAGCTCCTTTTCCAAGTTCCTTCCAAGCTTACTGCAGAGTAAATGTCTAAAATATTTCCAAATAAGTTTTTCAGAAGCAAACCCAACACCAGAGTTTCTTCTCAATTATTTTAAATTTACATCAGTTGTATCATTTTGAGATAAGTTGTAATACAATGATTACTTGGTTTCGCAGCACTTTCTAATTCACATTTTCTTTTGCACATTCCGGTTGTAGGAATTTTTATGGGATTTTTTTAATGCCATTTTTATAAGGGACTTTTCTAGAGGCACAAGGAAAGCACTTGTCAAACAAGACTCCCAATTTGTATTTGTAGCAGCAGCACAATATAATTATAATTTAATTAATAACTACAGAACTGAAAACTTTGTCATGGAAGGGGCAGAGGGTGGAGAGAAAAGATCAAGAAGGAAAATAATTTTCTTAAGTGGAGAAGAATTTTTGAATGTTTCCTTTTAAACCAAAAGTGACTTGCTCTTTTCTTTTTTCTCCCCTCTATAAATTTTTCCAACCTCCTGCCCTGCTTTATGTATTTATCCTTCCTTTTTCCTAGAAAAGTAAAACAAATCATCTTCCTTAAAATAAAGGATAAATATAGAGCAAATTAATTAACTCAGTTCTGAGACATAAGGGTTTAGGAAACTGGAGGATGTGTTAGTTTATTCTTGGATTTAAAAGCAGCAATTTTTGAGGGTCATATCCTGTGCCTTTTTGTTTAGCCCAAACTTCCTTTGACATAACTTGGAAGTCCTTGACATGCGAAAAATGCGGATTAACCTCCACACACACTGTGGAACTTGGCATTTCCCTGGAATTTCCAGGTTTATTGTTGCTACCAGGATCACTACCAGGGTTTAACACCTCTGACTGTTTTCTGTTCTATCTGCCAGACAGCCACAGGCAAAACGAACACTGTCACACTTCGTACAGCACCGAAAGGAGACAGCTGAATTATTTTATCAGCCTTTCCAAAAAACCTTTGTGTGCAGCCTAAAACAACTCCCTGAAAAGCATCTGGAGCTGGTAGCAGGATATTAATAGCAAACCCCCATGAAAGCAAGAGCATGAGAAAGCACCAGATCCTCCTCTAAATTAAAGTAACAGCACAGCCCCAATACCTCGCAGGGATGTCAAAGTACAAACCCAGCCCTGTGTAACCAACTTCAGCTCAGGAACTTGCCCAGGATAAAAAAAATTGAGCAGTTTCTCTATTTTGCAAACCCCTTTCACAGACTGATAATTAGTCTCTAAGAAATGAATGGGTGGCTCACTTAGGTTTGTGGAATTATTTAACTCTTTCTTCCTCTTTCTGTTGTATTATTTCACACTACCTTGATGAGCTGGGTTTCATCTCTTTACAAACATAAATCAGACTTCCTCAAAGTGCTTTCCTTCTTCTTTTTGTACTTCCTCAACAGGTGTTCTTTGTTAGCTCTGTTTCAGAAAGATAAAAAATAATACCCTCCCCACAAGGTGTAAGTTCCAGATTTAATATTTTAGGGTTTTATTCCTGTTAAGATGCACAGACAGAGCATGGAAACAGGAATTGCACAACAACTTCATCAGTTTTCAGAAGACAATAAATTAAATTGAATAGTTTTTAATACCTTAATGCAAAACAAGCTTTTTATTAAGTAAATAATTTATTTTGTAATATATAAAACATATGCCTTGTAATTGATTTCTTAAAGCTATTTAATATGGAATTACATTAACAGAAATGGAAGAAGAGCTTTTTTAAAGAGTGATAATCTAGATATTTAGAGCTCATTGCTTTCTGCATTAAATTTTCAACGAGCTAGGATGAATTTAAGAAGAATTTTTCAGATTTATTGTATTCTACTCCATGTTGACAAACCTCTCTACTTGCATCTCCCAAGACACAGGAAGAGTTTGTAAAATTTAGGAGAGGAGAGAAACATTTTTAGGATATTCAGTAATTTGGTAGGATAAACTATTTTTTCTCTAATCCCCAGAGCCAGATTTAGAACTTTGTGGCTTGGCTCCTGTTTTTGGAGACGACTTTATTGGATGTCATGGACAGCATCAGCACTTAGGAAAACAAAGTGAATGTGAATTGTGGGGTGCTAAACCAAAAGTATCTAATGACCAAAAATGCTTCTCTAAAATTAGTGTACAGTGTAATTAGTGAGATTTGAAGCATTCTGTATGATCATTTGGGTCATTCCTAATCAGCCAAACTGAGAGAGGTTGACAGCAACAAGGAAAGTTCAAAGCATTTCAAATTGGTTCTCAATGCACTGGGGAAGGGGAGCAGTCACTTAATGCAGGCTCAGCTCCTCTCCAGCCTGGACACACATCCCCAGAACCTGCAGCTATTTTTCCCACTCACCCCAGTGGGAATTGCACCAGTGTTACACAGCAATGACTCTCACTCTCTGTTTATATAGAAGACAATTATTTCCATTGATTTACACAGTTTGTACCGGTGAGGTAAAAGGTTAAAAGCTCACACTTCTGTTTTATCAATGCTCATTTCTGCTGGGGGCACTTCCACCAACAATTCACTTTGGGTTAGGATCAATTAATTTACTGCTAAAATCTGGCACTTTGTATATTTTAAAATCTGAATGTTTTGGAGTGCCCAGGAGAGGTGAAGTTCATGTCACACCAGGTAGATCCCTCACTCTCTGAGGAGCAAACTCCAGTGAGAAAACAGAACTAAGAACAACCCAACACTCCCATGTCCTGCAAGCACAAAGTGCATCTGTCCCAAACAGGGGTGTTCCTCTCATCCCCAGAAATACTGAGTTTCTGACTTCTCATTACCAAACATTTAGTTTTTTTCCCAGCTTTTCAGAAGAAAGTTTAGTTCCTATTGAACTGAATTCAATAGGAATTGAATGTTTCTCTGGATTTTCAGGTGACCTATTACAAACTAACCAACCAAACACCTTATTTTTAATATTTATTTTGTTGAGAAAAAGAAAACAACAAAAATTGGTTGAATTCCCAACTAGAGAACGGGGGTTTCAGCTTCCAGGAATTTTGAGTTAGGACTGAAAGGAACAGAATCATTATGGCAGCTAATTAATCTAACATGCAGAGCACTGTGTTTGTAACACTAACGAGGGACAACTCACCACGTTCATTTCAGCTCTCTGAACCTCGGTAAGAAGGTCATAGCCTGAGGTGAAAGGAACAGCCCTCCAGACAGTGCCAAGAAGTTAAAATGCCAAGGGCCTATTTTTATGTGCTGCTTCTATTTTTAGTTACACCGTGATGGAAGTACAGAGCCTATGAAAAAATCATATTCTCAAACGGGAGAAAGTACCCAAATTCTTGACTGTAAATGAAGAGCAGAAGAAACTAAAGTTGAAAAATTGTTAAGTGCAATTTTATAGGCTTTACTGGATCATCAAAGGCCAGCAAAAATAGCTTCAAAATCCTATCCTCTGAGAAAATTAAGGAGCTGCCCACAATTTTACCCAATTAATCAAATATTCCTTTTCTTGTAATTACAGTTTCCCACTTCAGGTTTGTGTGCATCCCTGTTTTGCTGTGATCAGAGTTTAGCAGCCCACTTTGTAATCCTGCTCCGCCACCAAAACCCATCCAGCTTCAGCGTGCACACAGAGTTCAGAGCTGGGAGCAGCACCACGGCTTCAAATGCTGCTTCAGTTACTCAATCACTACTTGCCCTCAGCTGTTTTCCATCCAATATAAACATAAACTGAGGTAATCCTGCAATCTGGTTAACTTGTTTAACTTCTGTATTAATTATAGAAGTACCCAAGGGCAGCTATTTCCCACGCACTCCTAATTTATGGCTCTGATGATTACTTCTTTATAAAATGTCTTATTAAAGGCGGGTAATGTTGTTTCTTCCTAATGAAGTACAAAGGCACGGCAGAAATGTTTCTGTAAAACAAGTCCACAGTCTGCAATCATTTTATCTAATCACTAGTGTGTTATAACAACAAAAATCTGGAATATTTGGTTAGTAACTGAGATTTCAGCCAACCCAAACAGAAGGCCCTAAAGTACAACTTGTAGCAATGACCATTTAGCAGTGTCATGGGTTTCTAGCATGTCACACACACATATTGCCCAGGATACATTTATTTTTATAATCATTTGCATTACATAATCGTGATTGCATTGCATAAGACAGTCTTGCAGCATGCTTCAAAGAACATCTAATGTTTTAAACGGCTAACTCCATTTCATCCCATTTCTCACATGTCTTTCCTAGACAGCGAGCAGAAAACAAACCAAAAAAAGAGCAGGCACCAAACAATGAGAAGAAAGAAAATGGTGTGGAACAGCCACAGAATATTGCAGAGTATCAAATATAGTAATAAATAGTATTCTCATTATCAGTGTACTGCATGCCCTGTTGCTTTTGCTTTTAATGGGATCGTGTAAGCAATTTAGCCAGACAACAAAAATGAACGAGAGCAAACATCACTGACACAGCAGCCAAGGCACTGAAACTTCTGCTCACATAATGCAAAGCAAACTAAAAGTTTAACCTTCTATGAAAAGAACCACAACTGAGTTCTTCAAAGAAAGTTAGAGAAATACTCTGCCACTGCTGAAGGCAATTACAATGAGGGATTTTAAGGATAAAAATGTTCTATGCAGAGTGTTTTGTGCAAAAAAGAATTACCAAACAAATTCTCCAGAGGAATGAAGCTCATCACATCTGAACAGTAGAGTCAAAAGTAGTTCCACACGATGGCCAATAAGATTTTAGTTTCAAGAGGGGTTGTATAAGGTCCAAAAAAAGAATGTGTTAGCACAGATCTAATTCTTCAGTCAGTTTGTACTCAAAAGCAAACAGCCTCACTTAGGAGGAGCAGAATCTGTGCAAATTGCTCTTGGGTCAAAAAAAATCTTGGTGTGAAAAGCTCCTAACAACATTAATTCCCTTTAATGTGTTGTACTACCAGCAACGTTCATTGAAATAAAAGCACTGGAATGAATATATTTCCATAATCTGTTCACTAAGGATGATTTTTTTCATGCTATATAAAGCAACTTCCAAGCACAGTCACCCTCGTGCTTGAAAAACTCAGCATCCTTTTAATCATAAAGTAGGAAGTTTTGAAATGTCACCTTATATGTGAACCATTACAAAGTGTAAATCTGCAATTTAGATAGCTCATTTGAGCTGATATTCCTTTTTTTTAAAATGAGTATCAAAATATTTGATTTCCTTCAGTATTTTTAAAAGCGTGGGAGCGTGAGCTGAATATGCCTTGGAAACAACAAGAGGAATCCCTCAATGTGTAAAGAATTAGTTGTGTTTGGAAAATGTTTATTTCTAAACACCACCTATTTGTAGATGATAATGATTTCCAGGCTACAGGGGATGAAAAGTGTGTGCCATGACATCACCAGCATCCAGAACAGGGGTTCTTTCCAACAGTGACAAGGCACTACCAGCAGTACTGAAGCTCTTGACTTTCTGCACACCCTCCTGTGGGACAATTTAGGATTTCTTTACAGAGAAACACCAGGATTTCTAGCACCAAAGTCCCCTGGGTGTGATGTCAGCATCCTCAGCCATACCCAGCCAGCTCAGCAACCACCCTTGGAAGGGATTCCTAACCTTGGAGGGGCTCCTGGGAGACGTTAACACAGCTACAGCCTGGGGATGTGAGATCCCTGAAGGGTTTGGGTTGGAAGGGACCTTAAAGATCACCCAGAGCCACCCCCTGCCACGGGCAGGGACACCTTCCACCATCCCAGGCTGCTCCAAGCCCCATCCAGCCTGGCCTTGGGCACTTCCAGGGATGGGGCAGCCACAGCTGCCCTGGGCACCCTGTGCCAGGGCCTCCCCACCATCACGAGGAACAATTTCTTCTTGCTATCTAATCCAAACCTAGATTAGACTAAATATTCCTGATATGGAGTCAAAATATTCCTAATATGGAGTCTAAATATTCCTAATACGGAGTCTAAATTGAATGTTCTCTATCCAATCTCATTAACCATAGAAAATGCTACAGCCAGGTGCAGCCAATATCTCCTCCTGTCATTCATTGTGGGCACAGGCCAACATTATCATTTCTATTGTAAAGCCTTACAAAAGATGATGAAAAAAGCACCAAGTTAAAAAGGATGCAATGACTTTTTTGTCGGTCCTTGTGATTAATATTAGACGTGGCAAGTAGTTAATTATATTTCTTAAAAGGGCTTTGAGATTGCAATCGATAGAATTGATTATAAAAGACAAATTATGAAGGAGTAAAACATCACAGCCTATTTAATATGATGCTAAGAGAGCCAACCCTGCATCATATATGATTTTCCACTTAAAGTGACAACAGTGCTACTTTCATGTGATAGGGGTTAAGAGAGCAAGTATAAAACATGTATATCTGGTATTTAAAGGGAGAGGATTCCATCTCTCCACTCAACAGAGATGGAGACAGCAGAAAAAACAGTTTTCAAGAGATTACTTTATTGAAAAAGGGATTTCTGCTCATGGAAAATTACCATGAGATGGTCTTCTTTAGCTTAACATTGCAAGTTGGGGGGCAAAACCTCCATTGTCATTTAGTGTCCACATTTTGCATAACTCCAGTGTTAAAACAGTGAGCCTACGTTGCCTTTCTTGATATTTTTATAGTAAGACTGTGGGAAATCCGTAAGCAAAAAATATTTTCTCTCTTTAAGAGAAAGAAAGGATCAATTAAAAAAACTCACTAAAACTCACTTCAAATACTGCATTTTATTGGAATCTAAGTATTCCATGAATGTTGCACAGTATTCTGTGCAGAAATCTAAAACGACAGTGCTTAGAATTTTTTCTTTTCATGTTCCAAGTCAAAGCAAGATGTTTGCAATCCTTAAAATAATCATGTTGTCATCAGGGACTTAGTTGAGCACTTCAGATGACATAACAATAAATTTTAGTTTTATTTTACTTACCGTCTTCTGCAAACTCAACACTGGAGAAGCTGGGCTACTTCCTAAGCTTGTTTCATTCAAATGAAATTTGAATTCCTAAACAAACATTTGGAAGCAAAACTGTTGTACCACCAAAATCACTGAAAATAAACCTGAACCTAGAATTGACACCAACTATATTTATTCCCATCAAAATTTGGGGGGAAAAAAGAGAAAAAGAAAAGCAATAAGAATATACAGCTGAATTTTTCAAAGTATTTCATTTGCACAGAAAGAAAAGTGTAGCAGCAAGACAAATTTATTCTTCCTGGTGACACAACTTGTAAGAGTCTGGCTGTGTCCTTTCTTGGCAAGCACAACTTTGCTGATTTGCTTTTCAGAGGTCTTGTCGAGAACCAGCTTTTTAAATGCATCAGATTTAATAAAAGTCTCAGTAGGAAGAGGAAGAGACCAGAGCACAATATGTAACTTTGTTACATCAAGTTAGTAACTTCTTCCTTTAAAATGAGTCAGAAATCAGGTCTGATTCAGCAGGAGCAAGTGACGGGGTCTCATATTTAACATTTTAAGCCCTTGGTATGTTTGTTTCTACATAGAAACTATGTAAATCATGTATTTTTCTCTTGAATAACATGGTCTAGCTATAGCCTGAAAGTTCATTTTGTGGTTATCAGCCAATGTTCCAAGGCAATCCCTTTTAGACTATTTTCTCCATCTAATGCACCTCCTATTGATGGGTTTCATTCTGTGGAGGGCCACTAAGAAAACACACGGTGCCCATTTTGTGGCATTTAGACAGATATAAAGATTACATTAATCTAATTTTCCAAGCATATGTTGCCTCTAGAAAAAAAAAAAAACCAGGAACTGGAAACCTCAAAGGGGAATATGAGTCTTTTGGAAAATAGCAGGAAAATCTCATAAATAAGAACTCTTTGATACTGATCTACACAGTGGCAGAAAACCATTATATTTGGTCATGATTAGCAATATGTTCTCATTTCTGAGACGGTCTTACTTTTCTCAAAAAGATCTAAAGCTCTGTGCTTAAAATAGCTGAAAAACAGCTGTTGGATTTTTCACAGCAATGGGTTTTATCCTCATGCTACATAGAATGCAAACCAGTCATTTGACTAATATATAGTTGCAGAAAACATGCCTTCAGAATAGAGTCTCCCCTGCTAATGACAAACCAAGGAAATGTTGCCTTTTACATGAGTTTTCATGTGCTTTGTTATTTAGGGGTTTTTTTTTAACACTTTCATAGCTGTTTGGCACAAGAGCAGCTTCACTTATATGCATGAAGTTTCCCACCTCTGGAACCATCTGACCAGCTGAACACTTGGCTGTAAAGGGTGAAAACATTCTGCTTTTGCCTGTTTTATAGTCTCGTCACATTTTAAGTTTCTCTGGTGACTGGAGAGTGAACTAAAAATACAGTACCTTATCTGAAGAATACTTTTGCATATTTGCACTTACCTCAGATTCCACCATCATTCAAGAAAAAGCTATTTCAGTTTAGCTCTGCCTTAGGAGTTGTTAGATTTGGCTTATAATATTTTAAAATGCTTTCTTTAATCCTTTAAGGAACTATTTTCTTACAACATGATCCTCTGCTCCCTTGATTTTGAGGTAGATGTTGGTTTTTGCCTAGAGAAGGAAGCCTGCATTGATTTCACCACAAACAAAGCCAGGAGATGCTTCATTCAGTGGCCATCCAAAGGTTTATACTGAAGGCTGAAAAAACCCAAAGAACCACAACCTGGCAAGAGCTGTCTCTATAAAAAGAATCCTCTCAAAATGTCTGTCTTTCTTTTTTTTTTTTTTCTTATTAATTTCAGCCATGAGTATGAGCTTCAGAAACTGGGGAATCTGGGGTATGGGGACAGGCAGACAGAGAAGGGATGGGGGAAGAATTCCAGCTCGAAATCATTTCATAGCTATACTTCAAATAATACTTTCAAATAATCTGCTCCACGTCTAAAACTTTATTCCCACTGACGTGACTTTGGATTTCACAAGCCTGTTTAAAAATAACCCAACAAAACACGTCCTAAATAGGTAGAAGGGACTTGCCTCTCTGCTCTCTACCACATCCTATGAATGTGCTGCTGTATTCCAGAGACTTTCCAAAGGTGGCAGGGCGAGCATGTGTGAATAGGAGAGCTTTGTCCTCTGCAGCTATCATTGTGTTGTCCCTATCGTCCACAAACGCAGAGGGCAGATGAGAACTGGATAGAAACAGACCATGCAGTTGTAAAACCCGGTTCTTTTCTCCCTTTATTTATTTATTTCTGCGACTGAGTAACACCTCTCATTACAATTACCGGCTCAATGGCAGAAAAGCTCCCCGGTGTGCTGTGCAGATTTTCACAGCTTCATTTGTCTCCTCCTGTGGCATCAGTTTAAAAAGGTTCCTAAAGAATCGCCACTAACAACCGTTTCTATTTCGAGCCTTCAAAGCCGGAGCTGAGCACAATACAAGGCACTGGTAACTGATCTTTAGGTTTCAGTCCACAGACTTTCCACACTGGGAATAGATCCCATCTGTTTCCTCTTTATGCACCAGCCTTTAGAAAGCACAGATCTGGAAACTGCCTCCGTACAGAACCGAGTATAGCCGGCTTTCCCCAGCTGACGGCAGAAAAATCCCCATGATTATGGATAGCTCTCTCCCAACGTTTTCTACTCCTCTTTTCTCCCCGGTCTGTGAACACACGGTGTGGTTTTCTCCATGTGAGGTGGTTTTTTGGAAGGGAGAGGGGGGTGGACCGCCTCTCTTTCTTTGCCCCTTCTTCTTTCCCCTTCTTGGCAGAGGTTTCCCCATTTACAAACCCTCACAAGGGGAACATTTCAATTTCAAGCCCCAGCACAATCAACCACAGGCAAACCCCCCTCCTGCTTTGGCACCAGAGCGTGAGACATTTCCCCCAGCGCTCTCCCTCCCCAGCAAGCTGCTCTCCAGATGGATGCTCGTGGCTCTCCCTTGTCTCTTCCCTTCGCCTGTCCCGGCCGGAGGGAAGCAGAGGGCACAGAGCAGAGGATTCCTCGGGGCAGGGGCAGCCGCACAGAGCAGGACGCTGTGACCCCGGGCTGCTCAGCACCACCGAAGTCCTGAACTCTTTCGCCTCGGGGATCCCCCCTGTCCTCGCTTCCCTCCCTCAGCCCCACACTGGGGGGGTCCCCTCAGCCCCACATTGAGGAGTCCCTCAGCCACACATGGGGAAGTCCCTAAGCCGCACATTAGGGGTCCTCTTTCCCACATTGGAGAGTCCCTCGGCCCCACATTGGGGAGTCCTTCAGCCTCACACTGAGGAGTCCCTCAGCCCCATACAGGAGGGTCCTCTCAGCCCCACACTGGGGAGTCCCTCAGCCCCACACTGGGGAGTCCTTCAGCCTCACACTGAGGAGGTCCCTCAGCCCCACACTGGGGAGTCCCTCAGCCCCACACTGGGGAGTCCCTCAGCCCCACATTGGGGAGTCCCTCAGCCCCACACGGGAGGGTCCCCTCAGCCCCACACGGGAGGGTCCCCTCAGCCCCACACGCGGGGGTCCCTCAGCCCCGCGCCCTGCCCCGCTCCCCTCAGCCCGGCACTCACTACTTGTAGAGCTGCTGCAGGCAGAGGTCCAGGCACTCGCCCTCCACCTCCTCCTCCGTGATGTACTCCGAGAGCGGCCGGGGCAGCGAGGGCAGCGGCGGGGGCGGCGGCGGCGGGGCGGGCGGCTGAGGGTCG
>VZTG01010716.1:254384-281116 GCA_013397845.1 Melanocharis versteri | reverse complement strand
GGGACGCCGCAGTCCCGCCGAGCCGCGGCCCGCGCCGGGGCCGGGAGCAGCCGCGGAGAGCGGGTTTGGCATCGGAGCGTGTTTGCGTGAGGGGAACTGGCCATGAGAAAGGAGAAGGGTAGGTTTAGTTCAGGTGTTCGGGTGGAATTCTTGGCTGTGAGGGTGGGGAGGCCCCGGCAGAGGTTGCCCGGAGGAGCTGTGGCTGCTCCGTGCCTGAAGTGTCCAAGGCCAGGTTGGATGGAGCTCTGAACATCCACTTTCAGTGTCCCTGCCCATGGCAGGGGTTGGAATAGATGATCTTTAAGCTCCCTTCCAACCCAAACCATTCCACAATCCTATGATAAATTACATATTACACAATATCCGCACATTCCGTGTTCTGGCAAAGGAGAACTCGTGAGAAGCTGAAGATGCTACACCAACCAGAACTTAAAAGATAACCCGTCAGTGGGAGACAAACTGTAGTGAATATTCACTTGCTGTCTAATAAATGTCTTTCATTTGTGAAAGGCATTTTGGCTTGTTTTATTCATTGCTGCTGGAAAGCTATTTTCAGAGCTATCAGGTCCATAAATACCAATAATGAACACGTATAATTGCCACACATTTAAAATAGCTTGTATACATGGGAGGGAACGATATCCTTAATGTCAGATATACCTTGAAAAATGGCCAAATCACGAGCCCCATATGCAAAAAGATCCTCAAATTTTTATGTATTGTAACAAGGACAGTATCTTGCTGAAACCTGTTGTTCTCTGCATCGTAGTAATTACCTCTGCATGTCAGGTGCTCCTGTAAATCTGTCTCCTGTTTGGTGAATTATTTTAGGGCCAAACTAATTTTAGAATATTTCCGGCAACTGCATTGACTGATCATATTGCAATCTTGTGAATATGTAAAAGCCCTGAGAGTTAAAAATGTGATTGTCACAGTTAGTCTTAGTCTTTCACAGCTGACAGTGACAGAAAATTGCATCGCTTCTCCTGGAACGTTATCTCTAAGCGATATTTTTCTTTATACCGCTTCTTTATTTTCAATTTGACACTCATTTATTTAGGGATTGCCAGGTGGGTTTGAAGGGTAAGAAACATTGAAGGGTAAGAAACATTGCAGTTCTTTTTGAGCAGAGAGCTCCCAGTTGCAGCTGATGATGTCATTGCTGGATTTTGTTATTTTGGGGTTTTTTTATTTTTTTATGTTTGTGTGTTCTGCATCATCAGTGAGTCACAAGCCCTGGGAGGATGTATATCAATGCAAGTATCACAAAGCAGTTTTAACTTCATGATCAGTTGTTTTTCACTTGGAATCCAGAGGCAGTTGGAGTTTCTAAGAAACTATAATCCAGATAATCTTAGTGTAATATGATCTGAATTCTAAAAATTCCTATTATTACAATGTCTTAGGGAAGTCACAGCTAATTCAACAAGATGCAAGATCAGCTTCATGTTGTATGATAAACAGCAATTAAAACTATATAAGAAGAGATTCAAAAGCATTTAGGCAGCCTTTCCCTAAAATCTTTGTTAATTTTACGTATTTTTTTAGTTGTTTCAAACAGCACAGAAGAGTATCTGGGAGCAATACCTACTCTGTATCATGTTGAAATGTTAAAGTTACCAGATGTCCTTGATTCATCTTGGCAGTCCCCGTGTGCTTTTCATCATTTGTCTCGTGGCAGAAGACACTAATTAAAATGAAATAGAGTAGAACTCCACGCTCAGGACACTTTGTCAACTTTTGGCACCACGGTCAAGCCGGGATTGTTTTGCTGTGATATTAAATGCAGAGCTGATGGCTCCCAGCCATGCTGACATTTGTTTCTGGGAGGGAAAGGTGGGAAACCATGCCCATTAAGCTGGAACGCGGAGCATACGCTCGCTGTGGGTGGTGTGGCTGAGCCAGGCAGGAGGAACCTGCTGGCCCTGCTCTCTGTGGGGCCTCTGGGGTGGCCAATTCCCCCAGAAGGAGCCTCGGTGCTGCCCAGAAAAGGAAGCCCTGAGCACCCACTGATCCCTCAGAGCGTGTGCTCGGTGCTGTTACGAAATGTTTGGAGTGTTCAGGAACTCTGGGAGCTAAATTTAGAGAGCCTGGCTGCGCTCTGGGTGTCGTCGGGTAGCAGCAGTGGGTGGATGGTTCCTGTGGGATGGTTCCTATGGGTGGATGGTTCCTATGGGATGAGGGGAGGCGGATGGAACAAGCTCACAATTCACAACATTCCCAGTCTGAGACCATTGCAAATCATATGGAGGATAAGGCTTGCACTCCGTGTGAGAAGGAAACACAGGTGTTTGTAGCCTTTTCAGCTTAACCATGCTGCTTTTTGTTTTAAAAAAGAACGTTTTACAGTGTTGTTTTGGAAGAAATCTGTTTTATTTTAGCCTCAAAATGATGCTTTCTCTTTCTCATTTGCTGTTGAGAAATAAGCAGGGTTTGAANGTTGTTTTGGAAGAAATCTGTTTTCTTTTAGCCTCAAAATGACGCCTTCCTCTTTTAAGCAGGGTTTGAGCAGGCCTCGGGGAGGTGACCTGAATTGTATGGAGGGCGAAAATAAGTGCTTTTTAATTCTTTGTAACCTTTGGAAGTGGCTCCTGGGGGCTGACAAACAGAAGACAGGTAGGGTCATGAAGAATGCTTCGACAATACTTAACGTACCTGTGATACATGATCTGATACCATACAAATGAATTTAATGGGGAAAATCCAATGGTAAATGCCTCTTCAAAGTAGGGCCTCTTCCTTTAAAAAGTAGGGCTTTTGCAGTGAACCTGAATTAATTTTAGCAGCTGTATTCAGTTTTAATAATTCCAGTTGCCTAAGACTAAAGACAGCAAGAATTTGTAAGGAATACAGCAAGAAAACTCTTGTTGACAGAATCAACATCCGTCAAACTCCAGTTAATTTTCTTAGGTTCAGTGTGCTCCACTGCAGCTTTAAAAAGCTGAGTAACTTCTGTCACCACAGTTTTACTGATTCCTTTGCCATAATAAGGACTTTATTGGGGTGTTCCTCAGCACCAAAGTCCTTCTCTCTTTTTCTTTCTCTTACTATTTTTTTTAAAAGTTTTCGAGGTCAAGTCAGCTTTTCCAGATTAATAGTCAAAGATTATTCTGAAATATCCCCATCCATTGCAAAACACAGGATTTCAGGCCTGAATCCCACTTCCAGCTGTCATGGAAATTTCCAGTCCCATCCCAAAGGAAAATTCCATTTTCAGCCTTCCATTCTGTCCCCTGTTTAGGAAAGGGTGTGCTTTGAATTAGTGTCCCCCTCAAATCCCATTGATGCAGCTGATTCTAACTTCTCTCAACAGTCTCAAACCCTATGATTTAGCCACAGAAACTCGTGCTCATTTCACAAATTAGTGAATGAATGACTTTTAAGGAGATAGATTTATGTGATGTAACGCATTTACTATCAAAAGTGTAGTGAGCAGTAAGTTTATCTAGTAAAAAAAAAAAGTGTTACAATCTCATATTGACACTTATAGGCATTATTTTCTTGCTAAGGAGACAACTTGTTCTTTAGCCCAAAACATTTTAATTTAGTAACATATATGATACAAAAAGAAGTACTAAGTGAGTGTAGTTGTAACTGTGTTGCTAAAATTGCAGCAGTTCACACTAAATAAATTAAGGGTATTAGAAGGATATGTGTCAGAAATTTAAACCTCCAAAATAATGCCAACTGAGCAAGTATTCAAACAGCGTATTTGTGGCCTTTGAGAAAAACACCCAGATCCAATTACAGCCATTTGTTGAGGTCTGTAGAGTTTCTTTTTTACTTTCTTATATATATGTTAAGAAATATTTTAGACATTCCCCCTTCTTGTTGTTTGAAACTGAAATGTGATTTATTTGTTTTTTAATATCCCCATGCTTCCTTGGGTCTGTTTAAATCAATGGCAAGTAATTCTTGTAATAAAATGAGCAGTATTAGCTATAATTCTTGAAGGATGACTTAGTAAAATACAGACTTTTCTATGCATTCTTTTGGCACATAATCTAACATTTTTACTGCTTGTGTAATGATGGAGCTATTGGTTTTAATGCCATTTATTATTTCAATAGATAGTGTTCAAACTGCGTAAAGCTTAGGCTCTCTAATAGATGGATAGTGGATATTGTAGGAATATTTCTTGCTTGTGGGAAGCGAGACAGGAGCTGCCAGTTTAACAGTGGGTGCATTTGTGGGTGAAATTCAGTACTGGGAAAGGGGCCAGTTCCCGGTGATTTCATTCTTCAGGAGAGAACATTAACGCAGGCATCTTGCTCTAGCCGAGGGAAGCCAACTCCCCTGACCCTAATCATCCCAAATGAGCGCATGGCCGGGAGCCACGAGACACCGAGTGCCCGGCCTGGGGAGCGGCAGAGGGAAGCCCGGAGCAGGGAGCAGCTGGCACCGCTTCCTGGAGCCGAGGGGCGGAGGAGGAGGAGGAGGGCTGGCCAGGCTGCTCCCGGCCGCTGCCAGCGCCACATTCCCCTGCAGCCAGGCTCCCTGCGCGAGCTCCGAGCGTGGCCCTGGTGCTTGAGCTGCTTTGGGAGCACAGGCTGGCCCCCTGCTTCTCATCCTTTTTAAAAAATGTTATTCCCCCGCTGTAGTATTTGTGTTTCTGCCACGTCAGCGCTCTGTTTATTCCATTTCCCTCAAGGATAAGAAAGCATCAAACCATACTTCAAAACTTACCACATATAATTCATGTAGAATTAACATGTGTTAAAACAGTGCAGCACATCTTAATGTGCCTTTCTAAAGAATTATTATCCTGAGCATGGTTAAGATCCAGTCTCTTTTGAGAAGCTGGCACCCAATGACTTGTCCTTCCAACTTTCCCATCTTCTTCTGTTCAGGGAAAAGGTGGGGTTCAAAAGCAGGCAGTAAGGATTTCACCTTTATTGTTAATCCATGAAATACCTGAGAATAAATCTGATCCTAAATTTAGTCCCCCCATAAAATAACTAAAGGAACAGTGACTGAAATTCAACAGAAAAATGGTTGTTATATTTTAAATGTACTTTTCCCAGCTCTGTATTCAGCACTCAGGTTAGTGGCCAAATCTCCTTTCCACACGAATCAATCACTTTGTGATTGACTTCAATAGGAGACTGATTTCCCACCCTGAACCTTGGCTACACCTTTGTACCTCAACTTAAGCTATTTCTTGTCCATGTTTTCTTAAATTTACTCTACTTAGAGGCTAGCTGGTTCCTCAGTATTTCATAATGGAAAAGGTGCAGAACACATCAAATCAGGAACAAATAAATCGTTATTTTCCCTGTCCAAACTAAAGAGTTTCAAAGCAGGACTCAGGGCTTGAGAATTCTCCTGTGACCGCAGTGTTTGCCTGTTGCCAAGGCCTGTGGTGGGATCTGGATCCTTGTTGTGGTGACAAAATAAGTTCCTCCACCACAAGTAAATGTCGTCCCCACAAAATGGAATAATTTCAAACTCAGCATGACAGTTAAAGCCCTTGGCTTTCAGCTGACCGGGACTTAAGCAGCAAATCAAACAACCCATTTTCTTTTTGATGCAGTGCCATGAGGTTGGCTACTTAGAATCTTACTTTTTGTGCAGTCATAAAATTCTCTTCTGCCCCTCGCTGTTGGGCACTGATGCTGTGCCATGCATGAGAATTCCAGGCACATATGGGAAAAAATCAACTTGCCATGGAAGATTTACTGCTGAGGCAACGGTCAAATTTTTTCTTTCTCTGCAATTCTGAGCCTGGAACAGCTTCCTTGTCTCCAGCAGATGAGAACGAAATCTGGCTCATTTAATCTAATTTTGTCTCCGCCAACAGATCCTTCTCTCAGTTCTGGTCTGCAGAGCTGATTTTTATAATAGCTTCAATAGGAAAAAAAGAGAGAAAAATTAAAAAATCTCAGCATAGAGAGCCTCCAAGGTTTCCTCTGGACATTTTGTAACTCCCACTGTTAACCAGTAACTGTGCATCTTTTTTATTTGAATAATGATGCCCATAACACTGGAAGCTCTAACATTTACTCAGGCAAGACCATTTATCTTGTTATAACAGGATCAGCATCTCAGCTGGGGCTTCTGGATGCTACTCTACTACAAACAAAATTAAAACCACCAGTCAGCTGAAATTAATAGTATATGGGAGCCACACTGTTACTCTGCTCACACACGGAAGGACGTGTGGAGGGTGTTAAATCCCAGCACAACGCACTGAGAGAAATGGATTTTTCCATAATTACCAAACCCCTTAGACAGCAGCTATCACCAGCAGCCAGGAGAGCTCCTGAAAATACTGCTCCAACATTCCTAATGGATGGTTTTCCTCGTGGCTACGTAGGCAAGAGCTCGGTGCCAGCTCCCCCCTCCTCCTGCTCTGCAATACGTAGGAAGCCTTTATTCCCAAACGGGAGCGTTTGCTTGCTGACATCACATGCGCTAGGATCCTTTTGTTTGCCTGTGTCTCCTGCATTGAAATGTTTGTCTGAGTCACAGATCCCGCTGCCTCCCTTCCCCTATGTCATGCTGCTTGCTTCAGAGCTTCTCCCTGACTCACAGTTTTTAAATTTTGACACAGCCCCAGTTTGCTGCACGGCAACTCAGTACTTTTCCCTTTAATATTTTATTATGTAATTTTTATCTAAACCCTATAATGATGCAAAAACCGCTGCCTTTTTTTTTCTTTTTTTTTTCAGCCTTTTCTGAATAGAGAGATTTTATGACTCAGATTCAGCACTGAATTTTGTTTCAAGGCAAAGTCAGCTTAGTGTATACTAAATAAAAAATTTAAGATAGTGACTCCCACAACTTGAATTCTCCATTTAGCCGCTGGCTGAGTTTCCTCAGCTCTAATGTTACCGAGTGCTCTGCCAAAAGGGGTCATCTCTGTGCATGTGTACAAACACTTCTCATAATTGAAGTAATTACTATTTTGCAGTGCAGCACCTTTCTTCTCCTCTAATAATCTCCTCGATTTGTTTTCTCTTAATAAAAAAGAGGACAAAAAGCTGCTGTGCTTTCAGTGTACATTCATTCTCTGGGTTTAGACTCCGGAGCTGCTGATATTGCTGGTGCCTAAGTCTGGGTTTCCTCTTTATTACAGCCATGAACAAAAGAGATCCTGATTACAGCAAGAAATGAAATGAAATGAAGAACGTGGAAGTCAGGGCTGTGCAGCAGTCTGGTTCAAGCCTGAGCCACGGTAAAATGTTCCCACTTACTGAAACAGGAACATAAAATTATCACACTGGATTAACTCCTTTGTCCTTCAGATCCAGCCTTTCATCTCTGCTGTTGCCACTACAGGATAAATGAGAAGTTCAAAGCAGAGCTTTGGTTGTCCTTGAGCAAGGACTTTGCGGCAGGTGAGGGCTAAAGCCCCACTCTGGTGTGGCACTGAAAGCTGCATTTCTCTTCCAGCAGCCACTGCCTGTGTCCTGCTCTGAGCCTGTGGTGAGCACAGCGCTGCATCCAAGCTCCTTAAAATTCAGGTACACACAAAGCCAGATGACTGATCCACATGCCTGTCATTAAATGGGCTGTGCTAGAGCCTCTCATTTCATTGTCTTTTCACCCAGTGTGAAAAGATGGAGTTGTAGCCCCCACACCCACACCCCCCCCAAAACCAAACAAAAAAACCCCAAGCCATAAAGCTGAAGCCACTTGTTATAGAAAACATAGATTTTTATTATAAAAGTACAACTATGCCGTAGACAAAGGATTTTTGTGCCACAGAAATTAGCAGCCTCAATGTTAAAATAAAGTCCAGAGCAGGAGCTGAAGTTGAGAGTCTCTCAGGCTGCCTTTGGCTAAATGTTCACTCTGCCACTGCTCTCCTGCAGGTTTTTAACCTTCCACTTTGGAATCACTGTTGCTTCTCCTCCTCTGTCCGTGGCCGTTTCCTAGGGTTCAGCTCAGTCCCTGCTGTGCTGTGAGAGACAGCTGGAGGCTGCACATCTCGGAAGCCATGGCACTGGAAGATGGAAGGAAAATCATGTGCTAAGGCTTGTATGGATAGAAAGCGTGAGTAACCAGTTCCCAGAAGATCAGAACGAGGGATGATGCTGCCATTTATTCGAGATGAGCAGCCACAGAATGTTTATAGACCAGGTTAAGCTCAGCATGGCAAACTTTACAACACATATGCCAACTAATGTTTGCTCGTTTTGTTTTTTAAAGATATTTTATTTTCGCCAACCAGGCTATCACTTTCATTTTACTGTTTATCACCCCTATGGCTATGAAAAACTGCTTCTCTGTAAATTAACTTATGTTGCCTATTTAAATAAATCAAAAGACACATCCATCAGCTCCCACAGAAGCAAGGAGACGCCTGGATTAATTGCCTCAGTCATTTTCAGAAACAAAACTGTGAATTTCTACAACCTAGGATATTTTTGTTCCATGTACCTACTTAATGAACTGAAAACATCAATGAGACATTGTAAGAGAACAGCAGAGCTGAATCTGTCTCTAGACTGCAAAGACTGTTCCAGCATAGTAATTTATGGGACACAACGGGATGAAAACCTTTGACTGCCAAAAACTAAATGCAGAAGTGAAAACTACATGCTGCTACTCAGGAGAGTGCTTGAAGTAATCTATCTGGCCTAGTACCACTCATATTTTCTGTTACTGTAGCTTGCAATTTAATTTTTAACCATTTTAAAATATGAAAGATCTCAAAGTCAGTTAGTTAAACATGTCATGGATGCAGATGGAGATGATGAGATGTTGTGCGAAGCCTGCAACTGTCTGAATTCCCATCTCCAGACAAATGCTGTGCAGAGAGCACTGCTGACAGCTCTGAAGACTCTCAGTGCAGACTTAGCGTGGAAAAGGCATTAATCAGAACACAAAATTGCTTTGCTGATCCAAAATGCTCAGGTAGAGACAATGTGGGGACGAGAGCATTTCAGGAACGCTGACATTTTACGCTGGTGCAGTGTGAGGAAAGAAGGCAGAATTACCATCAGACGTGACTCTTCCCAAATGCCAGTGTGTCCCACACCAAGATCAACCCCAAACCCGAGCAAAATGTCTTGTTTAAGTCTCCCATCCCTGTATTTCTATTTCTGAATGCCTCACCTCACCCAACCCAGGCTTTTAAAGGAACAAACAGCAAGGGGTGCCACAAGGGCAGGATCTGTGCAGCCCCTCTGCTATTTATAAGCAACTCAAGTGTTATTCTAAAGAGCATAAGGGGAATCTTCAAGTTTAATGTTTCACTGCATCTAATCTCTGCCATTTCCCTGAGGCACAAAGGTGGATCTGGAGCCAAGTACCCACTTAATCCAGAATGCTGACTCCCAGTGAAAGCATTCCAAGGGTTATAAGGGCCAGAACATAAAGCAGGCTGCCCAGGATGGATGTCTTGCACTTGGATACACGCAGGCACCTTGAAAATACAATAATTTTGGGTAGATTTGTGAGGTTTGGGAGTGGGTTTTAGATGGTGAGGAGATGGCTGCTGGAACCAAGGACAAAGCTCTGTCTTCTGTCATTTTGAATTGGTCCTTAATGTCCTCTGGATTTGTCCTCTGCAGCAAGACTGGCAAGGGTAGATGTGTTTATTACTTGAGCAGTGCTCCCTTTGCTGGCCTGGCAGACCCTCCACAGTTCAGGGAAACACAATTCCTACCCGGAATTCAGATCCTGGGTCTCTGTCTTTCACTATGAAATAATCAGGTCACATTCCTGGGAAATTCAGGTGAATCAGCTGAGCTCCTTAGTCCCTTGTGCATAAATCAATTTCCATTTCTATTCTCTGCATTTAAGAATGAATCCTTATCAGCCTGTGGAAGAAAGGATTTCATGGGAGAGGAGTTCCACAGCCCCCTCAGAGTGGTGACTGACTCCAGTGTGCTGGAAAGGACAGGGATAAAAAAAACCCAGCACTCACTCATGAATTTACACATTTCATCAGCTCATGGGCACTGAGCAGCCTCTCTGCCAATGGTACCAAAGCACCTCATTTACACATTTCTGAGTCCTAAGGAATTAATTTTTTTTAAAATTATCTCCTTTTTGTAGGCTGGTTATACACAAATCTGACTTGGAAACACTGGACATGTATCGACATCGTCCAGTTTAACTGTGGAATGAGAAATGATAACAGCAGACTGTTGTCAGACCTGAATTTCATGAAAGAAATGGGGATAATACATTTTTTACTTAAAGAAATCATCTGCTGAAGCAATTCATCAGGATTAAGGGAAAAAACACATGGATAATCTTAAATGTTAACTAATCTTTGATTAGGATTCACTCTCAACTCTATTTCAAGATTGTGTGCATTCACACAGAAGAGAGCATATCTGGTTTATGGTGCTTATAAAACTGAAAGAAAAAGGCAATTAAACTGTCTGAGATAAAATCCATCTGTTTGTCAGCTGGAGAAAAAAGGACTCACATCACATGATCCAAACAACCTTGGGATGTAGTCCCACTTCCTCTTTCAGTCTTTATAAAAGTATCTATTTGCAGTATTTCTTCTGTCCAGGCGAACACATTCAGGAGTGGGGGAAAAAAAACAAACCTGATTTCTGTTTGAAAGTTTGAGGATCATATCTGATGGCAGCATTAAAATCTGCAGAAAATGCTATGGCAACGTGTTTCCATGAGGACATGGAGCAAATAGTTATGGAATTGTACCTATGGATCTGACATCTGAGGATATAAGAGTTGAGTGGTGCTGTCTTTTTAAACCTAAATACAGCTTAGACAGCATCTCTTCTCATTAATATGTATCTAAGCACTCCACAATAGGAAATAATCACAGGATTTAACTAGGGATGAATAAGGACTCCAGCCATAAGCTGGAAGCTCCTTCTATGATAGGGGCAGAAGAGAAAAATCTGGGTGTATTGGCTGGGTGTAGGGTCAGTGCAGGATAAACACAATGTGGGTTATATCACACATAAAGCAGAGATGGGGAAATACCCATGGGACAAAGCACTGGTGAGGCCTCTGGAATACCAGGTTTAATTCTGGTCATCCTGATCCTAAAAAGATGAACTCAGCTGGAACAGATGCAAAGAGCCACCTGAGAAACAACACCCTACCTGACCTGAGAAAACAGACCAGGTCTCCCAAAATGAAGGCTCAGACAGCTCTTGGTAACTGCACTTAGGGCAAAAGTTAACACCAAGGGCAGATAAAATAAGCAGCACTAGCAGCAGAACAGATGGGGACAGGCTGCCTGAAAGTTTGATCCGGAAATCCGAAGTATTTTATCTCTGAGAGGACAAAATGCTGGATCACTTTTCTACAGAGAAAAGGTGAAAATTACCCCTAAATCTGGAGGTATCCCAGTGTTACTGGTTCCCCTCAGAAGGCAGCTGAAAAGCATCACTAAGAAAGCAAAGACCATTCTCAGATTTGCCTGGAAATTCCTTTCCAGCTGACAATGTGCTCCCACCTGCGAATCTCCATCCCCAAAGGAATACTCACTGTGATGTGATAGGGTATTGTAGACTCCTTCTGACTCGGTGATTTGTACAACGTGGCCAACCTGGTAAAACAAACCCCAGGTAATTATGATTAATTAATACAGAAATAAAAATTCCAAACAGCCCAGTGACCAGACCCAAGTTTTCCTACAGTACCAGTGGAACTCTTAGGGATGTATTTTCATATAGGTCATTCAAACTGTGGATTCCCATCCTTACATGACCTGTCAGCTCAAACACAATCTAGACCTACTAAAAAGAGTGAATGATTAATTAGCCTTGTTTCATCACAGTATTTGATGACATTTTTGGAACAATATTCATCATGAATTAATTCCAAATGTCACTTTCTTAAAATGCAAACAAAAAAGGTTTTGAGCACAACTCTTCCCTACTCCATTAATCATTTGTTCGTTGACCTCTTAAAGATGGGAGAGACCTTCAGGAATTCCAGAACTTCTAGGGAGGCTTTTTCCAGAGCTTTCACAAGCCTGTCAATATAACCCAGAGGCTGGAGATGTTCTATTTCTAAGCCTGCCCTTGCCACTGACACACAGCACAACCTTGAGAAAATAGTTTCCCTTTTATTTCTCCTCTGACACTTCCCTGATTTGGTGCATTTACACTCTAAGCAATACACCTTGATTTGTGTTCTACAGTAAATGCTTGCATAATATAGAGAGAAAATTGCAAAGCAGCTCAAAAGCAAAGGGGCTTTTCAACCCTTGCAGGGCTGCACCATGCCCACCTCCCCAAAACTCACACTTACATAAGCCAATCTAGAAAGCGTTCAGCTCTCTGTAGCAAGACACCCTGCCAAAAATCCTGTTAATTATTTTCGGGGGGTTTTTTCCTCCCTGAGGTGCCATTCTATTAGAGAGCACGTAATTACAGCCTGAGGAACGCTGCCACTTCATGTTAGCTACACAGGGAATTCCTCAGAACACTCAAATGCTGGGTTATACTTGACAAAATTGCCCAAATCTGGAGCTGCAGAAGCCAGGCTTTCACAAGAGCTCAGCTGGAGCCTCTGACTCAACAGGATCTTTCCTCCCAGCAAAGAGAACCCTTAGAATTAAGCTCTGACATTTTCAGTAGTAGAGAGAAATGAGGAGACAGGTACCAGAGTTGGCCAAAGCACATTTTAAAAATATTTAAAAAACCACAAATGGATCCTCAAACGATCTTTGTGCCTCAATAACCTGATATAAAACCAACAAAACCACAGTGGATCATCAGCTATAGGCAGCCTGTGCAAAAATAAGACAGCATTGAGCTATTTCTGCTTTTACAGTTGTATCCAGAATTGCTGTTTCTGCAGGACCCACTCCACATTAGCTGCAGATTTACATCAGTAAATAAGCCACGTTTATCTCTCCTTGGCTTGTTTTCTGGAACTTCTATCTGCAGCCTTCCTAGCTCTGTTGCAAAAGAAAAAAAGTTCTTTTCATATATAAAATTAACTTTTGTTCACTCTGCAATCATTATGTTGATGCAACTTGTCCTAAAAAGACTGTTAACTAATCAGTGATGTTAATTTAATTCCAAATTAAACAGCCTGCTGTAATCATTCCGCATTGCCTTCAAACTCAGAATTTAAAAACAAAACTCCCCAAGAAAGTGTCACTGCATTTTTCTTTCAAATTCAACAAGCAACACCCTGTACAACAACATTCCAGCAGAATTTTTGCTCACTATTTGCAGAAGATTAGGGAATTGCAGCACAGCTCCTTAATCTTAAGCTGCTGCATTGTAATATTATATACAGGATGAATTTAACTGGCCAGGAAAGAGAAATGACCTTGCAATGTAAAGAGGGAAGAAAAGAAAACAGGAAACAGAGGAGATCTCATTGCAACAGGCAGAATTTCAGTTTTAAGAAGGGTGAACCCACCCTCCACAGCTCAGCCCTGAGCTGACCATCAATGCAGCTCCTTCTTTCTCTCTGCAGGTCACTGGAACTTGGAATTGCACAGATCCTGCTCTCCAGGATCCTGCTGCATTCCAAAGCAAAAGGATCCAGTGGCTGCCCCTGAAGCTCAGGGTCAGCAGCCTGTCCTGAGGGTCATTATCTAGGTGGCTTTAAAGCCTTCCTTGGCATCTCTGCTTTGGACTGGCTGGGGATGAAAACACTGAAGCAAAAAAATTCTCCCCAAAGAAATTATAGTGGCTACAACCAACCACGGAAGAGTGGGAGGTTCTTCATAATAAGACTGTTGAAATTGCACCTCTTCAGAGTGGGACATAAAAATCACCTTGTAACCCATCAGCTCAATACTTGCACTGAGTCTATGGCAAAAATTCACATTAAAATGAGAAGAGTTTTGTTCAAAAAACTCCCCAACCCTATCTTGCAAAATGCAGATAGTAAAAGAAATTTTCTACTGAGCCACCAGACCCTAAATCCTTGTGTCTGACCAACTGCCATTAGGATGTTATACTTTGATAAACCATGGAATCTTGTCAGGAAGAACCCACCATGGTGGGGAGGAGGAGCCTGACAGTTCAGCCCACACTGTCCCAGCCTGGACGAGAAAATTCCTGAGCCTCGGGAGCCTGGGATGTGGCAGGAGTCAAATCCAAACCCTGCTTGGCCACTATGGCCAGTTGGAAAGATTCTCCAGTGCCTTACTTGTCACTATTTGGATTTCCCTCCCATTTTCACTCACCTCTGACTGTTGTCCCAGTGGAAGATTAAACGGACGGTGGCAGCGTGTCCCCAGCTTTCTCCTGAGGGACACAAAATGACAGATCATTATCTCTTATACCACCACCACCACCAGCAAGCTGAACTGAAATTAATCTTCAAAAACCCCTCATGATTAAAACAAGATATGCCTTTCTTGCAGTGATGTATCACATCTTTTTCATACTTGCAAGGATTTCACAACAAATACACCGAGACAAGGAATAACCTCTGTAGTCAGGGTGTTTTACAGAAATCTTGATGCAATACTTCCATATTTGTAGAAAAACTTTATGGAAGCCTAATAAAGGACAGGTACTAGACAAGTCTTGAAGACAGAGGCAGCTTGAAGAAGAGATTTGTCTAATTACTACTGAAGAAGTCTGGTGAGGAGGTCTAAATCCTACTTCAGAACTGTGATATTCTGTCTCTCAGGCATAATTATGAGCAAACATCAGTCCCTTTGGGATACCAGCTTTGGGAGAAAGTCAATGATTATTTAAGTATTAAGGGCCCCTGGAGCAGTCTTCTGCTTCTGACAGCAAAATGCAAAATAACACAACCAAAAGCAAGGAGCAGGGAGGTGTGGTGGAAAGAGAGAAGGAAGTTTGGATTTTCATCCTGATTCAGGAGCTCAGTCCCATTGTTTCAGCTCCCAATTGACCACAAGTCAATGTACAGACAGCTTTATTGGGTGCTTTTTCCTCTGTTTATCCCTGTCAGCAGTCCAAAGATGGATTGCATTTTAAACCAGCCAAGTCTCCCCTGTCCACCTGCTCTTTCCTGTCCATCCCTCCCTGGTCTCCACCACATCCCCAGCCCCTCGTGCCCCCTGTGCTCTGGTATTTATTAGAGCACAGAGAAGGGAAAAAAAAAAGATCCCACTGTAATGAAGACCTAGACCCTCTGGGCATCTTGCCAGACCTTGCTCCACTCTATCTGAATTGAGATTAAAGATTTTGGCTCTCAGATATGGCTCTGAGGCAGAGATCAAAACACATTTTACAGCAGCTACAAATTCCACACCAGCACGTTTCCAACTGCATTGAATATGAGTGAAAAATGCTACTGTAAAATGAGATATTTCTGAGTTGAACTGCCTGTAGATTAATATTTGACCTCCTTTCTAAATATATTTAGTAGAAATGTCTAGGAACACCCAGCTTAGCTATCACTAGTGGGAAAGAAAGCTGTCCCCTTCATAAAGCTCCTGACTTAATACCTTGCAGCATCTGTGCTTTTTTCTTTCTTTTTTTTTTCTTTCATAATTAAGATCTTCCCTTCTGCTCAGCAGCTGAAGAAGAGTTTAGAGATTAATGCTTCCGTGTAAAAGCTGTTTCTCAGGCTTACCAATCAATGGGGGAAAAAAACCCAATTTAGTGATTTTACCTGGGGGTTTGCTGCTGACCCCACCCTCAACAGCTCCTTTGGCTACACCAAACCATGGAGGAGTGGGAGGCTCTTTAGCCTTCATGATGAGACTTCTGAAATTCCATCTCTTCAGAGCAGGGCATCAAAACCACTCGGTTAAATATTTTCCCAACTGGTACCAAGTTGCATTTTTGGAAGAGTTCACACTGCTCAGTTTAACAGTGCTGTGGTCACACACGCTGGGGAGAGTCACAGTCAGCTCCACAGGAGGTCATGTCAAATTAATTGTTTGTGAAAGAAAATATGCACAAGGCAAAGCAGGATATCTGGGAATTATAACCTCCCCTGAATGTCTTCACATTCTTTACTGTCCCCATGACTCAATAAACACAACAGCTCCCAAACAATGCTGGCCAGTGAAAAAAGACAGACTCTATTAGCTTTAATTGAGTTTGTAGCCAGAAAGGCTGCCAAAAATAATCCATCAGAGAGCAAGAGGCACAACTGACAAAAAGGGTCAGATCCTGGGAGCTGGGTCTGCCTGCACAGCTCCAAATTCCACGTTCTTCACATTCCTGCAGGAGATGGGCTGTGTTTGTTCATTTTACCCCAAATCTGTGCCAAATGGTTTGGTGCCTGCACAGACTCAGGGAACATCTTTGCCTTTGTACTGTCCCTTTCTCTCTCCTCTCCAGAGCAAGGGAATCATTACTTAGCTCACAGAAACTGAAGAATTTGTGCCCTTTAAGCGAATCATAAAATCATGCAAAGTTACAGCCTGAAATAAGATTTAAATGCTGAACCTTTCCATATTTGAAATCTCCACTTCAGAACTGCTTTATTTTCCCCTGTGACTGCAGCAGAAAGATGTGGATGAGGTATCTGCTCATTACAGGGCAAAATTGAGCAGCCTGGAAAAAAACTCTCTAACCTGGCTCAGGGCAGGCTGTGCCTGAGGATCCCACACAGATCTTCCCTCTACATCATAACTGCACAGAATTCCAGTGATGCAGCAAATATGAAATGCCTTTGCAAATAATTAATGGAACATGTTCAAGGGTAATGGGAAAATAAACAATTTAAACTGTTTGGGAGAGGCAGTGAATGGTTCTCAGGGAATTTAGGAAATTGCAGCTTAGTTTGGGGTATGCAACCATTAAAGTATGTTCTATTTCAAGTGATTTAACCTTCTCCTCACCATTCCTCTACTAGAGGTTTACTCCTCCCAGGTACATTTTTTGGATGATTTTTCTTTTTACATAAAGCCGAAGGAAAGGAAGTCATATATCAATTTTCAACTCAGAGCTAAACACTTACCTAAAGCAGGTACCAATGTGGACTGGCTTTGTCCAATCCTTGTTGTCATTTGGTTTGTCAGAACTACCTGAAAGAGGAAACAGAAGCAAAGAAATAAGAAAAACCTCCTGAAAATCAGCATATTGGTGGGAGGGAAGAGAGGAAATTTTCAAAAAGCTTTTTCCTAGCAACTGTGATGAAGCTCCTGTGTTAATGAGGAGAAACTGTAAAGGTGCCTCATTTTTTCAAAACAAATTAAGACAACCCTGCAAAATTTATTTTTGGTTTGAATGGGAGATTTCTTTCATTCAAGACTTTAAAGAAACTTCAATTTCTCCCTTCCCAAGGGAGGCAAACTCCACACAACTTATTTATCCCATAAGACTTGTCCCAAATGCTGTTTGGATCTGTGTTTAGCTGCAGGTGACCTGCACCGGCCTTTCATGAGGAGCCAGCTCTCAGTCCCTGGGGTAAATGAACTTGGTGGTGCTGCTCACAACGTGCATTAGCCTGGTGATTAACTGAATTTCTGTGCCTTGTAGTCTAAAAATGCACAAGTGGGTACAACACAAAGCAGAATGGAAGTGAACAGACAGAGCGGGGGAGTGTTTTCGCAGCCCCAATCACTAGTGGGAGGCTCACAGACAGTCTAGGTTACATCCCTGGTAGAAGTGGGGGTGGGTGAGACAGAAAAGAGCCAGGAATATTAACGACAAAGTTCATTAAAAATGAAAGATTGTACCCAGCTTAGACCCTAGAGAGTTCCATTGTTCGACGTGCTCAGAGGATTCTTGCTGGAGCGGTTCAGAAAAGTGTGTGAGAGCAAACAGTTCCACTGAGCACACCCTAAAACACTCACACAGCTGAGAGCCCAGCACAGATATTGCACATTTTAGAGAAGTAACTCATCACAAGTGCATGCTAACAGCCCCAAATAGCCTCCTCATCTCCCTGCAGAAGGGCTGGGCATCCTCACTCTGGGTCCAGCTTTAGGATCTGACTTCCTACCATATTAGAGCATCCAGGCTGCCTGACAAGCAATCCCTGGCATGCAGGCTGGATTTAGCCTGTTCACAGCTCATGGAACTAACTCAGACACCACTAACACGAGGGCCAATCCAAGCAAAACCATTCCTGAAGCTCTGACTCCTTCAGCAAGAGTTTATTTAGCAACTTTGTACTAAACTGCTCCCTAGTTCAGAAGCAATAATTTATATATTTTACCCTTGACCAAAGAAAAACATTGTCCAATGACAGCAGCTGCTGTTCAAGGTCACCAGGTACCACGTTACGAGGGAAAGCACTCAGGAAACCTAAGGCTGTGCAAACCCTGGAACATCATCTCCCTGGTGCCCAGAGCAGCAGGAAGGAGCTCCACAGCTCACGTCAGGACACTTTGGGAATGCTGGGCTCTTCCCTTCCCACAGCTCCCAGAGGAAGCACAAGGAGAATTTTATTTTTAGCAGCTCGGAACAAAAGCCAGCTGCGCCAGAGAGCCGTGGGTGACAAGGTCACAAGTCACCTGGACACTGTGAGAGGCACAAGCACCATTTTGAGGGCTGGGGAAGCTCTAATTCCTGAACAATGCTTCTCTGAGCTGCCAGAGACTTCCAAAACAACTTCTGGAACAGCTGCAGCTTCCCAGTGCCATCTGCTGGCTGCGGGTCTGCTGCCTCCAGCCCACCAGTGACGTAGAAACAATGCCCAGGAAGGAAGCTCTGGGTTTCCATGGATGCCAGAAGAGAAGGCCAGTCCAGCAGATAAAGTGGTTTTCCTCCCTAGGAACGCTAAAACCGTAGTTTATTTTTAAACAGAGAGTGGAAAGTTGTGCTGGAACTGCTGAATGCTCCAAGGTATTTTTGTAGGTGAAGACACCAGAGGAGCATTCCTTGTCCAACCAGACCATTGGAGATGATGGGAAACAGCATTAGAAATGCCATGCTACCACTTAATTAAGACCCACAGGATGCTGCTGATGCGAATTTTACTTATTTTGGCAAGTCTAGGAATTTCCCACCTTTTAGGTGTTTTGCCTTTGTGATCCCGCTACATTTACCAACTAAACTGGCAAGAGTGAGCGCAGAGGGTATTACTGCAGTTTTATTTTGCTATTTAGAGACAAGAGCAAATCACATTTTCTGAATTCTTCATAAAAAAAAGTAGCATTTTTTGGGATTTAAGCCTGCCCTGGACTTACAGCTGATTTATGGTCGTTGGCTATGATGATGAGCTGCTGTGCCAGCCCGTTCAGCAGCCTCGTGCGCAGGGACAGGTCCTCAAAGTCGTGGCGAAAAGGAAAGGCAATTCCATCAATCACCACCAGCCGGACCTAAATGCAGGAGGAAAGAGAAAAAACTGCCATTACTACCCCATAAAAAATGACAAAAAGCAGCAAGAGCTGTTTTTAAGTACACTGGAATGTTTTATTTCATATTTAGGTGAGCACTACTGGCAAAGCTGGACTTAAAACCTCGCAGAGGAGAAAATAATCATTAAACAGCAGGACTGTACTTTAGTCAACTCTCTACAAACAGCAATTAATTCACCTTCTCCCTCAAAAAATAAATCCAAATCAAAATCAGAATTCAGGCTGTCTGGAGCCACTGCTGAGATAATTCAGCTGTTATCAGTGCTCTGTGTTGGAAACACAGAGTTTAACAGATGCCTAAAGATATTCCAGGCACACTGCACTGGAGCTGAGGATCTATCTTGCCTCAAGATGTTTGCTTTGCTGAATTATTTCTTTTGTAGCAGTCATTAGCTGAAGTCAGAGCACGCTGCAGCTGCTGGCTCATCACCCTCAAGACACTGTATAAACATTAGTCTGGGATTTTGATTTATTCTAACTTCATTTGTTGTGGCTGTTTTGATGACCCAAGTTTGAAATGCAGGAGGGAGATGGATGGTCTTACAGCGCCTGCATGTTCAGATGTCACTCAAATCCTCAGTATCTCCAAGTTCCTGCATTACTCCACAAGATAACAAATTGGAAACAACACAAAAATCTTGATTTTCTGCATTACTGATTTAACTCATTACTGGGAAGTCTCTTTATGACTGGAACATACAAGCCTGCACCGACATCACTGTTTGCAAAAGAAGATTAAATAGCTGGGATGAAAAGAATTCTCATTTTCCCTCCTTCCTACAAATTCTTTTCCATGGGTCTGTACATCTTCCTCATGTATCATTTCTTTAAGAACAATCAGTTTAACAGCATAAACATGACTCATGCTAGACAGGAATGCATACATGGTTATATAACTTAGCTATCACAAATACGTCCAGGTAGGATGCAATTTAATTAAATTTCTCCCAGATAGGAGACAGGAAAAATTAAAGTATTTAAAGTATAAAGAGAGCTTGGTAACACCTGCCTTGTCCATGCCAGCTTGGCTGTGGAAGGCCTTAAAGGATTAAATTTTTTATGACAAGAATATTTTATAACAATCTTTCTCATATTATTAACAAGATCTCAAACTAATTCAAATTTCCAAATGGCACATTTGGATCTCTAACTCTACATCTTTCTTATCTCTAAACCTCTACAACTTTGTCTCTCTCATAAAACCCCCTAAAATCTGGAGGCTTCCTGTGGTCCCAGACTCAGCTCCAGAGGGGTCAGACTAATTTTAATGAGAGCTGGACTGCAATGAGCAATCTGTCAAGTCACTCCTAGCCTGTCCAAGGAATCAGCAGAAGGTTCTCCTGCAACCTTCAGCACTTCAGGCTGTAGGCCAAGCCCAGATAATCAGCACAGATGGTTCCAGGGAGCTGCAGCCCAGTGGAACTGTGCTAATGAAGCCATGTACTTTCCACAAGAGCAAACACAACAGGGCACCGTTAGTACCTGGCATGGAAAGGGAAATACCAGACCACACCGAGCAAAAGTGAGGCTCCCAGCTGTGTTTTCAAGAACACAGCAGCTCCCATGAATGAAAAATTTTGGAATATACGCAAAAGACAGTCTAATCCAACACTGATCTGTGCTCTGATAGAATGAGGCACAGTCATATTCCCCAGATCCTGACAGGGAGTGATCTGCAGAGCAGAACCTAGAAATCTGGAGGGGAGGTGGTGAAAATCTGCCTTACAATAGCATATCTCTAAGACATTAGGTACTAGGAAACTTTCTGGCTGCAGTCCACCCAAAGAGTCAAGCTGCAGGCTACTCTTGCTTGTAGCAACAGAAGGAGAAAGAAAGAAGAAAAGAAGGAGAAGAGTCACTTTCTGGATGGTGCAGGATGTCTCTGGTCCTCAGTGATCTTTTAGGGCACAAAAAGTGGCATCAAGCCTTTCTGATGCCGCCCTCATGGTCACCACACACCCCCCTGGCTCAGAGGCTCTTGTGTGGAGCAGTTCCGTGGTGATTCACAGCTCAGTGCTCACAGAAATGGAACATGTGGCAGCACAGCCCCAGTGTCCTCGACTCAGAGTGGAAATTCAGGAGGATGGCAAAAGCAAATTCCTCTCAGGAGTAATTGGGACGGGAATGAAAAGGCAAACAAGCAGAAGGCTTTACATTTGTACTCTGGTACCAGCCAATATTTTACTGCCAAGCTGACGAGGTACCAAGGTGTTTACTCCTGTTACTACAGCAGACAAAAAATCTTCAGCGTGAAGATGAGTGACACCTCCTGACAAGCCTGCAATAACCCTCACCTTGGAATGCTCTGACAGGAATTCTGGCAGGAGGTAGACCTGGGCCAGCAGCTCTGTGTAGTCACGACAACGGAAGTAATAGATGTGAGAGAGGATATTTTCCAGAGAGAAAGTCTCCAAAGCTTTCCGATGCTCTGAGAACAAAACAAACAGATGAGTAAATGAGTCAGAACTCTGTACGAGCATATTGTTACTTTCATCATGCCACCAAACCCTGCCCTCCACACATAGCAACAGCAAGGCCCCCAGAAACAGAACAGGCAAGGTAAGGAGTGTGGAAACATTTTCCATCTGGCTTGAAAGTCAGGAAGGTGGCGAGCAGATGCTATCCCAGCATTTGCACACAGACACGCTGGAGCCTCCAAGAGAGGCCTCCAACAATGAAAAATTTATTTCTGAAGCAAGAACTTCTCCAGTAAATCATTTTCAAGCCAGAACACCACCAGAGGACATCAGGGACTATTAATCATCCCCTGTTTAATATACAGGCAGTAGCTCATTTAACACAGTGTCTTTTTACCACAGTTCAAACAGAAGTTTGGTGCATAAATTCTCCAAGAGTAACATAAAAGTTGTGTCCTTATCCCCAAGAGACTGATGACTTAGAGAATAAAACTCTCATTAAAAGCAGCCTGGCTATATTGACTTTATGGAGGAGCTGGATGCCAGCTATGGTTTTACTCTATGGGCCTTCAGCAGCAACACTGCCTCACAAAATTCTGCTGTTCCTCTTTTCTTTCCCCATCTGTGCCTGTGTTTTGAAACAAAACACTCAGTTTTGCTCAACAGGCGCGAATATGATCATTAAGGTGCTGCAAATATGATCATTAAGGTGCTAAAAAAATGGAAGGGAGGAAAGAACAGAGGAAACGAGGAAAGGCAAACACCAAAACCCCACACCCCGCCTAAAACCCCCAAGATCAAAAGGATCACAAAATCACCACGTGGAAAAATAATTATTTTCAAAATAGCCCAACTCAGCTTGCTCCAGACACAGCTGTAGTTCAGGGTTTGATACAGGCAGGTGGAAATAAAAAGCTGTCAGCAAACCCTCCAAAAGTAACACTGCAGCCTACGAGACATTTGTTTCACTCCATCCTTGCCTGCCAGGCAGAAAGAAATGACTTAGCAAGGTACCTTCTTCTTGCTGAGCCTCAGCAATCAGGTGGCAGTGCTGCACACAGGCAGCTGCAATGTCCACCACTCTGTCCACCATAAAACTGCCCTCAGTGTCAATGAACACGGCTTCTCCAGCAACGCCCCCGAAGCACTCCGGGATCTGCACATCCACTGCCAGCTGCATGCTGCCACGGGAAACAGAAACAGACATCAGTATTTACACCCCAGAGCTGCCCCAGCTCGCTCCTCCAGTGATATTCCTGCTGAGGAATACATGGAACAGGGAGCAGTACAACCATTATTATATTTATAATATATAACATAATATAATCATAATCTATAATACAATATATATGATGGTATATAATGCAATATATTAATAATATCTATTTATAATATATAATTTTTATAATATATCTGTAATATATTTATTATATATAGTATATTGCTATTATATAATGTGATATATTTCTATTATATAATATATTTCTAATATATAATGTAATATAGTTATATAACAGATTTATAATATACAATATAATATATTTATAATGCTGGAGAAGAATCAGGGATCGCAGTCATGACAACAAGAAAAATAGACTCGTTTCATAGCGGAGTCAAACAAAAAGTGATTCTTGGCTGCACAGAAGTCACGGGACAACGAAATACCACAGCTGTGTTTTGCCAACACCGGGTGCTCCGCAGATCTCGGTGATTTTTGTCAGCTGCACGCCGCCTCCCAGGATGCTGTCCAGGGCTGAGCAGAAGGTGATGATGAAGCCCTGGGTCTGCTCTTCTTCCAGAAGCTCCAGGGCTGTGCACTTCCTGGTGGTACCTGATCCCCCGGCCGTCCTGGCTGCATCCCCGTGACATTCCTGCCTCACCACCCGCAGCGCTTCCAGCGCCTCTTCCCTGGAGATTCCAATTTCTAGAGAAGCCAAAACCACAAAAACACCACCTCTGTTTTATAAGCCGTGACTGATCCTGCAGCACGACACAAAACGATCCATACCCACCCTCTCAGGACAACATGCACACAGCCCTGGCAATAACGATGTGATTTTTATACTTTTATTATCATAGATACTAAAATCATAATCAAAATCCCAGACTGGTTTGGGTTGGAAAGGACCTTAAAGAGCACCACGGGCACGGACACCTCCCACTATCCCAGGTTGTTCAGAGCTTCATCCAGCCTGGCCTTGGACACTTCCAGGGATCCAGGAGCAGCCACAGCTTCTCTGGGCACCCTGTGCCAGGGCCTCCCCACCCTCACAGGGAAGAATCACGACACACTCCTTGAAAAAGACAGTTTTCTAACTTCAAAGAGCCTTATTTTGTTTAAATCACATAGTAAAAAGAAGAAGGAAACTGGGGAAAGAAGAGGAATGAGCCTAACAGAATCCTTTCATTTCCCTGCATTCTATTTACATCCATCACTCTGCGTCAGCGGACCTTTTACCAGAATCGTCTTGTTTTTATTATTCACTGTGCCCGTTTCCCGGAGGCCTCACTGGGGCGTCTTAGGGGCGGAACGGGGAAGGGCAGAGGACCCGGAAGACCCCGGGGAGGCCCCGCGGGGCCGAAGGCCGCCGGTACCTTTGCTCAGGCCGCCGGGGCCGGTGTCCAGCAGCTCCTGCGCCGTCTGGAAGCCGGCGGCGGCCAGGCGTGCGCGCAGGGCGGGGGCCAGCGGCAGCGTGCCCACCTCCCGCTGCATGGCGGCACCGGCACCGGGAGGCACCGGCACCGGCCGCGCTCCGGACACGCCTCGGACACGCTCCGGACACGCCTCGGCCACGCTGCGGACACGCCTCGGCCACGCCCAGCGAGCGGGAATAGCTCCTGGCCACGCCCACAGACTCCGCCCCTCTCGGTCTGGCCACGCCCCCGCCCCACCCTGGCGCGAACCGGGCGCTGGCGCTGCGCATGCGCGGGGCCGTTCCCGCGTGTCGGGGCCGTTCCCGCGTGTCGGGGCCGTTCCCGCGTGTCGGGGCCGTTCGGGCGGCGGGTGAGCGGGTCCGCGTGGGCCGCGTGTGATCGTGGGCTCTGGGAAGGGGCTGGAGCGGTCATTCCCCCCCTCCGGGAATGCCGCTGGATGTGTCCTGCCTGTGTGCCCGCGGAGAGGCCGCTGCACCCCGCAGGTTCTGTGATCCCCCCGGTTGTCGCCTGTCTCGTCCCCGCTGTGCTCCCGCACCGGCCGGTGCGATAGGGCACTGTTAGGGAAGGCAGGAGGCTGTTCTCCCCTCTCTTCTCTGGATATTGCGGCAGGAAGCAACCGTAACTTTAAGCTAGTGCAGGTTCTCAAGTCAGAAATAAGTTTTTTACGCTGCGGAGCTTTGCAGCTTGATGATGTTTCCTACCTTTTCCCAGTTCTGTTCAGGAAAGAAGATGGCTCATCCCATCCCTCTCCCATTTCCATGCCCAGTCAAGCTTGGAAGTATAAAAGGAGACTCCCTGGAAGCTGACCTGCATGAGTATGTCAGGGAAGGGAACTATGTGAAAGTGAAGAAGCTTCTGAAAAAAGGTAAAAGCTAAGTTTAGACAAGTACGGTCAGGAAAGATTTACTTTTTCCTGTATTATTTTATTTCTGGTAAAAACCTGTCAGCATACTGGTTGTAGAATCCAGTTTTCTGACCGAAATATGTTAACAAAATGATTTATAGCTGCCCTTTTCCGATAAGTGGGAATAGTTCTCGAATCAAAAAATGTATTAAAATTAGTTAATTGAAAAGAAAACTGATCTTTTATTAGTAAAGTGCTCATAAGGAAATGATTGAGGCATTGTAAAATTAAAATTCTGCAAAGAAGCTGTAGGAATATTCTCTTTAAATAGGATTTTAATTCGGATGGCTAAATGCTAAAGGTATGGTTTAGACACTGGGGATTTTGACAACCAGATTCGTAGCCACATAGGAACAGGGGATTTTGTAGATGACCCAGTACCTGGTGGAATTCTGTTCCAGTTTTAGGATCGCGGATCTCAGCGGGTTGTGCTGACCCAGAGCTGCGCGTTCCCGGGGCGGGGCTGGGCGGGGCCGGCGCTTCTCTGCGGGCGCGCATCTGATTGGCCAGCGGCGGCAGAACATGCAGATCAGGGGGGCGTGTCCCGATAATCGCCACGCGCGGCCGTTCCGCGGGGCGCGCGCGCTCCCGGCGGGCTCGGGGCGCGCTCCCGCGGCCGTGGCNAGCGGGCGGGCGGTGCTGCCTGGGCAGGGGCCGCTCGCCATTGATGAACGTTCCCGGCCTCGATAGTGAGGCCTGGGCGGGAGAGGACACGGGCTGAGTGGTTTGTGGCCCTTTTTTTTATAATGGTTCCAAAAAAAGACTTTATTAGGGCACTTGGGACGTGATGCCTGCTAGGGGCCCTTCCTCCCCGTCCTACCGAACACACAGCTCCCCTCTGCCGTGAGACGCTGTGGGCGATCCCCGGGTAGGCGACAGCAGCCCCGCGGATTTAGGCTTTCATGTCCGGTGAGGGTATTCAGGCCGATGATATTCTCGACCCATCTATTAGTGCAGGGCAAGGGGACTTCTTGGGTGCGGTGGAGTTGTCTCTTACGAACGGTGATGGTCAGAAGGTGACACGGGACTAAGGGGAACCTGTCCACGATTTACCTTTCATCCCTTGTGGAAGTCCGTATCGCTCAGGCTACAAATTCTGGTGGGGGTTCGGGAGAAACTGCTCCGTGCTGTGCTCTTTATACCGTGCAAGTCGGCCGTGGGGTCCGTGGTGCTCCGGCTGAGTGCAGAGGTGTGAAGGCCGGAGTTCACTAAGCAGTGCCCTGTGGGGTTGTGGTCGGTACGTGAGGGTGTGCCTGAAAACCTCGGGCGCGGCTGGGAGCCAGTGCACCCCCCCGGCGGCACCGCGCCGCGCCGCTGGTGTTGGTACCGGGGGTCTTGCCCTCTGTAGTGGCGGGGAGAGGGCAGCACGGGCTGTGACCGTCCCTTGTGTCGCGTCGCCACTACTGTCACAGCCCGCGCTCGGGCGGGGCGGCACTTCTCGTGAGGGGACAGCGGGAGCGGAGCCGCGCGGCGCCAGGCTGCGGGAGCGCGTCTGATTGGCCAGCGGCGGCAGAACATGCAAATCGAGGGGGCGTGTGCCAATAATCGCCACGCGCGGCCGTTCCGCGGGGCGCGCGCGCTCCCGGCGGGCTCGGGGCGCGCTCCCGCG
>VZTG01010716.1:201520-251876 GCA_013397845.1 Melanocharis versteri | reverse complement strand
CGCGTGCTGGGTGTGGGTGTCGGCGGCTGGGGTCCGTGCGGCGGGCGGCGGTGGGTTAAGACTATACTTTCAGGGATCATTTCTGTAGTTGGTCACTAGAGGAGAGTGATCGCACGTGATCGGCGTCACAAGCCACGAGGAGGAGCGGGGTGTTCTCTCCTGAGCGCGAAGCGGGCGGGCGGTGCTGCCTGGGCAGGGGCCGCTCGCCATTGATGACCGTTCCCGGCCTCGATAGTGAGGCCTGGGAGGGAGAGAACACGGGCTGAGTGGTTTGTGGCCCTTTTTTTTTTACCATAGTTAAAAAATAGGTCGGCTCTCTTAAATACCCCCCTCTGAGGTATGTAAGATGCATCATTCCCCCCATTACTTTCTCATGCCCTTCCCCGCTGATGATTAATGCCGGATGGGAATGAATTATTTTGAATAAAAGTCACGCAATACCGGGAATCACAGAGGGTTCTGACTTAAGAAGGACCCACACAAACCATTGGGTTCATCTCATCAATAAATGGCCCAGGTGGGGATCGAACCTGTGGCCTTGGCGTTATCAGCACTGTGTTCTGAGCAATAACTAGAGAATAATTTACTTATTTATTAATTCTGTCCTCCTGTGTTATGCGTGCTTGTCCATCTCTACTTATATATCCATCATCTGTACTTACACAGATGATTGATATATATATGTATAAAAAAATATATATATCTCCATATATACGTATACTTGTATATCCATCATCTGTACTTACACAGATGACTGATATATATATGTATAAAAAAAAATATATATGTATCTCCATATATATGTATACTTATGTATCCATCATCTGTACTTACACAGATGATTGATACATATATGCATAAAATATATATATATCTCCATATATATGTATACTTGAATATCCATCATCTGTACTTACGCACATGATTAATATATATATGTTTAAAAATATATATATATCTCCATATATATGTATACTTATATATCCATCATCTGTACTTACACAGATGATTGATACATATATGCATAAAATATATATATATCTCCATATATATGTATACTTGAATATCCATCATCTGTACTTACGCACATGATTAATATATATATGTTTAAAAATATATATATATCTCCATATATATGTATACTTATGTATCCATCATCTGTACTTACACAGATGATTGAGATATATATATAAATATCTATATATCCATATGTATGTATATATCTGTATCTCCATGTATATATCTATATCTCCATATATATATACTTATAAATCCATCTCTCTAATTTAAACAGTACATATAAAGCCCTTATTGCTTCCTTACACAACACATGAAAGTACCATCAAATCCTTTATTTAAAATCCTCGTGGACAAGCAGTGCTTTCAATCCTTATAGAAAGTCACAAGAAACATAATTTTCCCTTTTTTCCCTGAATTTCTGCTGCTGTGTTTTCATACCTGCAGCACCTCAGAGCAGTCAGTTCAGTGGTGGTGAACCACCAGCTTTTATTAAAACAAGCACCACCTTGGAATCTTCGCTTTCCTTGCAGGAATTTTTGTTGATGCCGTGAATTCCATGGGCCAAACCTCCCTCTTCACTGCTGCACTGCTGGGGCTGGGGAAAATTGTGGATGTGCTGCTGGAATATGGCTCGGATGCCAATCAGTTGAGTATCAAACGTTTATTTTTTTTTAAATAGAAATGAGTCTTTGAGCGGGTTTAAGTCAGTGTAAAACACAATATTCACTGGGCATGAATGAAGAAGTGCTTGAGATGCACATTGGTATTTTATTCAAAGCTCCTCAGAGGTACACAGAGAAATGATTTTAATTTTTTCATGGCTTATTCTGTTATTTGGGAGCACACAAACATTCTGGGAATGCTGCTTTTTCCCCCTGCTGAGCACTTTTTGCTGTTCCCCAGTCGCTGCTACGATGGGAGCACCCCAGTGCATGCAGCTGCTTTCTCGGGAAACCAGTGGATCCTCAGCAAGTTACTGGATGAAGGAGGAGATCTCAGAGTGCACGACAAAGAGGGGAAAACTCCCCAGTTCTGGGCTTTGTCAGCCAGGAAGGAGAGCAGTGCTCAGGTATTTGTGTAGAAGGCTGATTCTTGACCACAAAAATGATTTAAAAACTCCTCTTCCCTGTTATCACAACGCTGCTCTTAAAAAGAAACCTGAAATTACAGTTTTCTGTAAGTGAAGTTTCAAATTTTGTCACCCGTTTGAAGTCAGCTTTTCTTCCATCTTCATCTGATTGATTTTTTTCAAGTTTCTTTTGTTAATCCGTTTCTCAGAATGCCCATTACGATGTTGCGAGTAACCGGTTATTTTCCCAATAGTCCTGATTTATGAGTTTGAAATGGTTTTTCTTCTTCTGAAGCCCTATTTTGATTGTTTTTCCCTCCTCCTCCTCCTGCCCAGATGCTGGAATTTATGCAGCAGTGCACGCTGCACATGCAGGCTGCCATTTGGAATTTTCCCTCTGATCTGCTCAGGAAAGTCGGCTCCTCAAAGGCCTTGATCTGCAACCCCTCGAGGTTTGGTGGCCTTGTCCAAGGGTAAAATGAGATTTTACTTCCATTTTCTGTTATTTTAAAATTAGCGAGTTCTTGTATCTTTTTGACAGTAGCAGATTTAAATCCGCTGTGATTAATTTTATTTCTGTTGTGACAGTTCTAAATAGAAACTTGATAGTTGTAAATATCTGTCCATTAAGCGAAACTTTATGAATTAAACTCTTGAAATCAGCATTAAAAGCACTGAATTTTAATAGCATTAAAGTGGTAGCATGAAGTAGTTTGGTTTTTGACTTTTTTGGGGGGTGTTCCCAGCTGTTCCAGGAGTTTTTGTGTCAGATACGTGTTGGGGAAAATAGACTTGTGAACAAAAAAGCAGTGCAGGATGTCTGTGTGTGCATATGTATATATTTATTGGTTATCTTGCTTTAAATAAAATAAATATAATAAAAATGCATCAAAAAAGTTTTAATGAGCTGCACAATAATTTGGAATTTTAACATCCATGTTATGTGTGTGGGACCAGTCAAATGCACGGTTCTGGCAGAAATTCTGCTTTTTTTTTCTCTCTCTCTGTATTTGTGTTTTACTCTAAGCCTTGGAGTAAATAAGTTGCTCTTATTGCTTTTGTTTTTGATATTTAGAAATGCAGAGAGTCCTCTGGGTAAATTACTGAAAGGACAGCCCAGTGTGGCCAAGAACATTTACAGCTTTGGTTTTGGGAAGGTAAGATGCTGTGGGTAGTGATTTTCTAATGACATTAGAACATTTTTTTCCAGAATTTCTTATTCCTCACAGTAATTATCCCACCTGTGCTATTTTTAACTTTTAGTGCATTCTTATTTCTGCTGAAAAGATGGGAAAAAAAACCCATGAAGAGCACAAATATTCAGGCCTTTGGTGGTTACCAGGCCCTGGTTTGGTTTGGAACAGCAGAAATTCCTGTGAAATGTCCCCTGTGGGAGTTCCTGAGGACTGGTTCTGCTTTCCCCGTTCCAGCTTCCCGGGGAAATTTAGGTTTTGGCGCTGACTTTCCAGATTTCATGGTGGTGTTGGAGCTGATGCAGGGATCACACTCGGGCTGTTAATGAGCTGGCTGGATTTTGGGAGCAGTTGCATTTTCCTTTTGGTGATGCCCTGTTTCAGTTCTATCTCGCAGGCAGTGGCCACCTGGGCTACCTGGCCTCTCTCCCCATTATTGGGGACAAAGATGTGCTTCAGGCTGATGATGAACCAGCATTTTCTTACCACGTGGGGCCCTACATGACCATGACCAAGTAAGTGGAACCCGAGGGATTTTAGCCCCTCTTTGTGTCTGTTACTCTCACACAGCAGATTGTGTTGTGCCCGTGCTTTGTTTGGGTGATTTTCCATGTCTGTCCTGTATTTATTCCCTGTTTCCTGCTTGCACCTTGTTTTCTGCTGTTGGTTGATTAATAACTGAGTCAGGCTGGTGTCTGAGAGGCCAAGAACAACCTGCAAGCAAATATGAACCCAATTATGGCTGATCACTGTTGGCAGTGTTTCAGTATTGATCCCTTTGTGGAGGGAAACACAGGTTGTGCTGTTCAGCATTTAATCCTTGTAAATGTTAGTTATTCCTCTGGATATCCAGGTGTGCAGCCCACTTGCTCAAAGCTGTGGTGAAGTGAGAGTTGCAAGGGCAGGCTGAGCATTTATTTAAAATCTTTGGTACCATGGAATTGTTGTAATTATCGGGAATAATTACAATAATACAGTATTGTCTAATTATTGTGTGTTAAGCAAGTGGTTGTGTCTTTGAGGCAGCCAGAAAATTGACAGATTGGTGATTTAATCTCCCCAAAACTCTGATTTGTGTCACTGATGGCCTTTGGTGAAGGGAATTCCTTGGGAAAGGGGTGGGATTTCGGGCAGTGAACCTTTCCTGCTCCATCAACCTTTAGCAGGATGAGTTCATTGTCATTTTCAAAGAGCAGGACCCTCAAATTAAAACCCCTGACAGTGGGAGGCAGCGCCAGAGCACCACAAAATTCTCAGTAAACAACCACAAAACCGGGAAAAAACGGGAAAAACACTGCTGGAAGCATCTGGTACGAATTCCTCTTGTTCTTAAATTCCTTTTCTCTTTGTGGTTTGATGTGGGGAGGCAGCAGAGTGACCGTGAAGGAGCTGAGCTTCCAGCCCCCCCAGAACAGCTGGAAGCTGCGCCTGGCTGATCTCCTCCTGGCAGAGCAGGAGCACAGCAGGTGGGGCAGCAGCTGGGCTTTGGGGTCTGCAGGGATGGGAGGAATGGGATTTACCTCGGGGGGAATGGGATTTTCCTCAGGAGGAATGGGATTTACCCCGGGAGGGATGGGATTTTCCTCAGGAGGAATGGGATTTACCCCGGGAGGGATGGGATTTTCCTCAGGAGGAATGGGATTTACCCCGGGAGGGATGGGATTTTCCTCAGGAGGAATGGGATTTACCCCGGGAGGGATGGGATTTTCCTCAGGAGGAATGGGATTTACCCCGGGAGGGATGGGATTTTCCTCAGGAGGAATGGGATTTACCCCGGGAGGGATGGGATTTTCCTCAGGAGGAATGGGATTTACCCCGGGAGGGATGGGATTTTCCTCAGGAGGAATGGGATTTACCCCAGGAGGGATGGGATTTTCCCCAGGAGGAATGGGATTTACCTCGGGAGGAATGGGATTTACCTCAGGAGGCATGGGATTTACCTCGGGGGGAATGGGATTTTCCTCAGGAGGAATGGGATTTACCCCGGGGGGAATGGGGTTTACCTCGGGAGTTTTAGGCTGGGGCTGCACTTCTTCCCCAGATAAGAAATGCGGTTTTCTTCCCACTCCTGACCTTTTAAAACTGAGTATTTCAGTGCAAAATACGTTTACACTGAAATATGTTCCAGTGAAAACCCAACATTTGTGTCATAATGATAAAAACACTGAGCAGGGCAGGACTTTTCTTCTTTTCATCTCAGATTGGCCTTGCAAATTTGCATTTTTCCTCTCCCTTTGCAGCAAACTCCGCCACCCTCACTTGCTGCAGTTGATGTCTGTTTGTCTGTCCAGTGACCTGGAGAAAACCCGGCTGGTCTATGAGAGGGTTCACTTTGGCTCTCTCTACAGCATCCTCCATGAAAGGGTAACTGCAACGCTTGAATTTTAAATAATAATTAATCAGAAGTTTAGTGACTGCCTCTAACGTCTTTACTCAAGAAGGCAAAAATCCTCAGTCTGTATCTCAATTTCTGGTTCTTTTTCTTATTTTTTAAATCAGTTTATCTGTGTTTTATTGTTGTCATTTGGTATTTTTCTCTTCTTTTTTTTCCTTTTTTTCTTAATCACCTTTTAAGGTGCTGTGATTTGGTTTGGTATTGAGAACAAACAACGGAATTTCCACTTTTTCCTCCAATAAATTTCACGTTTGCTGCTTTCTGCAGCAGATAATAACCATATAAATAATAATAACTTCCTCTTACATCAGAGTTAAAGACCTGCAAAGCGAATTTGGTGCTTTTGGGGTTTTTTTTCCCAGCGTACAGAATTCCCAGTGCTGCAGACAGAGACCATTCTGCACGTTTTGCTCCAGATCATCGACGCCCTGCGCTTCCTGCACTCCCGGGGATTTATCCACCGCTCCCTCTCCTCCCATGCCATCCAAATTGTGTCCTCTGGGGAGGCCAAGCTCTGCAACCTGGAGTACCTGATAGAGAGGTGAGAAACTTCCTCAGGGTTGCTGTGGAATGGGGGGCTGAACATCCAACACCTCGTTGGACTGGTGGGAATTAAGTGCCACCAGTGAGACGAAGAGTATTTCTTTTCATCTCGGTGAATTATTACTGAAATGATCCTCCAGACACATTGAAAAATAAATTTTTTGGCGGGCTTCCTGTGTTTTGTGCATGGTCAGAGCTAAAGGGTTGTTTGTAAAGCTCCTGTTGGAAAATGTTCAGGTTTTTTTTTTAAGTTCTTTTTATTGTGAATTCCTTAAAGGAGGTGTTGCTTTCCCCAGAAAGTCTTTGCCAAAAGACATTTACTGCACATTTCTATTTGCAGACATGCTCTGAACCTTTCAGGTATTTAAACTAAAAGCTGTAACACACTCAGGTGTTTAATCCCTGAATATAAACCTTGTAGTTGAATGTGTCATATGTCCTAATTTACAATTTTTTCCCTTTCTGCAGCAAGGACAGTGGAGAGCACAGTGATCTGACCCGAATTCCTGTCCCAGCCCAGCTGTTTCGCTGGTGCTCCCCTGAAATAATCCTGGAGAAACCTGGGACAGTCAAATCAGACGTTTACAGCTTCTGTGCAGTGCTGCAGGAGGCCTTGACAGGTGAATCCACAGCTTTGGGCTGGCATGGCTTGACTTAAAAAAATGAACCAGGCAAAAAACCCCGAAAATTAATGACAGTAACAAAGATTACTGGGAACTTCTGTAAAATGTGATCAGAAAACTTGAAATTGTGTGGCTGAAGGATGAGATTAATGGTGGGTGGGGGAGAAATACAGTGGTTTTCTGCTGATTATTTTTCTTCTTCCTACCAGCACAGCAAAACATTCAGTTAAGTCTTTCCAGTGTTCAAAACAAGCTTGTGCAGCTTTCATGTATTTGATCTTTGTGATAACTTGGAGATAAGTTGTTGTTACTCTATTATTATAATGTATTGTTGCTGTTGTTACAGATAATGCCTGTTTTGTATTCACTTTGACTATTCTGACAGTGAAATGGGATAAACAATTACCCTAAAAATTAATCCCAGTGAAGAATCCAGAGCAGGCTTGTTTGCAGTGTCACTCTCCTCTAGGTATTTCTGTCAGCTCCCTTGAAAGCATCCAGACAGGGAGGAGATGCCAGTGCTTGTTTTCAGTTGTAAATTAGGGAATGGGCAGGGAATAACGTGATTTTTAAATTTTTTTTTTTAAATTTCCATTGACGTTAATGTACAGCTGGTGACATAAAGTCTGTGCTTGTGTCTTGCAGAGAGCCCTCCCTGGAAAGGTGTGGAAGACTCAGCTGTTAAACAGCTCATCCTTTCAGGGGAGCAGCTGGCAGCTGATGCCAGGCTCCCCCTGCTCTATTACGATGTTGTCAAGTCAGGGCTGGAGCCCAAACAGAGGAACCGCTCCATGAAACTTCAGGATATTCACTATATCCTGAAAAATGACTTAAAGGTGATTTCCAGCATTGTCACCTCTGATGGAGAGGCTGTGTCCATTCAGATCTGAGTTGTTCTGATTAATTTTAGAGGAAGTGATCCAGCACTGAGTGTTCTGCTCACGTGATTGAGCCCCCTCGGAAGAGCAGGCCCAGACACAGGACTGGCAAATACAGATGTGTTTTATTCCTTTTTTTATTTGTTTGTTTTACAGGACTTGGTGAAGTCTGAAAGTGGCCACGCTGGTGCAGTGTCCAAAGCACAGAGATCTGCTGTTCTTGCAGATGTGAACATCTGCTGGGCATCAGCTTTCAGCTTCCAGAAGAGAACAGTGGAATTCCAGGAAAAAGAGACAAGCAAGGCTGGTGAGTTCCTTGGAGCAAGGTGTCCTTCATGTGTTCCTCAGTCCACAGCAGAGTGAATAAACCATTAAAATGGGAGCACTCACAGATTTTTTGATGTAGGTTGAGAATAAAAAGCAGTTGGCTTTGGGTTTTAGCTACCACTTAATTGTTAGTGTAGACTCAAGACTCTAAATCTGTTTTGTTCAGGCGCAGTTTTCAGCGTTTCTAAATTTCCAAAATTAGCTCCTCAAAGTGCAAAAGCAGCGTGGCTGTCGGACTTCTGGAGAAACGATTTAATGCTTGAAATTGAATTCTTTCAGGTGGCTTTTCTGCCCCCAAAGACTCTGTTTTCCCCAGGGAGAGCAGTGCTTTGGGGGTGCCAGAGGCATCAGCCAGTGCAGAGCCAGCTGCACAGGACAAAAGTCTCGATGTCTCCTCTGAACTCCAGGCAGGAGCTTCTCACTCCAGTGAGAGTGATGTGGATGGGAGCCTGTGCAGCTTTGAGATGAATGAAATCTTAGCCAGTTATCCAGAAGGTCCCCAAGACTTCCTGGAAGGAGGAGCTGGATTAGGCCGAGCTCTGAAGGATGCAGGAAGGCAGCGAAAGGCAGGAGATCAGAGCCAGTGGGAGGGTGAGGAGGAAGGGGAATCCTCCGGGTCCAGCACGGGGTTCACTGGAGAGGAGGAGGAGGAGGAGGAGGAAGAAGAGGAGGAGGAAGAAGAAGAGGAAGGGTTGACAGAGGCCTCTGCCCTGTCCCAGGTGAGAGGAGAGGCTGGCAGGAGGCTGAGCAGCCCTTCCCAGAGCGAGCAGCACATCAGCAAATGCGCCCTGAACCTCAAGATCATGCAGAGCATGCTGCAGCAGGCAGGAGATTCCCTGAGCAGGGCAGAGGAGAAGCTGGACAGGCTGAAGGCCGTGGGAAAGCAAAAGAAGCTGCTGCAGGAGATCAGGATGAATCTGCTTCCTAAGGGAAGTTCTCAGGGAAGACACTGGAACGGGTCTGACGCTGCTTCCCAAAATACCGATAAGGCTTTTTCTGGAGTTGATATTTTTTTGCACAAGGCTGTAGCTCCACCGGCCAGGGACTACATTCCACCACCAGTAACGTGTCAGGCACCAGGCAGAGACAGCTTCCAGGCTGCTCCCAAGGCAGCCAGGGAAAGAGAGGCAATCCAAAATGAGAAGTGGAAGAGTAAGATTGCAACCAGCCATCATGATCCGGGCTGCAGCGTGGGGAAAGGCCTGGATGATGAAGTGAGCCTAAAGCAGGAGGTAAAGTGTTGAGTGGGGGACCTGTTTATCATTTCTGTGTTCCTTAGCAGGCAGAGAGATGCAGGGGTGGGTGGTGTCCAAGGGGAGGGATGAATCTGTCCTTTAAAGTGAATCCATGTGCATTGTATACAGGAATGAAAACAGCTCTGCAGTGCAATTATTATTTCCTCTTTCTCTCCACTCCTCCCAGGACAACACTGATCCAGTGGCTCAGGGTGGGGTTGAAATCCAAATCCTGCACTAAAATGGAGATGGGATTCTCAGGGGAAAGGCCAGTGGAGAAATATTTTTGTTTGTGTTGAGGCCTGAGCTGTTATTAGGAAGGGCTTTTGGATCACTTTCATTATTAAATACGTTAAGCCAAGAGAATGAGAGAAATTCAAGTGCATATCTCCTGTGGGGATAATCTCGAGTCATTCAGGTCCCCTCATCCCTCTGGAAGCTGCATGTTCTGATTGTCTGCACCTGAAAACTGCTATAAATCCAGGGCAGGGTTTTTGCTAGGCTGAGGCCTGAAGTTGTCGTCCTTTCTCCTGAGCAGAGCAGCTAAAATATAACTCAGGGAATAAAGTTTGTGCTGTCCTGTTCTTAGGCTATCTCACAGGCAGCTCAGGCAGTAATTAGCAGAATGCCCAGCGTGTGCTGAATCATGGCTTGTTGGACTCATTTCAGCATTTCCTCCCACACGTGTCTGCGAGATGCCAAAAAAAGTTCAACTTGCAGTGGCAGAGAGGAGCTGATTCACATCCTGCAGCAAGAAGGGAAGAGGAGAAGTGGTGAGTTTTGATCTTATTCATAGGAGAGTTAATTCTGATAGATTCATCTGGGGAGAGACGCTGTCAGAAGGAGGCACATCAGGATCAAGGCTGGCATTAAATGTTTCTCAGGAAGCCAAAAGCCATCTGTAGAGAGAGGAGCCTGCTGTGAGTCATTGTCAGCTGCAGAGCTGCTGTGACAGGGCACTTTGTGTTAAAAAGTGCTGCTAGAAAAGATTTCACGTGCCTCTGGGATGGAGGTCAGTGGTCCAAAACTGTACCAGTGCCTAAGGAGAGCACTCTGGGAAGATATTAATAAAGGTGGTTCTCCTCTCTGGGCACAGCCTCCTTCAAATCCAAGTAGAAATACTTTCAGTGTCATCTCTTTGTGTTTCTAAGCAGGAGTGGAAAGCAGATGTTGAAATTACCTGGCAAAACTTGTGCAGATTCATGTTGGAAAGGGGAGGACAGACACCTCCTGCAGTGTTTTGATCAAAGCAGGAAAACTGCTGCAGTTTTAAAATCAATCCGTGACCCGTTTGGGTCAGAAAGACCTGTTGGTAAAGGTTGGAACAGAAATATTCCAGGTGCTGCCATGGTCAGGGATGGTCAGGGAGTGAACTCTGGTGGGAGAGTCGTTGTTGTCCAGGTCTGAAATTGTGATCACCTCGTTGAAACAATCCCCACATCATCCACGGGGTGTTTTTGGAGCTGCAGCATCTGACAGCTCTGAGATGCAGAGTTGGATGTGCAGCTTGTCTGGTAAATCTAGAATAGACCTAAATAACTGCCTGTGCTTTCCAAGCTTCTGGCAGCTCAATCTGCTGGTTCTGCCGGGTTGTTAAAAGGCTGAGAGCACACGTGCTCTAATTATCGTTTAACCAACTTGGAGCCTTTTCCTGGCTGGGGAATACTTGACACAATATGCTTGTGCTCTAAAGGAGTTTGTGCATTTCGTAATCATTCATTGCAGGTGCCATTCAAAACCAAGGGCTGAATTCTGCAGGAAAAAAGCCAGTGAGAAGAGGAGGGTGGTGCAGTCGGGATGGAGGAGTGAGTAAATCCGTGTTAAATCCGTGTTAAATCAGTGATAACTCAGCATTAATATCAGAAATCTTGCTGCAGTGCAGCGCATTGAACCTCAACACATGAGGAAAGGTCTCTGTGCCTTAATTGCTGAAGCTCGGTGAGGTTGTTCTTGGAGGGAAACCAAGTGAGTGGGATCCCTTGTCTTGCACATTCCGGGCATAAAATCATCCCAGGCACGTTGATTATGGAGCTGAAGGCATTTCTAGCCTGGTTTTGGACAGATGCAGGAAGGGAAGGATGGCAGTGCCCAGTGGATGGCAGCACGGGCATGGATAATAGAGAATCCAACTAACAAAACCTGTTCCTGTGGAGACTTGTCCCCATCGATTTATGCAGGTTTTAAGCTTTATTTAAAATGGAAGGAAGTGCTTGCCTCTTTTCATGACAAAGGCTGTCATGACACCAGCTCTAAATTCAGCATTTCCAAGCCTGCAGGCCAAGTGAAACACGGGGGATGCTTTGAAGGTGCAGACTGTGTGGTGTGAAGTGGGAATTTTGTTCTTTCTGTGCAGCTGAAGTCAAGCAAATGGCCAGAAGAGTGGCCTCAGGACGGCTGGGGCTCAGCCCGTACCCTGCCAGCGAATGCACGTCTGACAGTGAGGCAGAAAGTGTCCAGGAAAGCTGCCAGCACGTCCCTGCCAGAGCCCCAGAAGCTCAGGAGCAGCAGAGGTGTGGCTGGCAGCCAGGTGAGGGTGCAGAGCCCTGGGACCTGGGCAGTGAGGACAGGACTGAGGCTGGGGACAGTGACCTGGAGCCTGCGCTCAGGAGCTCCACAGGTGAGGCTGAGAAATAGAAAAAATGCTCTGTTCTCTTCCTGTCTCCTTCCATTTCCAATCAGATTCCAGCTCCTGTGATTTTTTACGAGAATTGTCTGTTTTATCCCCCAGAGTTTTGCCCTCAGAGCGGGTCAGTCACTCCTTGATGGGTGTAAATAGAGATAAGATGAGCATTAGGTGTTGATAGGTGGAGGGAATGAGCTTGGAGACCTTCAGCATCACTGATTATTGTTATCAGCATGAGAAACCTGAAGCTTTCAGAGCCTCGAGTGTGCTTTCACACTTTATTTCTCCCAGTCTCACCCCACAGCTGCTTTTTCTGTCGCAGCTCAGTGGGTAAAGCTTTTGAAAAAGTTCTTTTGGACAAAGGAACAGGGCAAGGTTCCCTTGCTTAGATTAATTAACGAGGTGAGCATTTAAATGTCATTATTTCCCGTGTTCCTGACAGACAATTAGTGTCACTGTCTGCTCTCATTGATATTCCAGCAGTGCCTCAGATCACTCACTTCACATCATTTGTTTTTTTATTTTTGGTTAATAATTTTGTTCCATTCTGACATCCTAGGGAGGAGCTGCCAGTCCCCAGCACCAGATGAGCAAGCAGAGTCTGGAATAGCCATTCCTAAGAGTTCAGTCCCTCCTCAGCAAGCTGAGAATCTCTCTAGAGTATGTACAGAAATCCAAGGAATTTAGTTGCAGCTAAAAGTGGAAAAGTTTAGCCTGGTGTTGCATCCTGAGCTGATCTGAGTAACAATTCCCCTCCTCCTTCCTCCTTTTTTTTTTTTTTTTTTTTGTTGTTTTGTTCTATAAACTACCAAGGTAATGCAAGGAGCAGGAGGTGTGTTGAAAGTCAGTGAACAAATTAAATAGAATTTCAGAATTCTGGTGTTTTTTCTTGGCTGAAATGTGTATTTTTTATTAATAGAGATTGGGATCGTCTCAGGTGATGATGTCTTTCACAGGGCCATTCAAGGGAATTACATTGTTCCTTTAATTCACCTCCTGATGTGACTGAAGAATTCTTCACTCCTGATTATTTCCTTCCTCCTGCTCCTGAGGAAAGGTCAGAACCAGAGGTAAAAATACCATATTTTGGACATAAGTTATACAACATGTGGTTTAATTGTGCTCCCATTCGGTTTGAAGAGAGCTGTGGAAAATGGGAGATTTTTTTAAAATTAGTATTCTTTTATTTTGAAATAGTACCTGTAAATAAAGATTTAGAGAAGAGGAAGCAAATTAATCTTCATTAATTTCTGGAAGATGCAAAACTTTTTTATTTTACTGTTAAATCCAATCTGGGCTGTTTGCTGATGAGCTCCTGAAAAGTTTCTCTCCCCTCTCATTATTGGGTACATCATCCTGGGAGGGTTGTCCTGCCCTTTGCAGCTGCTCTATCAAAAATTGAATTAATTTGTATTTTTCTCCCTTTCAGACCTCAAACGCTGAGGGCAAAGCAGAAGATGTTTGTGCAGGATTTTTACAGAAATTACCTGGAGATGCAGGATCAGGAATTCAGGCTCCAGGTAAATGTCATTTTTTTTGAAGCACTTCTGAGGCAGGGACACAGAGTTGTTGCATTGATATTTTTCCCAGCAGCTCTCCTGTCGCAGGGCTGGACCTTCATTCTTCAGGCTCAATTGGTCTCTTATTCCTCATTATTTTTGGGAGAGTTCAGGACATTCAGGATTTTGGTTTGGGCACTGCAGTGCCTGAAATAATTTCAGATGCAGTGTTTATGCACTTGCTGTGTTTCAGTTAAAAAAGCCAGAACAAAAACTTGTTTGAAACCTTCTTATTTTTATCCTGGGGCTAAGTTTAATCTTTTTCTGCAACTTGCTGTGGTGCTGGAAACTGAATTAGAGTTGTATTTACACATTAATATTCTCATTGCTGGGAAGATCCTGGGCTTAAAAACAGTGAGAGCTGGCAGAGTGCGTGTGCAGAATAATGGAAGAATCATTGTTTCCTTACTCTGTTGTCTCTTTTAGCTCAAATTTGTAAATGTTGTGATATTCCCCAGTGCTTCAGTGCCTGTCTGGCAGCTGTGCCATGTTTATGAAAATGCATCTTTAAAACACATTTGTCTCTTGATAACAACAAAGGTCGCAAGAACTCAGACAAAAAAAAAAAGCAAAAAAAATTTAATAAAGTTGCAATTTCCTGTTCAACGAGTTGGGTTGTTTTCTTTTGTACTTGCAAAAGCCAATAACAGGGAACATTTGTTATTTGTATTCAGGAGGAAAAATACTCTTCTGCAGCACAACACCACAGAGCTGTGGCAGTAACAAGCTGGGAGTGAATCAGCTGAGCCAAATGCCTGCAGCCAGGTAGAGAAACTTGTTCTCATTGTTCCTTCAGGCATAAATTAGCTTTTAAAGTGTGCTCTCTTCATTAATTCTGCTTATATACCTAATATTCAAATCAGATGCCAGTGGTGGTTTTTAATGATTATCTACATAACTCAGCTCCTTGCCCAGAAAATACTGAAAGGGCTTTTCATGGGTCTCAAGGGGTTTTGTCTTTTGCTGAGTTTGGTGGGGTTTTTTTGCCTTAATGAGGGAGCTAAAATAGAAAAAAAGAAAAAAAAGCCATGTACATATCACAATTCCTTTTCCACTGATAAACCACAGCCTGAAACAGAGCAAAGATAATTCAAATTAAGGCTTCAGTCATCTGCTTCAGTTTTGTTGTGCTTCGGTTGCGGGGCTCAAGTGCCGTGAAGATCCTGCCTTTTCCAACCCCATGGGATCAGCCCGGTGCAGGAATGTTCTCTGGATCTTGCCTGGGGGTAGCATCACATTTGGCAGCCTCTGAAATCTTGGAGATTTGGGTGTCTCCTGGGAAAAACAGCAGCGTTTTGTTTTGTCCTGTAAATTTTCTATTTTACCAGCGTGGGGAGAAGCTGGCTGTGACTGTCAGGGCTGGGCTCCCTCCTCCCCACACAGCAGCTCAGTTCCCTGGGCCAAAGGGAGGCTCCAGCAGTGGGAACCACTTGGTTTTAGGATAAAAAAGAATGGTTTTGGTTGCTCCCTTCGCTTAGGAACTTCTGGCAGCAGGACAGAGGGGATGTTGCTCTCTGAGCATCTGCCTAATCCTCTCCGACCTTGAGTGGGCTTGTCACAATCTGAGGCAGATCAAAGGATGATGGAGCAATGCAGTGATGGGTATTCCTAGGTTTTGATTTGTTTCATTTAATTTCAGTTTCGTTCTGAAGCTGCAAATGTCAGTTAGAAGTTTTAACAAATCTGTAATCTGTTTGAAATGACGTTTTTCTCTGCACGTTCTAAGGTTTTAAGCAAAAAGTGTTTATGAGCTGCAGTCTGCCTCAGAGAGAAGGTAGAGCTGAAACTTCCTGAGAGAAAGGAAACCAAATCCTTCTATTTCCATCATTTTCTGAGGGTGAATCTGACCTTTCCTCCCTCATTTCAGTGTGGATGCAGCACGAGAAGCGATGCTGTGGGAGCCACAGGAAGAATGCCAAGAAAAAGATGTGTAAGAGCCACATTTTCTAGCAAAACTTCAGCAAATTGGTCATTAACTACAAAATTTTGTGTTGGGAGATGAGGCAGACCAAGAGAAAACTCCCCAGAGTACTGAGAGAGTATTTTCCTGTGAAAAGTTGTGAGATTGGTGTAAAAGAGTTGTCCTTAGTTGGAAATATTTTCATATTCAGAAGTAATTAACTTGTGTTAATCAGGGTGTGCTTCTTCCCATTAAAGTGTGAGGATTCCTTGTTTCTTCTCTCCATATGGCACAAGGGAAATAAAATCACTTTAAAGAGCAAACCGTTCGTGTGGAGCCAAATAAATTTTATTACAGAAATAGTCCTGTGATTTTCAGGGGAAAAAAAAATAGCAGAAGATGTTTGTGACTCAACTAATAAAGTTAATTTATTTTTACAGCTAATGGAGATTTGCATAAAATTACTGATTTACAGGAGATGTCTGTTCTTTTCATGGCCTTTGAGGACGATGTAATCCAGGATGTATCTCCCCAAAATTTGATTAATTTGGATTTCATTTTTGTCACTTGGGAGCTTGTCAGTGCCTGTGCAGATCTTCAGCAGTCTCAGTTTATCACAGTGATTCTTTTAAATGCTCCCAAGACCTACATTTAGCCTTAATTAATGGCCCATTAATTTTTGTTAACCCTTGAGGTTTTCCCTTGGCTTTGGGGAATTTTTTCTACCTTTTTGGTTCACATTTGGAGTTCCTGCCCTTTCTGGAGGCAGCTTCCTGAGCTGGTTTTATAGGAGGATTATTTAAGAAATCCTGGGAAGGAAGGGGAAGCAAATAATTAACCTTTTCTGCCTCTGCAACATTCCTGAACATGGTGATTTTGGGCCTTCCAAGATTGCTGTGGGAAGTTTCAAAGGGAACATCTCTGAACTAGATAAGACTGCACGAAATTAAAATTTCAAGACCCTGAAAATAGCAGGATGTGGTGATTCGCAGGTGCAGGAAGTGGCTATTCTAACTGTCAGAACATCTCTCAACAATTCAGATCAGTGGCAGATATTCAGGATTTGTCCAGCATCCCCTGTGAGCAGAACTTCCAGAGGGCTGTGGAGTGTAAAACACCTCGGCTGAGCCACGCTCCCACCAGTGTCAGCACCCCCCTGGGCTCAGGTAATGAAACAGAGGATTCAGGGAGTGATTTCACCTCTCTGTGCCAGCCAGACCTTTCTGCCAGGAGTTCTGGATGGAAAAACCATCCAGGTGAATCGTGGAAGCTCCGCTGACACCGTGCAGAAATGTCAGGCTGGCAATGAGTGAGCACAAGAAATGCTGTTGCTCCTGTTTGAAATCTAGAATTAAAGGAGAATTTACAGGGACACAGCTGGAAAAGCCCCTGCCTGGAAGGTCTCTGGAAGATCTTGGCAGCCTTCATCAATCAGAAATTAAGTCATTTAAATTTTAAGTGGTACATGTGGATTTTAGCACTTTAAAGGCAATTTAATAAGCACTCAATACAGTTTGAGTGTTGATAATAAGTTAAGTAATTTGATAAATGTTTGTTGAACTTGAGTGCTTGAGAGTAATGAATTATCATTTGCTTCGTGCTTCATTGTTTTGGTGTAACAATGGCTGGAATTTCTCAGTTGCAAAGTTTTGAGGTGGAACTCCTGGGTTATCAGTTTGGTTTTTTATGGTAAAGTTTCTTTAGAGTTTCTTGTGCAGGTGCCTGTTCCCTTTAAACTCTTTTCCGCTTCTGTTGAAATGTGACAAAGATACAAAAATTCCAAAAATAATTCTCCAGCTTTGCCATCTTTTCCTTATTTCCCCCCTTTTTTTTTTTCTAATTCTAGAGGAAAAAATTCCGTTAGCCTTTGAGAAATACAAACACTGCCGTGAGTTTTCTTCAGATTCTTCCTTTTGTGGCTCTCAGGAGATTTCCTCCACAGTGTTCAAGACTTTCACCACAGCCTGTGAAGGGGAGAGGAGCATGGAAATTCCAGTGGTGGCTCCAAGAGTTTGCCCATTTGGACTGAAAGAACCTGTAAGTCAGAAAATAACTTGTGCCGTGAGTTTCTTTAAATATTCTTTTCATGCTCCTTAAAAGTATTTTTGAAAATACTTTTCCTAAAAATAAATCCAAGTAGAGAAATGCTTGTAGATCTCTGTGAGTATTTTGGAATCGTGGCTCTGTTGATAAAGTCCTGATTGATTTCAGGACGGTGCTGCCACTGATTATACAAAGATTTGGGTTCCTCTTGCTTGTAAATGTTGGCCACTCTCCAAGAGGCCCTTCCCTGCCCTCCATCCCTCCTCTGCCTCTAAGGAATTGCCATTTCCCAGCCTTTGGAATCTTGGAACACCGGAGGGATAAAAACCTGTGAAAAACTTGGCTGGAATGAGCCCTTTGATCAGGGGTTTGTCCTTTTCTGCCCATAAAATGTGGGGATCTCATCAGCTCTGTTCTGGCAGAGCCCCTCCCTTCGGAGGGCAGAGTTTCCAAGGTCACTGCAGTGATTTCCACAGATTTTTTATCCCTGAAGGTGCTCCCGAGCCCCCCAGCATTATCCCAAACTGTCTTTGCAGGCAGTTTTGTATGAAATAGCTGCCTTTTCACCTGTCCTATTATTTCCACTGCTGGGGTTGTGGTTTAAAGGAGAAACCAGAGTTTGCTCAGGCAGGGCAGCAGTGAGGGCTCGTTGTGTGGCTGACCTGACACAGGCAGGTCTGGGTCTGGGTCTGGGTCTGTGTCGTGCTGCTCCTGTGCCAGAACACTTGGAATTCATTCAGTGGCTCTGCTGAGGCTGTCACTTCTTGTCCAAAACCTTATTCTGTTGCATATTTCCATTTTGAGGGCAGTGGGGATTTGCCTCTGGTTACAAATCCTTGATTTTGAGGGGCTCTTCTTGGTGAACAGATGTGCCTGGCTTTAATAATGGAAGATTCCAAGCAGAGAATGGGAACTGAAGAAATCCTGGAACTGCCCAGTCAGAGAATTCCCATCCAGTTGTCCATTTAGAGGGTTGAAATAAAGATTATGTGCTGATGGTATCTTAAAGCTAAAAGATGAGTGCACAGCAGCCTAAGCAAAATTTTTGGCACATCAGTCTTACTCTATTTTCATATTCTGAACTGATTGAAAAGCTTAGTTTAAAATTTAATGGTCAGCTCAGGCTTTAATTGAAGGCTCTACCTCATTTTGGATTTAGGACGTTGAAGGGGAGGATTGAAGAGCAGCAGTTTTTCAATTTACCTTCTTGTGTTTCATTCTGGTTGATCTCACACAGGTTGGGTTGCCACCAGTTGCTTCATCTTTTAGAAACACCAGGCAGGCACCTGGTAAGTCTTTTATCCCAGCCCCAGCCAAAATAGATTGATCAATAAACAGAGAAACAGGTTTGAAATGGAATTTTGCAGTCTATTAATTATTTTTCCTTTTTTCCCCCTTCTTTTTTTGCTCCTGGATGTCTCTTTTTAGTGGGATAAATAGCTTTGCACTCAACCATGTACTGCTGGTGCTAATTAGGTTATGGATTTTGTGTTTGCACCTGCAGACTGAGAACTCTGACCTCTAAATCAACCTCTGTTTGAAGTGTAAATATTGCTGGCCTCCAATTTGATACAGCATTGAGAGCTGAATGTGCGAGTCTGGCTCAAAATGATTTTTCCATTATGGAATTATTTAGGGAAATTTGATAAAATGTGCATGAGCCAGGCTCGTGCGGGGTGTTACATGAAATATGTAAGCAAGATGCTATCAGAGTGTAAGCCTATGTCACAGTTATTAAGGATTAATCACTGCTAATTAACTAGAATTTGTTTTTCCTCTGTCTCAGCACTCTCAGAGGCATCTCCCCCCTCCACTGATGAGCTGCCTCCACCAGCCCAAGAGCTGCTGGATGAAATTGGTAAGAGGCACTTCACCCCAAACGGTGGGAGGCTTTCCAGCTGTGCTCAGTCAGGATTTCTCCCAAGCCATTCACTGCCAAAATACACGAGAGCTTCCAAATTAGTTGCAGTCCCTGATGAGGAAGCTGGGCATCGACAGCTTAAATAACTGGCAGTTCTTGAAGCCTCTGCACTTCTCTGAGTGGTTCCTTGCTGCTGCTGACAGCACTCTGAGTGCAGGTGGAGTTTAACACAGAGAGGAATTTGGTGTACACTGAATTTTTCAGAGGTGTCCTGGAGCAATTCGTGTTCCCCATTAGAGGAGGCAGCTGCACCCCCCAGGTGTCTGTGCAGAGCTCAGTGATTTGCATTTCTTTTTGTGTTCACACACATCTCCAGTCAGAAAGTGTAAAAACTCTGCGTGGTTTGCACTGGGAGGGTGTTAGAGAAGAGTTTGCTTTGCTTATCCATCATTAAGCTCTTCCTAAATTAACACCAGACATTGGGATAATTAAAATACCCAGGCTTTTTCAGAAATGTGGCACTCAGACACATCCTGAGCTTATTTCCTCATTCACCAAAACAAGAACCTGTGGAGATTGGCATCATCACTGAAGCCATTAATGATGGTCAGGTCAGTTTGTAGGTTAATGTATAAAATAATTCTAAATCACATGCAGGTTTTCCTCTGGGGTTGGCTGGATAAAGTCACATGGTACTTTAGTGTAAAGTCAACCTAGATCAATATGGAAATAATGCTGTTTTTAACAGAACACTTAAAGCAGCAAGATTCCATCATTCCAGACTGGGAAGGGATGGGATTGCAGGACTCCGGAGTGCAAATGAATGGTTAGTTGCCAACAGTCCCAATATGTAAAGATTAAAAATAGAAAATTCCTTTTTTTCTTTTTTTTTTTGCCTTGCTGCAAAATGACTCTGAGTCCCCATCACTGTGTGTTCAGCTGTAACAATAAACTGCAATTTTTAGCTTGGTGCCTCCACCAGTGTTTGCTGCCTTTCCCTGTGTGTTCCCTCCGAAGTCCACGGGGAGCTGCTGTGGGAGGTTTGCAGGCCTCACCATGAGAATTTTAATTCCCTGCTTTGATTATGCCACTGGAGCTGGTGCTGTGTTCAAACACAGGTGACAACACCCACGGGAGCAGAGGTGGTGGGCAGGTGATGTCAAATCCTTTGAAGTTTCCGTTCTGGGAGGGTGATTCAGTTCAGAAAGTGGCCAGTGCACCCTACCTGCTAATGTTCCTAATTCTCCAGCATGAAGCAACGCCTCTGATTTCACAGAATGAGAAAACAGCTTCCACTGGGGTAATGAATATTGTATTTCCTGCTCTGTTACAAAGACAGCAGAGTGGCGAATCTTTGTGCTGCCGCAAATGCAAATGGTGCTAAGTGGGAATCATTTTTAGATGTACAACAAGTCGTGTCAGAGGAGCAGAAAACCTAAATGTTTATAGGCTGTGCTTTTTTTCCCCCAATGAATAACAAAGTGAGCATCAGTAAAAAATTGCAGAAGGTTAAAAAAAAGGCAGAACATGAGTTAAGTCTGTAAAAAGCTAAATAGCACAGTCGCTTGAGAATGATGCTGGCACATGTTTGGTTATCCTACAGCTTTGTTAAATCTTTTCCTGAGGGATGGAAGTTCATTGGAGCTTCTTGTTTTTAGGTGGAGGGGACTGCAGCAGGCTATTGCTGGCTGCTCAATCACCGTGGTTTTCTTGGATTTGCATAAAGCACAGCTATTTCAGACTCCCATTTTTTGTGGCAGCCTCGTGCTTCCTGCTTATCACAGCCCAGCAGAAGGGGCTGGAATATTCCCCATTAGCCTAAACCGAAGTTTAACCCCATCACCATGAATTTCCAGATCAGAATTTTCACCATGGGATGCCCTTTCCAGCCCCAGTGTTCCTGGAGCTGCGGGGTCTTTAACTCTCTCAACCCCAAGCCCAACCCTAACCCTGATTTCTGTGGGGAGCAGAACTTGCTGATCAGTCTTTGAGGGGAAATCATTGTATTTTGATAAATAGGCAAACCAAGCTCACATCCTCAGGTTTCCCTCTGATTTCTCTCCCGTATCTGGCGATGTAAAGGGAAAGATTAAAGATTCATTTCCACATGCATTTTTCATTTCAGTGGGAAACAAAATGTTGAGTCCTGTGAATCTGGAGATGTGCTGGAGTGAAATATTTATCTGGGCCTTGCTGCTGGCCACCTTTGACTGCAGATAATGGGAATTTGTTTAACTGGTAGAAAATCAGGCCACTGAGGAAAGAGTGATTGAGGAGTGGGCAACTGGAAATTTCCCTAGTGCAGCAAAGAAAACAACATTTTAATGTCTTTATTATCTTCCTTGGATACTAAAATCTTGCTGTTTATGTGAATAGCTACTCAACAAGTTAAAATGGAAAACAGAGAGTCAGAAAGAGAATCTGAGAGAAATGAGAAGACAAATCAGAGTTTATGGACTAAGGAGTCATTTAATCTAGCAGAGGATACAGAAAGGTATGAAAAAGGATGGGAAGACATGTTTGACTGAGTTACAAAGACTTAGAATTTTAACAAGATTCAATGCTTACAGAAAACTTTAAATACCCTGATAATTACAACTGTTTTATTTCGAAATTTGCAGCATGAACCTTGTCCCCATCACTTTTAAATCTTTTATATACCAGGGCTCACTCCAGTCTCGATCATATTTTGGAAGGAATGCTCCATGCAGCTCTTGGAGATGGGGAGATCCAAGAACAACCTCAGGGACTCACTCTTGGGTGAGCTGATAATTTATATTTGTGCTCAAGGGTTTATTTTGTGTGGCATGCAGGACTTTTCAGAGAATGGGCTGTGACTCCTTGGGGAGTAGAGTGTCAGGGAACTTGCCTGGAGACATCAGTGTGAACTCTCCTACTAAACTGAGAGGGAAAAGAATGTTTTGTTAATACAATTTCCTGTAGGTGGAAAGCAAATACATCAACAGGCTTGGAAGGCAGTGCTTGGTCTTCACAGAAATCAGAGATAATTTGACAGAATGGGGGAAATTTTTGAGATGGAGAAAATGTGCATTAAGAGAACAGAGTCATGAAAGCTCTCTATAAAGAAGAGGTTGTGAAAATGGTTCTGCTTTCATATATTAGGAAATTTGAAGAACATGCCAGAAGTCATTTAAACATCATTTTAAGGAAAAGATTCCTATCCAAATTAACTCTTTTTTCCTCTCAGAACTAAAGATCAGAGCCCAGTCACTCTGAATAACTCCACAGCGAGTGGTCATAAGTCATCCCTAACTCTGTCTCACTAAGGAACATAAGACATCCTTGTGTTTGGCATCAGAATTTTCTGTTTCATCCTGTTAAAAAAAAAAATAAATGAGGATGATACACAAAACTCTGTCATTCAAGGGCTGCCAGCCTGCAGGATCCAGAAGATGCTGGAAGGAAGAATGGAGTAGAGGAGAGCGGAGGCAGAGCACCAGGAAGCTGTGCAGGGACTTCAGCAGGTGCTCTTTGTCTGTAGAGCTGCTGGATGCACCCACAGTTTGAAATGCCCCAAATCTCTGGTTACTTTTGGAAATATGGATGGTAATTTTGAAAGGTAGAAGTTCTGGGAGGTGACATCACCGTGCTTGTCATTGCACAGCGTTTGCAGCCGTGCCCCTGTTTTCTGTCAGAAACTGAGCTGGGGTTGGGCTTTCAGGGATTGGAATCAGGATTGGTTTGTGATCACCACGAGGGTGATGCACCAGGAGCAGCAGAGCTGGGGCTGGGGTCTGATTCCAAATGTGGCTGAATGAATCAAGCAGAGGAACCTGTAGCTTTACTTGCAGTGTCTGGATTGTTGTGTGGTTTTCACGTTCTGAGCTGGATTTCCCTGTTTTTCAGACGAGCACCCCAAGGATCAGAAATCCCACCCCCAGCAGCAGCTGGCTCCAGCTCCACCCTTCAGGTGAGGCTCTCTGTGAGTTAAACTGGAATTGTGGTAGAAATTAATGTGTTGCATGAGCTGCATTCCTGTTTTCCATGAAAAAAAAGACATTACAAAATCCCATTTCCTTCAACTTGTAGTTTTATATAAGAAAAAAACAACTGCATAACCTTTTTTTTCCCCCCTTTTTTTCCCATCCTGCAGGATAATTGTTTTGGATGAGAGCTCTCTCCATGATTAAAAAGCCCAGAGTGAATAAGTTCTACCCATCACCTGCTTGCTGCTGCTTGCACAGTGTTTAATCTGTGAATTACAGCCCTTTTTGGCCACATAAACACCTGTAAAGCTCAGAGTTCCTTTAACAGCAGCAAGTACAGGAGAAAATCCAAAGCTCTGTGTTCTGATATGGTTTGTACTGGTTTGATGCCACTGTTGCATGCACAGGCAGTGTCAGTGTTGCAGAAGTGAACTGGTTTTTACTGCCACGTCGTTATAAAACAGGTTTTTATTCTGCACGTGCACATTTTCATAAGCTAAAGAATTCCTTGCTCTGTTGCCTTATGCGGTTTTCAGATTAAAGACAAGATGATTGTAATTCTGTGGGCTGCTGGTGCTGCTCAGGCACTGAAATGTTTCCATGCTGGAGTGTTACAGCCCATGTAGTGTCTGTTTTTCCTTGCTCATTAAATTTAACAAGGTAATTTCTTGTTTTCTCTTTACTTAGTGCTTTTGTGATCTAGCGTTGAACTGATTTGACTGATTAAAGGGATTAATTGCTGTGCAAAAAGCTAATGAGGAAAAGGCAGTGTTCTCCAGAGATTGCAAGTGCAGCAATATGTTCCCTGCCAGCATCAGACAAGAATGTAAAAAAAATGTGGTTGTTATGAAGATACCTGGTGTTTAATTCAACCACATTTTTGGTAGACCTCATAAAAAAACAAAAAAACAACCAAACCAAAAAAAAAACCAATGCCTGGAAATAATTGAGTTTTGGATTAGGATTTTGATGGGCACAGCAACTTCGTATGTAACATTTTTTGGTGATAAATACTGTTAATGCTGTTCAGGTGTAGGAGTGAAGGTTGTCCTGTTCCCTGTCTTACAGAAACAGGGATTTGAGCTGGTTTGGCACATCTGGCTGTGCCAAATTTTGCATCTTCATTCCTGTTTCTGCGAGGAAATGCTGCAATTCTCTACCTGTTAATTTGATTTTGCAACACTAATAAAAGTTTCCAAGGTTATTGTGCTGCCACGTGGTTCTTTTCTGGTTTGGGACGTTCTTTTTTGGGGTTGTCCTGTTGGGTTTTTTATTGTTTTTAACGCTGCTTCCCATCACCAGACTGTGATACACCCAGATGCTGATAGAGCTGCTCCAGGGAGGATGCTGCGGAGGTGGGGGAGCTTTCTGAGGACAGATCAAGAGAAAATCAAAACCTTTCAGAGGTGGGGGAGCTTTCTGAGGACAGATGAAGAGAAAATCAAAACCTTTCCTGTGTTTGTGCTGTGGTGGCAGTGACAGAGCTGGAGCAGCAGCGCCTCAGGATAACAGCGACCCCGGGCTGTGACACGATTCTGTCCAAAAAAAAGGGTTTAATATTTTCCAACCCAGGCTTGTACCAACCTGGATTCTCTGTGTGGGACTTTTGTGCTCCAGGCAGAAGGGTTTTTATTCCTGCTGGGAGCTGCTGGAACAAGACCCTGCTCCCCACGGCCCTGAGGCTGCAGGGACAGAGAGCGCAGAAGTTCAATTGCAGATTTTCATTGTGTGATCCTGACCTTGGTGGCTTGTGACTCATAACTGAGGGTCATTCCCGCTCACTTTGGGCAGTGTTTTTGTTGTGTTTCGGGTTTGTTCAATTAAATTAAAAGCAGCTAAAGCCCGTGGGCCTGCAGCAGTGTGGTGGAGAGCAGCACATGAGCGTTTCCACATGCACAGAATTATCCATCATTTTGGGCTGCAACATGTGAAATCTCCTCAGCTTCCTGCTTTTCTTGTTCTGTTTTATCTGTGGGACCAAATGGTGAGCAGACTGTGAAGCATTTCCCTATCTTTTTTTAATCTTAATGTGCAGAATTTTTATTTCTGTTAGTGGAGGGCCTTTCAAGTAGCCCCATAGCCTGTCTGATCTGCTTATCAGGGCCAGAACACAACAGAGATTGCAGTTTCTCAGCTGCTTGTACTTTCCCAGATTTAAGTTTAGCATGGATGTAAATCATCCTGATAGCATAAAGCAAGGGCACAAAAGCTGTAATTAACAGGAACAATTAAACGAGGACCAGTGCAAGACAGCAGAGGAGATCAGAGGGGCCCGTCTAATGCTGCTTTTCAGCTTCCCAGAGAATGAAAGCCCAATTAATTAAATTAAAACAGTGATACTGAGCTGTTCTAATTCCTCTCTGAGCCGGGGAGCTGAGCTGTTCTGCACAGCAGGAGAGAGGGAGGTTGAGACACAGGGATGGGGATGGGGATGGGTGTCCTGTCCCCCCACCCCAGGTCATGGAATCATGGAATGGTTTGTGTTGGAAGGGACCACAAAGATCATTTAATTCCACCCCAAGGCCCATCCCATATGGATCATTCCTTTGTACTGGGCTGCTTCGGGGATTTTTGTTTCGTTCTTGGTTTGGAGCAGAGAATCTCAGATGGAGGAAAAAACCCAAAACCTTCAGTCTCCCAGATCTCATAATGCTCCATCCCAGTGCAAATTGCTGGGGTGCCTGGTTGTGGATCACCTCATTTTGAAAGCAATTCAAGGGTTCAGGATCAAAAATCTGTAAGATAACTCTGAAGGCAAGGCAGGTTTTTTTAGAGATAGAGGAATTGGGTGAAACCCAGTTTCAGTGATTTGCTGTCTTCAATATCGCCTTTAGAAGCCTTTCCTGGGCTCCTGAATGACAGAATCTGCCTCCAAAACCACAAGTGTGATTGCAGCTGGGGTAGATAAACACCGTGATTTGAGATTCAAGACGAAGTGTGAAGCTGCGGAGGTTTTTTTCTCTTTTATTTTATCTTTACAGGCTTTGGCATCTTTTGTTTGCTGCTAATGGGCAGCGGTGCCTGTGCTGTGCCTTGGGGCCTGTTACCACTTGTGTTTTCACCCTTGCTGGGAAATCACTGGACTAAGACCTTTCCTTATTGCCTTAACTATAAAAAAATTGACTTTGTGTCTTTGCACTGTTTATTTTTTTCTGGCTTTCTGCAGCGATGTTTGTGGCACTTGCCATGAGGGATGTGCCAGCTCTGGTAGCAGGAGGGGATGTGTTTTCTGTCAAACTCTCTGCCAGCCAATAAAACAGATGAACTGCTTAATATTTATTAGTGTTTATTAGCACAGTTGGCTCTTGCACATTCCTGCTGGATTTATGCCAGATTTACAGCATCACCCTGAACTTCAGCACAGGGCCAGGCACTGCAGACAGGGCTTGCTCTGTGTGGGGGTGGTGACAGAGCATATTCCACCCGACTCTGGGCCAAACAGCAACTTGGGATGTTGTGCACTGAGGAAAAATTGCTGTTCTTTATTTTTTATTTCGGGTTCTTGAAAGGTTCTGAGGGGAGGGGCTGGGAGGGAGGGAGGGGGTTCCTTAGGAGAGTGAAATAGTGAAAATCTGCAGTTTCTCCCATGATGGGATGGCTCCTCTCCTGCAAGAAGACACTGTCACGTCTTTTTTTTTTATTTGTTGGGGACCTCTCCGAGCTCTGAGAGCCCCCCATCAGCTCCACCCCGAGCCCCTCTGTGCTGCTGTGGGTGGCACAGGCAGATCCTGGAGCTGGCCCTGGCGCAGGCAGGATGTGGCAGCTGTCACACGGGGTGAGATGGTGTCACCTTGTTCCTCAGCCCCTCCGCAGCCACGTGGGGACTGGGGGCAGCTGGGGAGGTTTTCCCCATCCCCCGGGGGTGGTAACCACAGCACAGCATTCCCAGCAGGCAGCTCTGGAACTGGGCAGGGAAGGAAGGGGCAGGTTATTTGTGGCAGCAGAAATCCGGCGTCGCCTCGAGACTCAGCAGATTGGATGCTGGTTATATTTTGGGAAAGATCTCTGTCTATTCCCGGCCCAACTCTTTGCAGTTTATGGACAATAAAAGTTTCATTCTGTTTGCTTTGTGCCTCCAACGAGCAGCTTGTGATCCAACATTAAGTTGCCTGACCCCATAAAACCGTGGAAGCGGAAAATGAGCTCTTGTTCGGGCTCACAGGCTGCTCCCTCCCTTTCCATTTTATTCCCCAAATCCTTGCTGCTTACACAGCAACCCCGGGCCTGTGACCACGCTCCCAGACAGGACAGATGGTTCCTCCAGGTTTTTTGGGGCTCCTCTCCAGCAGCCCCAGTGAAGCCGTGCTTTGTTTGGGGCTTTCCCTCTCACCTGTTTGTTCATGAAGACGTAAATGATGGGATTGTAAACCGTGGCCGTCTTGGAGAAGTAGGAGGGCAGGGATGCCAGGGCTGGCTGGATGACAATGTCCTTGTTGGTGGCCACCACCAGCGCAAAGGTGGTGTAGGGCAGCCAGCAGGTGAGGAAGGCCACCACCATGGCCACCACCATGCGTGTCACCTCCCTCTCCGCCTGCTGCGTGGTGTCCGACTCCTGCTGCTGCGCCGCGGCCTGCGGGGGTTTGGGACACAGGGAGATGCTGTCAGCAGCCTGGAATGGCACTTCCATCCTTGGCAGCCCTGATGGCTGGAGGATACTGTGGGGTTGATGTTGTTTCGGTGGACAGATGGTGATGAGAGATCTCTATAGTTTGGTTTTAGAGCATGAGGTTTATTGGTAAGGGTGTGGATGTAGGGGCCTTGCCTGGAGCTGCCAGCCCAGCTTGAAACAGGCCAGAAAGGCAAGAGAGAGCAGAAAAGAGAGAGCCAAAAGAGAGTGAGGAAAGAGTGAGAAGTAACTGAGATTCTCGTGTACAATACAGTAAATCATCTTCTGTGCTGAATATTCTGATTTTCATCAACCAATCTAGTACAAGACACAAATCCTATATCATTTACATACAGCCTGTAAGAATCATTGCATTACCATACTGTGCTACATTTTAAACCCTAAAAACCACTCTTTGGACCTTCTCTGCCAAGCTAGCAGGGTCTGCTCTGACCCTTGGACCTGTTTGCTAGCAGAAAGTATTTGTTCAATAACAGGGGATTATCTTCAGTCAGCCACACCATTGTTTTCCAGTTGTTCAGTAACTGAGGCCTGGTATCTCAAAGTATGCCTTCATTTCTATTCCACCTGTAGTTTCCATGTTCTCAGCATCTTTGGCTAGGCAATAAAACTTCCCTGTTTCATCCTCCCCAACAGATGGCAGCCCCAGGAGGTGCCAGCTCTGTTGGCTGCCCCCAAAACCTGCCCTGAGGCAGGATGGGGGCACGGACTCACCCGAGCTGGGCGCACTTACCGCCCGGAGGGTCAGCAGCAGGTTGGTGTAGGAGAAGAGGATCAGGCTGAGGGGCATCACGAAGCAGGTGACAAACAGGGCCAGGATGTAGCTGCTGTTGTTGCTGCCTCCCGTGTACCAGTTGGGCCCGCAGGAGGTTCTCAGGCCTGGAATAGAAGTTGGGAATGAGCCTGAAAAAGTTATGGGCTCGGATAAGGGCTCAGGAACGGGCTCTGAAATAGTCGTGCCACCCAAGGAGCTCTCACTTTTCCATCCCCAGGGGCCTGGACATCAGCCACAGGGGGGTTTTGGCTGGCCAGATGCCCTCTGTGCTCTGTTGTGGAGTTGTGCCAAGCCTCTGCAAGAGCAGGTTTGGGCTGGGTGTGTGCTGGGCGCTGCTCCAGCAGCCAGAGCAGCTCCTGGCTCCGACAAGAACGGCTGCAGAGGGTCTGCTGGTGGGGAACTTCCAAAGAACAGCCTCCAGGAGAGGATTATTGGCTGAGCAAGCAGGAGACATTAACAGGAGAGATTAACCCTTTAAACTCCAGCAGAGACACTCTCCAGCTACCCCAGGCTTGAACACAAGATGCAAGAAGACAGCACAGTGGGGTCTGTCACCTCCCCTACCTTCAGGCACGTAGCTGCTCCAGCCCAGGAGTGGTGGGGTTGTCCAGAGCAGGGACCAGCCCCAGGTGAAGGCGCAGCCGCTGGCAGCGTGCCGGTGCTGGAACCGAAAGTCTCCCAGGGGTCTGCAGACCACCAGGTACCTCTCCAAGGCCAGGATGGCCAGGGACCACAGCCCCACGATGCCTGAGGGGACAGGGAGGGGTTGTGAAAGGCAGACAGGTTCTGCTGCCTGTGCTGGGATGGGGTAGATGATGATTCAGTTCAAGTAAATATTGTTTGAGCAAGAAGTCGAATGTTTTTTACTTGCAGCAGGGAGAGCTGTGATATTTGGCCCTTAAAAACTGTGATTTTTGGCACGGCTTCTCTCACAGCAGGGACAACTGGGATACTCGGCCCTTAGAAATGAGGTTGGCAATGGGTGGCTGTGGCACCTCATGGTTACAACAGAGTGTCCTCAAGGAGAGGTTTTGTGCAATTTCCTGTCCCTGGTGCACAGCCAGCACCCACGAAATGCATCCCAAACAAGGATCCCCCATGTCCCCAGGTGGCATTCCCACTCTGTGAAGACCGAGAGAGGGTGTGTGGTGACCTGGCCCAGCCACCCATCTCCCCAACCCTTCCCTGTGCTGACAAACAGCTGAAGGACACGAGTTTCACAACGGGGGGTGAAACATCCCCAAAGCCCCTTTTTTAAACCCAACAGCACCATCCAAAGCCCAGGGCAGGTCTGGGGCTCCTCTCCTCACCTGTCAGGGACACCATGAAGCCCTCCAGCTCGCAGAGGCGCTTCCCCAGCACGAAGAAGCCGCTGATGTTGTTGGAGAGGCTGACGGAGCTGCCGCAGAGCGTCACCAGCAGGTTGGCCACGGCCAGGTTCACCAGGATGTAATTCAGCGGTGAGCGCAGCCTCTTGTGCCGGACGGACACGGCGATGACCAGGCCGTTGAGCACCGAGGCCGAGGCCACCACGAGCCCCATGAGCGTGGCCACCGCCAGGTACACGGCCCGGGGGGCCTGGTGGGGCCACTGGGGGCCATCGAAAGGCCCCGGGGTGCTGTTGTTCGGGGGCTCCTGGGAGCTGTCCATGCAGCAGCAGCAGCGCCTGGGGCAGGTGAGGCTCCCCAAAAGCACAGCCTCTTTATAGAGCAGGAAGGGCTGGCGTGGCCCGGAGCAGCTTGGTGTTCAAATACCTTAAGCTTTATTTTAATCTGAAGGGTTTGTCCTCCCTCCCTCCCTCCTGCTTTTTGTAATCAGCTCTTTATTCCCGAGGGGATAAAGAGTGACTTAAATAAAAATATGAGGGCTGAACAGAGCATCATTTAATTGAGTAAATATTTTTTTTCCCCTCGTGCTTTCCAGCTGGATTTTCCCGTAAGCCTGGCCTCAGCACCTGGGGCTGGACATCATTCCCTGTGCCCTGGGTTTGCTGGGCTTCAAGGCTACTAAATACATATTAAACATAAATAAATATAAATATACATGTAGTATATATACTTAATTAGGCCATATATATGTATTTTCTCTCCCTATATATATATATATCCACATATATATATTTTTATAAATACTTATAAGTACATATATAGTATTTATGCTATATTGGGCCAAGCAGCCCCCAATGCTCTGGTTTAAAACCATTTCTCCCCAAATCCTTGCCATCCCCCAAATTCAAAAGCTGCACCACCAGCATCAACCTTTTTTTTTTTAATTATATTTTTTTATTTTTTAACCTTTTTATTTTCGGTTCTCTTTATAAATATTAACAAATCTGACCAAAAGTACACAGATAGGTAATACTGAAATACAAAAGTCTCTCAGGATGCAGGTAAGGATGGTTTCTGCAGCCTTCACATGGTAGCAAAACATTGGTATCAAACATTTCACGAGGCCTGGCATGACAACCACCAACTCTGCATGCAGCTGGGACGGAGTGTCCACTTAGAAAAGACTGGGGTACAAAGTGAAGGAACCCACACACACGTGTCCTGCTCCACCTCAGGCATAAACCAGTTTCATGTGCTGGAAAAAAGGATGGATTGAGAGGAACTTTGCCAGAAAAGGGAGGCACAACCAACCTGGTGCTCCTGGAGCTCCTCTGGAAGCTCAGACCCCAAGCAGGTTTTAAGGTGCTGGACCAGAAAGGATTAGTGGGAACATCCGACTTGACAGGCTGCCAGCGTTTAAAGAAAATCCATGCATATCTGCAGGATGCATTACAAATATTAAGTTATTAAAAAAACCCCTATGAACATTGGTGTTTTTTTCTTTTATTCCCCCCGATATCAAACAAGGTGTAACACGATCGTCACTTGGAAAAGTAAACGTAGGTTTCCAGAGATTCCACTGCTTCCCAAGAGAAAAAAAAAAAAAGAAGTTGGCAACACGTGCACAGGGCTTGGAAGCCGAGGGTAACTGAGACTCATGGGGAAAGAGCAGCTCTTCCTAAGAAATCATTGCTTAAAGGCTTCAAAAAATTTTGGGAACGGTGCAGCATTTCCTAGAAAGTTTTAGCTCATCCCACTGGGAATCTGGTGGGATAAGGATGAAGAGGCCAGCCAAGGTGGATCACAGGGGATGATAGCTGGGATTATGATGATAAAATTAATATATTATTACTGTGCCATATTAATATTGCTGTGCCATACACAGAAATTTATTTGGTTTGGATGTGGTTTGAGGCAGAAAATGAATCAACCTCACGGCCATGCTGAACTACAAACACAACTCCAGCTCAGCTCCGAGGCTCAGCATCTTCAATGTTTAATGGATGAATTGGAAAGGGATGAAAAAGGGGAAAATGATAGAAAAATTCAGCCTGGAAGCTGGCTTTGCTGGAAAAACAGCCGTGCTGCTGCATGGCGTGGTTTCATTAGGAGAGCGGCTGCTGCCGGCCCTGGGAAGCAGGAACAGCCAGGCTGCTCCAGTGAGCTTTTCATTTTGCCTCCCAAATGTGAGGCTGCCCGATCCCAGGAGGAAAACCGTGATCTGCACAGCCCTGCTGACTTCCCGTGAGTTACTGGAGAGGACGAGCACAACATTCCTGGAAGGAAAGCGAACACTCTTTCCAGGTTTACCAGGGACACAATCATTCCAACGGAGGAGCTTTAAATGCATAAAAGACTGTTGAGGCCCGAACCACAGAGACTGACAAACCACCAGAGATATGGCACAAGCTGCCTTGAGGAGACAGTTCCGGGATTTGTGTGTTTTTAGGGACGCCTTTTGCCGATGCCGGACACACGGACGCGGACGGACGCATTCATTTTTGCCACTGACTTGCAAGGCAGCGAGAAGGTAACTGAGTAGAGCCAGGATTTGGGAGAGGAGCCAGACTGCAGTGCATGCAGGGGTGCACACCTGTGTGTGTGAGTGTGAGTGTGAGTGTGCACGTGCATGCTCGAGAGTGGGGCTGCGCGTGTGGCAGGGCGCAAAGAGGCGTTTTCGGAAAAGCCTTGGGAGCCGGGAGCGGCCGCCAGAGCAAACCAGCGGTGCCTTCTGCCCTGGGAAGGGCTTCCCTGCAGCCAGGCCCTGCCGTGGGGTGTCCTGCTGTCCTGGCTGCCCCGGGATCCCCCGGATCCAAAGCTGGGAGGAGCCCAAAGGCTGTGGAGCTGTGGCCCCGCGGGGCTCAGTCGCTGAGGACGGCACCCGGCAGCTCGTTGGTCAGCGTGTGCCAGCGCTCGATTTTCTTGTCCTTGTTTTTCAGGCAGTCGAACCAGTGCTTCAGCCGCTCCCCTTTGGCATTAATTCCTAACACGACTCCGCCTTGGGAGGGAGACAGAGAGAGGGAGAGCTGGGGGGAGCATCGGCCCTGCAAGGGATGCTGGAGGTGATTCGGCATCCTCACGGCATCCAACCCGATGTGAAATACAGCCCAAATTCTCCACCCCCTCATGGCAGTGATCTGGGACCTGTCCCAGGCAGTGCCCCTGTGCCAGGCAGTGCCCCTGTGCCAGGCAGTGCCCTGTCCCTCGTGCCAAGGGCTCACTGCAATCACAGCAGCTGTCAGAGGTACCGGGCACTTGCTAGTGATAAATCACGGTGACCAGCAACAAAATCACAACAAGGCCAGACATCCAACAGAGATAAATGAAACCCGCCTGCTAAACCTGTTTTTCACTCAGAGGAAAATGTCTGAAAACAGAAGGGGAGAGGCAGACACATTTTCTCCCTGCTTGGATGCTCCTTGAGAGGCTCAGGTGCAGGAGAGGAATAAAAGCTGAACCGAAACCCAGCGAGAATGAATGTGGGCATGGAGAACAAACCGGGAGGCTGGAGGAGTGCAGGAAAAATAAGAGGCACAGACAGTGAAGATAAATAAAAAAGAGGCCAAGGAGACCTTCTGGAGTGTGCCACTCACCTATGAAATCGTTTGATTTCCCGATGTCGTAGTCCCACACGGTGACTTCCAAGGTCTTCTTTGCCAGGTCACCGTGCTTTATCTCATAGAAAAACTCCTGTGGGGGAGCAGAGGCAGAGTCAGGATGAAACAGGGGCTGGGGCTGCCCATCCTCCTCCTCAGGCTTTGGTGCCCATGGGGAAGCCAACCCTGATCCCTCACACAGTGACTAAGGTGGGGTTTTTTTATCTTTGAGTCTGAGGTTGAGAAAAGCCCCTCGGTGAGAACCACACCCACCCCAAACCCACCTCGTTGAACTCGGGGTTCAGCGTTTTCTTCTTCACCGCTGTCTTGTGCTTGGATTTCTTGTCCTCATCTGGTTTCAAGTAACTGCAACGAGACAGGAGCAGCCCAGTGGGTCCTGGTGAGGAGGGCAGGAGGCCACGGGTGGGGACATCTGTGGCTGCAGGAGCAGCTCCTGAGCAGAGCCAGGGTGAGGTGGGTGCCTGAGCCCCCTGAACCTTCAGATCCTCCTGTCAAAATGCTGGGGATGGCTGGGAGGAGGCAGCATTTCCCCACCTTAGAACCAAGCCAGCTGCTGGCTGCCATCAGGGAGCACCGATTATCCCATCTCCAGTCCCTAGGGGACACTGGCACTGCACACATGCTCCCCAAACCCATCGCTCCCAGCCCAGGACCAGTCCAAACTCGGGATTTTGTGACCCAGAGCCTCTCCAGGGGACAGGAGCCACGTGCAGTGTGGAAAAGGGAGCAGGAGTGAGCAGCTTTGAGCTGTTCCCTGCAGATATTCGGCAGCACAGCACCAGAGCTGGACAGCAAACGAGGTTAAAGTGTCATCAGGCAGAGAGGGGACCCGAAATGTGGGCCAGGCCAAAGTCAGTCCGCCGTGGTTTTGTGCCAGTGCTGCGCCTTTAAACATCAGTTCTGCTTCCTTGCTGCACGTTCCAGACCTTGCTCATAATTAAAAAACGAGGGCTTGTACCGAGAAGCATCGCTTTTCTATCTGCTCTGATCCCAGCCCTGCAGGTGCCATCTCCTGAGGATGGCACAGGGGACACCCAAAACTGGCTGGGGAACTGAGCCTCCAGTGGGCATTTGGAAAAGCGAGAGGGGATTTTTATACAAACACCTCCACCCCTAAAAAACAATTAAATAAGAAGGTGAAAGTGTGCTGCTGATAAACTCCGTTATTGGCCTCCCAGGTGTGGTTTATCCCAGCAATTCTGCCTTTGCAAACACCACCCCTAAAAGTGCCCAAATTCGAGTGGGCACAGTGAGGACGGAGAAGCAGGATGGGCGCAGGATGTGCTGCTGCTCCTTCCTCAGCACGACCACCCCTTCCCTGCAGAGCGTGAATTTGGAAAATGCCGTCCCCCCCAAACACAGGAGCCGTGGTGAGGCAGGGCCACCCCCGCGGGGACAGCCCCACACCCCCAAATCCTGCGTCCACCCCACCTGGAAGCTCTGCCGAACAATTGCCAGGGAATAACGCTCCGGGCGGAGGCAAGCTGCTGCCTGTGACGGCCTCATTTGCATCCCCTAATGAGAGCAATTAATTCCCGCTGCGGGGGGAGGCGGGAAGGGACAGCAGGGCCGCGGGTCACACTCACATTTTGACGTAGGGGTCGGAGTAGCCGTTGGCATCCATGGCAGCCAGGTGGGCGCAGCGCATGATGCCCACCTGCAGCCCCTGCTTCTGCGAGATGTACTTGAGGGAGATGAGGATCCTGCCACGCTCCTCCAGCGACTTGTCCTCTGTTTTATCTATCTGGGGAGGGAATGCACCCAGTCTGCGGGGCTGTACCGGGACACAGCCACAGCCAGACCCCTCCCCAGCCAAGGGATGCTCTTCCTCCTGTCCCTGATGGTGTTTGAGGGGCCAAACAGCTCCACGTCACAGGGAGAAGCTGCTGTGTCTGTGATCCCGCGGTGGGACGAGGCTCTGAACACCCCCCACTCACCGGCAGCTGCTTCTCCAGGCAGATGTTGAAGTTTTTGGTCTGGTTGGGCTTCAGTTTCTTCAGCGGGATGCGCGTCTCCCCGATGAACTCGTTGTGGCGGAACTTGTCCTCGTCACACACCGAGATCCTGCAACGGGCACGGGCTGAGCGGGGGCACTGGGCAGAGGGGAGGGGCTGCCCCCCTGCACTGCAGGTCCCCCCGGGGAGGGAACAGCTGAGGTCACCCTTCCCCAGGCCATGGATGGGGCACCTCCTCTGCAGGCGGCTGGAAAACAGCTGGAGTGCAGCTGGAATGCATCAGCCTGACCAGGGCAGCCCATGGTGTGAGTCCCTGTGTCTAAATGTACATCCCAGCCCAGGCACTGTTGGAAAACCGAGCTGGAGCCTCAACCATCCTAATGGCTCCTCCATTAAAACATCAGAGTCATCAGTGACTAAAGCAAAATTATTGGGAAGTGCTGGAGCTGCATTTTGCCCAGCCATGGAGGCTCTTCCTCATCCCTCCCTCGGACAGCGAGGCCAGGAGAAACGTGCTTCCTTCCACCCACTGGGCTTGGGCACTGCTGGGAGCGTGGCAGCTCTCAGGGTGACCTGGCTGGGACACAGAGCAGCTCTGCCACCTCCTGTGCCACCAACCAGACAAGGCCGTGAGTGATTTCCACACCCAGCCCATGGAAAGCATCACACCCTGGCCAGCTGAACCTTTCCAGCCCCGCTGGGGTCCCAGTGACGAGCTGAGGGCAGTGACGTGGTGCTGAGCCAGGGCTGTTTTCCATGGAAAAGCTCTAAATGCCTTTCCCTGAGCTGGCAGCTAATGAGTCACTCCTCTGCTGCTTCCCAGCCCGCTCTGGGCGTCAGGAGAGATGGCAGAAGAGAGAAGTTGGTGCTTGCAGGGAGCCTCTGCTTGCAGCTCCCAAAATCCCAGGGAGGACAGCAGGGTGCTGTGAGGGCCCAGCTGCTCCCCAGCAGTGCTGGTGATGGGCAAAGCCATCCCATCCCCCTGCAAAGGGAGCATCCTGCATCCCCACTGGAGCCAGGCAGGAGCTGGCTGGGCTCCCTGCCCATGAAGGAAAGGCATTTCCTTTCCCTTCCTTTACATCCTTTCTCCTTTTTAACAAAGTGTTCTTAAAATGTCTTCTCATCCTTTTGGCACCTGATTGTTTTCTCTTCACCCACTCCCTTTGGTGTCGGGTGGCACCTCTGCCCCCAGGGACCACGGGGGAAGGGAAAGAAGTAATTAAAGATAAATAATGCCCTGTGATCCCACCTGAGGGCAACTAATTGCACACCACAGCTCCGGCCTGCTCAGCCTCTGGATGGTTTATCCATGGGTGGGTTATCCATGGATGGTTTAGTGCCTTATCCAAGGATGGTTTGAGCACCCTCACGCTCACAGATGAGTTACAAGGAAGCCAGGAAGCCGTGGGGATGTCTCAGTGCCACGGCACAAGGACCATCAAGGTTGGGGAGCAGCCAAGGAAAGGGATTTGGGGAAAAAAAAAAAGAAATAGGAGAAGGAAAACAGGGAATGCTGCTCTCCAGAAAACTGTGGCTGGATGCAGCGTTACTATAGATACCCACGAAAAAAACACCCCACCACAACGGTAAAGCCCTCAAAGAGAATCTCAAATGCAGGCACGATATTCCCCATTTCCTCTCGTCTTTCTTGTAAAGAACAAAGCCAACAAAGGAGCAGCAGCAGCTCCAGAGCCAACGCTGCACTTGCTGGGTGTGTGGAACCCCTGTCCCTCTGTGCAGAGATGGGGGGACAGGAGGGGACAGGAGGGGACAGGGGGGGGATGTGGCCTCACAGGGAGCTGGCAGCCCAGGGTCTGTGTGTACACCCAGCAATCGTGGGGCAGTGCTGGCTCCTGGGCACTCAGGGAGACAGGGTTTGGGATGGTTTCACCTCTAGAAATGTGAGCAGCAACTCCCCTGACGATGCCCAGACACACCCCAGAAGCACAGCGAGATCCCAAAACATCCTGCTTGCCGTGAAGACTCGGGAGCCTCAGGATGGGCAAAGACCCAGGAAGGAAACATGGAAAACCCCAGTGGTTGTGGCAGACTGAGCCCCAGAGCCAGTCCCTCTGTGTTTCAGCCCCACTGGAACAGGATTTCCAGCTCAGGCAGGCTGGCAGTGCCCCGGCCCATCGGTGAAGGCAGCGAGCTCTGAGTGCCACGAACAGGAAGCTGCAGCCCCGGCCCTGCCTTTGGAAAAAAGCACGATGCACTCACACCAGCTTGGGTTTTATTACGAGAAATCGATGTGATGGAAGTTTTACACCCTGGGTTAGAAAATCAGCCCCATGACAAACAGCACGAGACGCCTCTGGCAGCCTCGCTCACCTCCCATCCCCAGCCTGGAACCGGAGCTTCACCCCTTCCTCATCCCTCCTTATTAAGCCCAATCCTTCCAGCCTGGTGTTTCATTTGATATCCTCACCGTGGAGTCCTGATCTTTACGTCAAGGGCTGCGAAAACCACCTTGGAAGAAAACTAAGCAGCAAATGAACAATCACTGCTCGTTAAACTTCTCCTCCCTCCTACTCAGCCCGGGCTCCTGGGTTACAGCCCTGACTCACTGCGCAGCTCCAGCAGCTGACTCACGGCTTCTGCTCCCTCACACGAGTTCCTCGGCCTCTTTCCCGGGGTGGAAAGGGGGGAATGGGGGTCAGCAAGGACCCTTTTCCACAAAAACACACCCAGCAGAGCCTGAGATGCGTCCCCTGTGTCTAAGATCCCTTGTGGCAACACAGGAGGCTCTCCATGAGGAGCAGGTGGTGCTGGCTTGGCTTAAGGACAGGCAACACCAGGGCAAGGAGACAAAACAACGTCTTGGGAGAGTCCAGTTCTCCAGAAAACAAAAAGAGGATTCCATCCTGGCCTCCATCACAAAATGCCTCCAAGTCTGAGCACAGAAACCACAGCAGAAGTGAGTTGTAATTACGAGTGCACCAGCAATTCCAAGCAAACCTCATCCATCCAGAGTAAAGCAATTTGGGACCCCAAACCTTGAAGTGCCTGCACTCCGCCTATTAGTCCTGATCAAATACTATTTTCTGAATAATACATTTAATGAGTCATGATGTTTGTCAAACACATGATTAAACAAAGAATTCCTGGCATTCGTGGGCTAGCTGAGAACCCCATGAATAATGCATCACCTCGCCAATATATCTGGATATGAATAATTGTATCCAATATCTGGCCAGCTCGGGTATTTATTATGAATGCAATTTATTTATTGCATATTACATGTATTATTTAAATGGAGGCGATTGGATTCTGCCTATTCCAGTTTCTCCTGCAGCATTTCTCTGCCTGCCCCAACATTGTACCCCGTGGTCAGAGTCCAGGTGGGAATGGGGGCTCCAGGGTGGGATTTCCCCCTGGTGCTGGCAGGGAATCTGTCCCCCATCCCATCCCATCCCATCCCATCCCATCCCATCCCATCCCCTCCCATCCCATCCCATCCCATCCCTCTGTGCACTCCAGTGTGTTTTGCACGGCTCTGAACCTGCTTTTTCCCAGGCTGGTGGGTGGTTTCATCCCTGCTAAGCCTTGGGCTACACTCAGGGATATTTAATTCAGTGAATGGATGAGACCTTTCGAGATCCTCCCACCTGCTGCGCTCCACGAAATCCCAGATATCGGCTGCTTTTTGAGGGGGTTGGTTCATTAACAAAATCCTGCTTTGTCAGTGCAATCAGCTGGGCTGCCTTCACCTCCCCTTCACCTCGGGGAGGTGAGCCCTGATGGCTCCTGGGGTCTGTGACAGCAAAGTCACTCTGTCAGTCTGGACAAGGCCACGCAGGGATGAGGGAGAACCTGCCTGGGTGTGACTGGGGGGCTTGGGCAGGAGGGGACCCAGCTCTCCAGGGTGTCCCTACTCCAGCTGCTCTGACAAATGCCACCTGTCCCCTCCAAAAAGCCTGCAGGCACTGGCAGAGTGCCCCACGCCAGCACCACCCCGCCAATCCGTGCTGGACACGTCCCACCAGGTGGGCAGGGAAGATTTCTGGGTGCTTTTCCAGCTTCCCTGACGCATCTCCAGGCTGCAGGGAGCCGAAGGCTGGCGGCAGCTTTGATCTCCGCCTTTATTTTTACATTAAAGAGACTTTGGAATTGCACCCCCTGCCCAGCTCAGCACCAGGGAGGCTGCCAGGCAATGGTCACCGCCCAGACCGAGGGGAGCATCACTGATGCTCTTTCAAGTAGCACCAGCTGCCTGGAAGGAGCCTCTCCTGATGAGCACAGGGAAAAGCAGCATCCTCCTGGCTTTGAAGTTGGCTTTTCCTGGTGGAAAAGGAGATATTTTGAGGAGAAGATGGATGAGTGAAGCAAAGCACTCAAGGCAGAACAATGCATGGAGATGTTTCCTGCGGGAAGCGGCACTGGGAGAGTGAAGGGAGCAGCTCATGGAAGAGAAACAGCTCAAGGCACAGCAAAACGCTGACAGATGGTCAGTTTAGATGGGATATTGGGAAGAAATCCTTCCCTGGGAGGGTGCTGAGGCCTGGCACAGGGTGCCCAGAGGAGCTGTGGCTGCTCCATCCCTGGAGTGTCCAAGGCCAGGTTGGACAGGGCTTGGAGCAGCCTGGGACAGTGGGAGATGTCCCTGCCCAAATGAGATGATCTTTAAAGTCCATCCAGCCACGTTTCCCCGTGGACTGAGGGGTCCCAGGTGGGGTACAGGGGTCCATGCACAGATTTGAGCTTTGGGGAGGGCACAAGGAGCTCCGCAGCACCCAGGCTGGCAGGCAGGAATGGGATGGGGCAGCGCAGGATTTCTGTGGGGGAAAAGGCAAATCCAGCCCTGCACATATTTTGGTGCATCCCCCATCCCACAGCTTCCAGGATCACAGCCCTTCCCAAGGGAGAAGCAGCTCCCAGGGCCCTGAAAGGGTGAGGGTCGAGCCCTTCCTGCTCCCTGTCCCTTTCCAGCAAACAACTCAGCCAACATCTCCTTACAAACCGATTTCCACGCTTGAGGAGGCTGCAAACTTCAAAGCCTGGAGTGAAAAAATACCCACCAATAATAACAACAAACTGGAGGCTTCCCAGCCCCACCAGCCTGCAGCTCTTCCAGCATGACTAATGTTTTCCAAGTGAAATAGTAATCCACGGTGCTGAATTTCCCATCTCCCTGCACACTGCAGGCAACAGGTGGGCTCTGCCCTGCTCCACCTCCGAGCAGGACCTCTCACAAGGCAGCTTTGTGCTCTTGGCATGGAGAAAATCACAAACTCCCAGGGCACCTGCAAGTGAGGAGGGTGGGATTCCAGCCACGGAGCTGGCGGAGCCCTGAGTCCCTGGAGAAGGATGCAAAATCCTTTGTTTGACAGCAGATCTTACAGCAAATCCTGCAGACCTGTGTGGTGATGGAGCAGCCGAGGCTGCCCACAATTCCTGCCCTCATCCAGGTGGGACAGAGGCCAAAACATGAAAATCTTTGCACTCACAGGTGCCTGCTCCCTGCAGAGCATCATTCCAAGCCCTGCCCCTGCCCACCTCCATCCTCACACAACCTCTCCAGCCCCTGGGAGATGCTGAATGCACAGAACAAAGCAACAAAATAAAACAATAAAATAAAGACCCACACTCTTTGTTTAGTTGGACGATAATTCACAGAGGCCTCCAGCTTTCTCCCAAAAAGCTCAGCTTTGCAAGGGGCCCAGAACTTCCCTGAGGAGATTTTCTCAGCAGGACACGACCGCAAAGCCTCAACGTGCGCCCGTGAGAGCTGGGCACGAAGAGGTTAAACCCAAACCACACCAGCTCTGCAGGCAGGAGCCAGCCAGAGAATCCTGAAGTTAAAGATGCAGCAGGAACAGGCTCCTCAGTGGTTTCCCCAGGCCAGGCTGCCTGTAAATCAGGTGTCAGTGGCTGTGGAGGTGATGGATGCGTGCAGGGCACGCACTCAAACTCCGTTTTGCTGGGGGATCACTCTGCCCTGCTGTGCTGTGAGCAGCTCCAGGACCCTCCTGGGGGGCTGGGCCGGTGGGAAACCATCCCTGGGATGGGGAGGGACAGTGCTGAGGGAGGGGAAGGCACCCGTGTCTCCCCGGCATGGGGCCCTACCGCAGCGTCTTGCGGATCATGTCCTCGTCGGTGATGCCGTAGTAGGTGAGGGTCTCGTTCCAGGTGGGGTTCAGGGTGTTGCGCAGCGTTTTGGTTCTCAGCTTGTTTGCCTGGAAAAGCAAAGGAGGTGGGGGTCAGTGGGATCGGCCCCAGGAAGCCGTTTGGGAAGGAGGGGAAGCCCAGTTTGGAGATGAAGGGGCAATGGGTGCTGTCACTCTTCTGCCCCAGTGCTCTGACCCTCGGTGGAGTGGCCCAAATCCACGCCTGAAACAGCAAAAACCAGAGGGGCAGGGACACAGCAACTCACTCATTTCCAAACCAACCCAACCCCACATCCTGCATCCTGGAAGCAGCCAGCAAAATGGGATCCTTGGTAGAGCATGGACCAGGATTTCATTTAAGCAGTAGGACAGAGCAAGGGAGGGGAAAAAAATCCTTTTTGGCTTCAACAAAAAATGCCGACTTGCTGTTCTGGCTGTTTGTTTGCACTGCTGCTCCTAGCACAGCTCTTGATCCTGCCTGACTCCAAACAACTTCCCTGACAGGCGTTTTGTCAGCACCAGCAGCTCTGCTGAGCAGGAGGATGGGGACAGCAGGGCTTGTGTCCCCTGCCTGGATGGGACATCCTGGCACACACCCACTCCCCAGCTCAGGGGACATGGATCTCCTCACCCCCTGAGCCCTCCTCGGTTCTGGGGAGAGCAGGAAAAAGAGGCTGAGGCTGCAGATTGGGCTTCTCCACCAGGCTCCCAGCCTGGCACAGCCTGGCAGAGCAGCAATTTTCCCTCTAATTAGGTGTCAGACAACTCAATCCCTGCCTCAGCTGCTGCTGGGCATAAGAAACTCTCAGCACATCAATACCTCAAAATTGTCTCGTGGATCTTCATGGGAAGCTGCTGCATTCCCCACCTTGGGTTCAGCAGCCCTGAGTGACAAGGACAGCAGGGAAAGCTCCCCAATGGCACCCACAGCCTGCTCAGACCTGTGGGAGCAGATCCTGGGGCTGGGGCTCCAGGGATTGGGAAGGAAAGTGGGTTTAGCCAAGGGGGAACCTGGGGAGCATCACCCAGCTGCTGAAGCTGCCCTGGGAAGGGACACGAGTGAGATCGGAGGAGCTGAGCTCCGGGAGCGCCTTTTCCTCCCATCTGGAATGACTCAGGAGTCAGCAGCCAGCTCTGCATGGGGAATGAACCCAGCCCTGCTTCCCGCACCCACGGGTGCCTGAGAGCCCAAACCCGGGGCAGAAACACCCATGGGATGCAGGGACTGTCCTGCAGCTGGAACAACTGTGCAGGAACATCCAGCCCAGGACGAACCCACGATCCCCCCAGAGCTGCTCCCCTCTCCCAGGGCAGATCCGGGCAGTCCTGCCTGGAACAAAGCACTGAGATGGAGCAATCCAGGGGCAGAGGGGGCAGGGAGAAGGTCCCCCCATGGCTTGTGGATCTGCAGCTCCTGTGTCCCCTCCCCTCCTGCCTCTCCAGTCTCCAGCAGAAATGCTAATCAATGGATTTGCAAAACATGGAAATGACTGATAATATCGCTGATGAAAGCGCTCCCGGCTCTGTTTGCAGCGGAAACTCAGAATGTGGTTAAAAACTCCCTCTGCCGCCCTGAACATTAGGAATTAATCCAACTGAACTGTAACAAGTAAATACACCTCCCCAAAAAAAAAAAAGGTCTTTCCTTTCGTGTGGAATAAGAGTGCAATTGATATTCCTAACACACACATCGAGCATTTAAATTCCACAGCCCCGTCACATACACCGAGCTCTCACCACACATCAATATCTTTAATTACTCTTCTCTCCAGCAAGCGCTGAACCTAAGGAGATGGAAATATTTCCCTTATGATTTATACTCTGTTTTATTATGATCTGAGGGGTTTTAAATGCGAAAGAATGAGGGCGGAAAAAAAAGGAAATTAAAAGGGTCCGATTTGTTTATAGCTGAGATTGTTTCACTCGGGGCTTCCCGGGGGCTCCTGGAGTGCAGCACTCCCATCCTGGGCTCCCAAGGTAAGGAATCAGGGCTGGCACCTGGCTGCCAGCCAGTGGTTTCCCAGCAAGGCATTTTCCACCCCTGTAAGGATGGATTCAACCCCAATTTTTACCTCCTGCTCTCTCTCTAAGCACCTTTTACTGCAGAGGTTCAAGGTCTGGGTGCAGCAGCCCACGGCCCCTGCGTGAGGAGCTTCTCCCAGGCCTGATTCCCGAGGAAAAGGTGCAGCCCCGGGAAAAGAAGAAGTGAAAAGATGTCTCACCTTACTGGCTCCGGGGAGCAAGTGCAACTTGACGTAAGGATCAGCCAAACCATTGTGGTCCATTGGCTTCAGGCCCTGGAGAGGGAAGAGCAAAAAGCAGGAATCAGGATGATGGCAGGGTGGCCTCACTGAGCCCGTCCTGCTTCCCTGGGACATCGCTGGTCCACGGAGCATTTGTGGTTTCCCCAGGATGGTGGATTCTGCAGGATCCAGGCTCAGCTTTCCAACCTGCATCTCCCAGGAGGGGCTGTGGGAAGCTCCTCACCTGCACGTGGCACCATCCACTCCTCCCTCCCAGCAGCCGACTGTGCCACCCTCATCACGATTAATTTGGGGGTGAGGCGAATCAGCGCAGTGATTTCCCAGGTTTGAAATTACAGGGTTCTGTCATTTAATAATTGCTTCTGAGCAAACACACACCTCTGCTGTTGTGGTGCCACTTCCAAGCGCTCCCAGAGGGTGTGATAGCACCTACCTACTCCCAGTTATTAAGGAAGAACAGCTCCAGACCAGTGGGAGGCTGGTGCCAGCAAAATGCTGTGGTGTTCACAGAGAAATCTGGGGTTGCAGGAGCACCAATCCAAGGAAACACTCACTGTGGCCATTCCTGATGGATTTTCTACAAGACCCTCACAGCTCTTAAAGGATGATGTGGATCAGGTTTGTTATAGTGATGCCCTGCAGCTGATCCTGCTTTGGGCAGAGGGAGGACACAAGCTGTGCCTCTGTTCCTCTCCTAAACCACCTGAAAATTACCCAGGGGTGATGCACAAACCCAGCCCAAAGCCATACCCGCACAGACTGCACGGAAAAAAAAACCTCCACAGGGCAGGGAAGCAAGTCAGGAGCGTGAAAAATGGAGCCTAATTTTCACCAGTCCTAAGTAGAAACGAGGATGGCTCCATCGTGGAAGTCCTTGGATTATTTCCAGCCTGGCTGTGGGATCCCTGCAGGAATTTATTGCTGGGCTGGCTGAAGGCAATCCTGTGCCTGGATCAGAGCAGGGTTTCTCTGCAGAGGGACCCATCCAATCCAGGCTCCAGCCCAGGCATGGAGACAAGGCTGGGGGATGCTGAAGAGTCCTCACACCCTTTTTGTGACGAGCAGAGTGCCTGGATAATGAGTGTGTGCAGCTGCCAGGGATCCAGCGGCAGGGAAGCATCTGCATGGACTGCTGGTGGAATGGCTGCGTGCAGAAGGAGTGCAATCACCCAGGGTTTGGGCAAATCGAGGAGGGAAATGCTGGGGGAATCACTTCCATGCTTCACAGGTAGGGAACAACTCACCCAGCCTGACCCACAGCACCACAGGGCCCTCTCTGAGCTGCACAGCTTGGGCCAGGATGCTCCTGACCTTGGGAGAGTCTCTGATTTGGAGCAAGGGCTTTGCTTTGGACACAAGCGTGCTGCCCTGGGGCAAGGGAGGCCAAATGGTGCCCAGCAAAGAGGATTTTGCTCCTGCAGCAGAGCCAAAAGGATAAAAATATCAGCAGTGAACGGAGGTGAAATGGCTCTGCTTCAAGTGCAGCCTCTGGAGTGATGTCTCTGGTCCTGGAGATGCTGAGGAGGGGGCAGACAGGGCAGGAAGGGGCTGGGCTGTCCCCAGACTCCGGAGGGAATTGCCTGCACAATCCACTTGTGCTGTCCCCAGCCTCCCTGGTCAGAGGTGCCCAACCTGCCCGGGCTGCACAGCAAACGCAATCAGAACCAAGCAGGCAGATTCCCAGGAAAATGGATGGAGAATGACAGGCAGCTCTGTAATTCACCCATCAATTCAGCTCAATTAAATTACCTTCTGAGGAGGCTATTAAAGGCTTTTTTAATAGATGTGCTATGGAAGACGGAGTGACAGGAGCCTGGAAAATGGCTCCTAATGTCACGTCTACCTCCCTCCCGTGTCACTTGATACGTGTTTGGCACAAACAGCTGAATTTAACAGGGCTCTGCTTTGCAAAGCTGCTCCTGAGTGGAGGGACCACCAGCCTGGAGCTTCTCCAGGAGGGATGAGAGGCAGAGAGGGACAAGGCACAGAGGCAGAGTCTCCCCTCAGATCCAGTTGGGGCACCTCCCTGGCTCCAACTCTTCCTGCTGCTGCACTGATTTATGGAGCTGAGATTAAGTTTCATCTTTTCTCTTCCTGTACCCAACCCCAAAAATCTCTGCTGCAATCCTACGGAGACCTAGAGCTCCCTGCATCCCAGGCTCTGCCAGCTGCTCCCCGTGCCAGTGACATTTAGCTAATCAATAGGATTTAATTACAACTCGGGCTAATCGGGCTGCCGATTAATGCCACGCTAGAGGCGTCCAGAAATCACAGGAGATGGATTCATTCCATCCCTCACCCCACAACGAGCTGCCTGCCCAAAAACCAGCCTGGATCATTCCCAGGCCGAGGCATCCTGTTCTGAAAGGGGGCAAACTGCATTTCCACCCTGACAGCCCAGAGGAGCCAGACAGCTGGAGGAATTTCCCTGCAGTGATTAATATTTATGAGTCAATCCATAAGTAATGCTCAGTGCAGACCTCCAGCACTCGCCTCAGTTGGAAGGGAGGGAGCAGCCAAATGCTCAGTGGGGTGGAAAATCCTGGGTGTTTTCTGGCCAGAGGTGCAGGGAGAGCAGCCCAAGGATGCTCCAAGAGGCAGCAGCTGCCTGGCATGGCCTGCCTGGGGTCGGGAGCTCCTTCACCATCGCCCTACAGCCCCCTGAGGCTTGTCCCAGGCACCTTTCTCCCAAAAGCAGGAGACCCCTGGAGCTGTGGGATAGCACAGCCTGCTGTGCCTGTGCTGCTGCACGCCCCTAGAGATCCCCCCGAGCAGGTTGGGCTCTGTAGGACTGAGCACAAGGTGAGATCCTCAGCAAAGCCATGGCATGGCAGGGCACAAAACCAGGTGCCTGCACGTTCATTGAATCCTTTTCCACCCCATTTTCTAGGAGAGGGTGACTCCCAGCGCATCCCAGCTCTGTCTCACACAGGACAGCAGAGATCCACACAATCCCAGGGCTTGTGCAGGGCAGCAGGGGAGAGGGAGAGCCCTCCTGCCAGCCTGGCTGCTTCTGCAGTCCAGGAATGAGCTTCCACAATGCCTTGATTTATTCTCCTATTGATCCGAGCTGAGCTACAACGTGTCTGAGTTCAGCCGTGCCTGAAGTGTGACAGGCGGGGCTGCTGCCAGCACCGAGAGCCATCAGTGCGAGGTGGCTGCTGCCAGCCTGGCTGCTCCTGCCTTTTCCTGCCCCTTCCTGGCTGCTCCTGCCTGTTCCTCATTGTCCCTGCCTGCTTTTGCCCGTTCCTGTCTCCTCCTGCTTTTTCCTGCCTGCTCCCACCTGTCTGGTGACACCCAGAATCTCGCAGATCCTGCTGTGAATTTACACCCCTCAGAAACACCTCAGAAACACCTCAGATAATCCCAGGGACAGCAGCAGGGTGGATTCCCACACAGAGTGACCGTCCCAGCCTCCAGCAGCTGCAGCTGCAGAGCAGGGAATTGTTGGTGGAGCACAACATGTTGGATTGAACCCGGTGCTGCTCCCCTCCTTCCTGCCGCCCAGGAGCTGGCAACGGGACTCGTGAGGAGCATCAGCAGGTATAAAAGTGCTGGGGATGGAAAAAAAAATAGAGAGAAGCGAAATAAAGGGAGAGAGGGAGGTTGTTTGGGGTTATGAGAGAGGAAGAAAAACGTGTCTCACGTGGCTGAAATAGCCCGGGTTGGAACGGCTGCTGGCAGCAGCCGAGGCTGCAGGAGCTGGACACATCCTGAGGGCGTTTTCCCTGGAGTGACACAGGTACCTAGCACCTGTTCCGAGGGTAAATCACATCCCAGCACTGCTGGGGCTTTTCCCCCATCTCCTCCTCTCCAGCTTTCCTTGTGACACCCCCGCAGCCAGCGCCGGCCGCGCCGCCGGCAGTGGGGTCCTGGCCCTTACCTTTCTGTAGTCAAGTTTTGGCATCTTTCCCCAGGCGAGAGATGAAATGAGAGCGAGCAGATGGCAATGTAAATAAAAGAGAAAAATGGGAGAATGAGAGCAGAATGGAAATGAACAGGGCTCGGGAGCTTGAATGTCAGGGTGGCGAGGGGGGCTCAGCGGGCAGGGGCGATGCTGGGGTACCCCCACACCCCGTGGGTGGGCACGGCAGGGAGCAGGGCTCTCCTCTCTCAGCCCTGCCTGTGCTCTGGCTGGTGTGAGATTTATCAGCTGCTGCCCACAGCTCTCCTTCCTCCCTGCCTTCCACCCACTCCGAACCCAATTAGAAATCTCCTCCTTGGCACCGCTCCCGCGTGCGCCGAGGGAAGCCTGACCCAGAGGCTGCCGGCGGATTCGCAGGAGACAGGGAGGGAAGCAAAGCTCGCTGCCTGCCTCAGCCCTGCCCTGGCCCTGCCAGGAGCAGCTCCGGGAGTGCTGGGGCACATCCCTGCACGCTCATCCCCAAAATCCAGCTTTGGTGCTGCAGGCTGTGTTCCAGGCATGGAGAACCCCGGTGGGAGCTGCAAACAAGCCGTGGAGGGGAGAGGAGCATCCCGTGGAGGCAAACAGCGTGGTCTGGCCCTCTGGGGGTCAGTTCACAGCATTCTGCCTTCTGTAAAAACCTCCCATTCCTTCCCAAGATCTGCAGGGATTGAAGCCTTTTCCCCCAGCCCACCTGGAGCCCTCGCTGCTCTGGTCCTCACACCGGGTGATGCACAGAGGAGCCCAGCAGCACCTTCCACAGGCCCGGAGGCAGAACCAGCACCTCAGTTCCCCCTTTCTGCTCCCAAATGTGCAAAAAGGCCCCTAATTGCCTCAATCACGCAGACGGCAAAGGCGCTGAGGCGCAGCACTTTGGGGCCGTGATTAGCAGCATTTAAAAGAGCCATTTATAAACCGACAGCCGGTCACAGCGCCGAGTAAATAACAACATCGGGATGGGCTGCTCTCAAAAGCATCCATCCCAGCTCGTCACGGGGGATGAGCAGCCGGCTCCCGACTGCTGGGAACGCCCCGAGAAGCAGGGGTGGAGGGGAAGGAGAGGGCAGAGGTGCTGGGATGGGAGCGGAGCTGGAGCCCGGTGGAAGCCGGGGATGCTCGGCACAGCCGCGGGTTGGGTTCCCGGGGCACAGCCGGTCCTTGCTGTCCCCACTGCCAGCTCGGAGCCGTACCTTGGCTTTGTTGATGGTGCAGTGGAGAGCGTTGTTCTCCTGGTCGTAGAGCAAACTGAAATCCAGCGTCCCCAGCGTGGCTGCAAGGGAGAGGAGAGGGGATTAACCTGCAGCACCCAGCGAACGCGGGCCGTTCTCCCTCTGAGCACAGAAGGAGCGCATGGAGATGCTAAAGGACGGGCTGCAGATGTTATAAAACATGAAGCATCCTGCTGGGAGCCCTGTTATGAAACGTGGCTTCATGCTGGGAGGCTGGTGGCCATTCCCGGGTTGGCTGGCACAGCCCTGGGAGAGGGGTGACTGGGATGAGTGGACGCAGCTCGCCCAGCACTGCAGCCACTGGTTTTGCTTCCGTGGGCTTTCACCTGGCTTATCCCCATCCCTCAGCAGCCTGGCTGCAGCCAGCAGCTTCCCATCCCCCAGGAGACGAAGGCTGTCCTCTGGGAAGATCTGGGAATGGCTGGGACACAGCTGAGAGCTGCTGTTGGCACATCCTCCCCTCCAGCACCGCTGGCATTCCCAGAACGAGTATTTGTATAGTGACACCTTCAAACAAATGAGCCACCAGTGGGATCCCTTCCCAGCTCCAATCTGGCTGCAAACTGTAAATTAAACCCAGTGAGGATGGAAATACTTTCCTGGTTAAAATGAAAAACACCAACAGCTTTTAATCAGCTCAGTGTTCCTTCATGGCTCCCGCAGGATCCAGGAACGGTGGCATCTCCCGGGATAGGACATGGGGATGGGGCAGGGGAGCAGAACAAAACCAGGAGAGCCTCGGCAGCAAAAGTCCTTTTGATTTGAGAAATTCTTTCCCGTTGGATGATCTGAGCACGTCTCACTAATCCAAAGCAGAGGAAAAGCCTTGAAAAGACGGGCTTTCCCAAAACATGGTTTAACCTTCTCCAAGGCTCTCAGGCCTGATTTGCACACCAGAGCAGCCTCTCTCCTGCCTCAGCTTTACCTGCCACCAGCCTGGAATTTCCAGGGCGGCTCTGGACACAGCAAACCCCACTTTTCCATGCCCACCTTCCCAAAAGGGGTTTGCTGAGTGCTGCCCTGCCACCAAACAGCATCCCACCGCTGTTTCCAAGGTAACTGCACCTTCCCACCGTGTTCAGAACGTGAAAAAAAAATCCAGAATAAAACCCAGAACAGTTTGGCTTAATATCAAAGCTGGGTTTGCTGCCTGGGGGAGAGTTGGACTAACTTTCTGGCAGGAAATTAGGTGCTTTTTTTTTCCCCCAGCGTTGACAGCAACAAGGCACCCACGGAGTTTAAGGACATTCAGGGGACCGAAACCTTCCTGCTGCAATTTCACAGTGATCTCCCAGCCCAAAGGCAAAGGAGCTACAGGTTTGCCTGCTGGCAAA
>VZTG01010716.1:145615-201484 GCA_013397845.1 Melanocharis versteri | reverse complement strand
AAAAAAAAAAAAATCATTTCTCCCAAGCAAATATCTTGAGTTCAAAGCAGAGTAAATACCCAGAGAGATTTCTGCCAGAATAATGTACCCCCCTCGTTGTGGAGCAATTTCATGGCACATTAGCTTCTGCTCTGGGTAAGTCACAAATCAGTGGGGTTTCACCTGCCAGGGGAAGATGAGGGGTGAGGCCAAACCTGCGGTACCTCGTGCATCATCTCTGGGCTTGGCTCAAACGAGCATTTCCACAGCAATTCCCAGCTAAACCCCCTGCCCATCCCACAGGGAGGAAGGAGCAGCAGTGCCCTGGTGCCTCTGGGTGCTCTCAGCAACGGGGAGCTCAAGGATGGCAGCGTGAGAAGCGGGAGGCTCCACAAACCAAGTCAGCAAAACTTCCCAGATCTGCATTTTTCACTCAAGAGCGGAAGATGAAACCTCCGGTTTCGGAGCCTCATCATTTCCACCTGCCCTTTAATCAGCGCTTCCTGCCAGCCCCACTGCTCGGCCCTCCGAGTTCAAGCTGTTATTTTATTTTTATCACAGGAGGGGGCCCGCGGTTCAGCCTGCTGGATCTGGCAATTTAGAAAACAAATTAAAAACCTTGGCAGGCAAATGGAGTTCGGCCAGGAGATACTGGCAAAGCCCCAGCCTGCCCCAGGGGCGAGGGCAGTGGGGAGCCCCGCTCCAGCAAGACAGGCAAAACCTAAAATCACCTCACCACAGCAGCAGGAGATTGTTCTGCAGGTGGGGACTCAGGTCCTGCTCCCAGCACAGGCAGTCCAGGAGCAAATATCCAGCAGTTCCCTTTCCTCCCGGAGCTGCTGGGGGGTGGGAGGGCACGGACAGGGGTGCAGGGCTCACCCCAACCCTGCCAGGCTCCAGCCCTGGCTCTGCTCCAGTCCTGGAGGGGTTTTCCTCTAACAGAAAGGGGTTTTTTTGTGGATGGTAAGTCTCAATTCCCAAGGAAGGGTCTGTTTTGGGCAGAGGGATGTGGAGACATCAGCAAGATGCGTGCTAATTGCTTAAAAACCTGGCTGTATGGAGATGACAAATGGGATGAGGAAAACTTGGGGTTTGGCAGCCGAGGTGCTGCTGTGGAGCTGGAGGTGAGTGCTGCCACCAGAGCCAGGAGCCTGGGGACACCCAGGACTCGTGGGACACGTCAAGGACATGGTCACAGCCTCACAACCTCTGTTACATGCTGGGAATGTGCAGCCAGGGGTGGGAAGGCAGAGACGAGGCTGGAGCTCCAGCTCGGGGCTGAGGAGGTGGCAGAGACCTCTCCAGCTGCCCCAGGGGTGGGAGCCACCCCTGCACCCCACAGCAGCACCCTGGGAACCCCCAGCAGCCCCACGTGCTCCTGCAGTGGCCAGCACAGCCAGCCAGGGGCTGGACAAGCCAGCACCACCACCCCAGCACCGTCTCACTGCTCCCAAATCTGCAAACCCCAGCAGCACATCCAGCCCTGGCTGCGGGAATCCTGCATCCCCCGCTGGCAGGATTGGGCCCAAAATCTCCGCAGAGCAACCCAATCCCCCTTCTTTGATTGCTTTCCCCCTCCCACACGAGATGCAGCTCGATTGTGATCTTAATTAGGGGAGCAAGTACCTAAAAAAGAAAAGGGCAGCAATTAGACTCAAAGCGCTGTTACCAGGATTATTTAACTCGACTGGGCTGTTCTGAACACTGCCCTCTAATCACGGAGGCTGCAAATAAAAAATATAAATAAATGCCTTTGTCAGGCATTACAAAGGCAGCTTGGCGCTCTCCAGACAGCAGGCAGGATGTATCATTATTATTACAATTATTCTGCTCCAATGATAAAATAACCATTAGGAAAGCTGAACTCATTAGCAGGTTCTGACCCTCTTTCCTCTCCACCAACTGGGACAGATTGATGGGAAGATGCTGGCCAGGGCCTGGCTTTTAACACAGCCTCTAGAAGGGAAAATAAATCCCACTTGCACGGGAAGGTGGCCTCTTCTCCCACGGACCTTTGGGCGTTTTGATTAATTCAGTGGGCCAGGAAATGATTAGAGGGCAGCACAAGCAGCAGATGTGTCCGTGGGCTCGGCCGGGCCCGCGGGCAGCCCGGCAGGGTCAGCAGGAATTGTTCTTTGCTGACATTTCCCAGCAGTGCCCAGGGTGAGGCGAGGCTGAAGGAGCTTCTATTTATACCTGTGGGATGAGAGGCAAAATGTGGTGATAAATCTGTGCTCTGCTCCCTTTCCCTGTCCTTGCAGGCGCCTGGCCCGTGCTGGGTGGCAGATCCGCCCTCTCCGCAGCCTGGGATGCTCCAAGGAAGATTTTCTCATCCCAAGACGTGGAAGAGCCACTGACACTCACAGAAAAAGCTTCAGCAAAGCCTGGAAGTGACGATGGAGCACACTCCTCACCTTCCCAAGGCAGGTGTGACTGCCATTAGAAAGCCCAGCAAAGCTCTACGCCGGCAGAAGTTGAGGTGTGCACACAAAAACCCCATCACAGAACTAATTAAAAAGAAGTCCAAAAGCCTTAAGCCCCTCTGCTTATCAGCATTGCTGCTCCCAAGATAATCTGCTCACGGATTTTGTGCCAGGGAGATCAGAGTGGAGCAGTAAAAAGACTGCTGGGGATTGTCTGGATTAGCTCTCCCTTACAGAAAGCACAGGTTCAGTAACCTTCAGACTGGGTAATTTTTAATGCACTATAAAAGACAGGTCCCTATTCTTCCATTGCTTTAATTTTCCCTTGCAATGGAGATAATTTTAAAGGTCCTGAAAGGCAGCAAGTAATTCTGTGCACTTACAGCCCCATATAAAATGTTGGTAAATGACTCCTCAGGAGGAACAGAAATTATCTCCTGCCATTTCCAAGCGGGGCTGCTGAAGAGCATTTTGGTGGGTGGCTGTGTATGTGCTCCTGCCTCCATGGTGTCCTGACCACGTCCAGGGGCAGAGCTTGAGGACTGGCTCCATGAGATTTGAGGGTTGGAAAACCCTCAGGTTCTCCCTGGAAAACAGCACCATCCATTCCTGCAGCTGGGGCTGAGCTCACCCAGCACCCGCAGCATTCCCAGATCCACTCAGGATGCTGCTGTGCAGTCAGGGATGGATCCCAAGGGTGCTGAGCTGAGGAGCTGCAGGCCCTGAGGGCTGCAAACCCCCTGAGATGGCAGCACTGACCTCTGGCACGAAGCTCCAGCCACGGCATCGCCGCGGGATTCGGCGTCAGCCGGGGAAGGTGGTGGAGGCAGCTGGAAACGGGACAGTTCTGAAAGCTGGCATCACCACGAGCTATTCCATGAAAGTGGACCCTCTGCGAGGCTCTGGGACTTGTCCCAGGGGCAGCACAGCATGTTGGGACAGGGACATTCCCATCAGCATCACAGGACTCTGATCTGTTGCTGCCAGCAGGGCAGGACATTCCCAGTCCTACAGAAAACCCCTGCAGGGACCAGATCCAGCACACAGGCAGGAGACCTTCCCTCTTCAGGAGATCCACGGATGTGGCTGAATTCAATAGGATCAGGAGCAAGGGACAAACACAGCTTTTCTCTCTTGCAACTGTTCCCTGCCTGGCCATAGGTTCTTCACTTAAAATCTGCAGCAATTAATGTTTCTTCATTTTGGAGACATGGCACCAGTGCCTGGTAAGCTCTGGAGCAGGGAGATGCTTCTTCATGGGGTTGGTTGATGGATGCTCATCAGCTCTTCTGTCTTCTCCAGGAGGAGTGTTCAGAGGAACACTTATCTGCTCAGAACAGTTCAGAGATGCAATTATGTTTTACAGCACTAAATGGTCCCTGATGTCAGCAGCAATTAGACTTTCAGCAATTTCAATTTAGAGATGGCCTTCAAATCTCTCCCGCTCTCCTCCTTTAATGAAATACAATATTGCAATTAACAACCCCCCAAAATTGCCTTCAGTGTTAAATACAAAGATGAGAGATCTGGGAACCCCTTGAGCTCGAGCGTGGTGGAACGAGGGGTGTCAGTTCTGTCTTTCCTCCTGCACCCCAGAATTGGGAAGGGTGAAGGGCTGGGCAGGCTGTGGGAGGAGGGAACCTCGTTATCCAGCAGATGTGTGGCTCCTTCATTAGCAGAGATGCCAGAGGCCACGGCCCATATGCTGCTCTCCTGGATGTTGGAGGAGGGATGCCTGGACAGACTCTGCTCACCCTCGTGTGCTTTCCTCTCCTGGTGCCCTGTGTTCACTTCCAGCAGCTCAGGGTGTCCCTGGTCATGGGCAATCCCTGGGAAGGGGACAGCTCCTCAGGGGACCAGGATGTGCTGCCTCCACCTGGATCTCTGCTGGGATGGGCAGCAGGAAAGTGTGAGAGCTCACCCACACCAGCACATTCCAAATATCCCACGGGAAACCCAGAGAGGAGCTAATCCAGAGTCACCCCAGTTAACACACCATGGGATACCCCAAAGTTCCCTTGGGACACCCTGGTGTGGCACTGCCCAGCACCCGCACACATTTCTTCAGCACAGGCTGTGCTCTGCTTGGCAAAGCCGTGCTCCTCCAAAATCAGCAGTGGTTTGTTTGGTTTCCTGAGCGAGAAAAATGCTTCTTTTGGCCTTATCTGGATTGAAAAGACGATTCAAAGCTTATAAATAGCAGTTGCAGCATATGCTAAGGAGCTGCGTTTGAGAAGTAAATACCCTGCTCGTTCCTCGCCGTCTCCTCTGCCTCCCCCTGTCTGGCCAAAAGCACTGCCAGGTGACTTGCAAACCCTGCACCCCTCCAGACCTCCCTCCTTCTTTATGTCTTCAAGCAGCCAGTAATTAATATCTCCATCATGGCTTTGCCTGCCTAATTATCTTCTTTGCTCAAAATAAGAGTCTTCCTAAATAACTTGTGTGGCGCTGCAGGCGTCACGAGCCGCCGCGCACCAGGACCGGCCTCTCAGCTGCACTTTGGAGAAGTGGTTTCCATGCTGCTGCAGCTCCAGAGCTCGGGAGCCTGCTCTTCCATGAATAAAAGCGGGCATGCCGTGGAATTGGCTAGGTTTGTGCTCGTAGGAACAGTCCCAGAGCTCTGGCAGGAGAGGATGGGGCAGTATTTCCAGGGATACCGGCTCCCGCTGCAGCCCCCGGCTCTCAGGTTCTCTCCTCACCTGAAAACCCAGAGCCAAACACATTTGGAGGAGGGAGGAAATTCCAGTGTGACCAGAGCCTCTCTCCAAAGCCAAACAGCAGCTCAGGGGAGCGGGGCATTTCTCCAAGGGCTGGAAACTTGATTGCCTGTTAAAGGAGGCTGGCTGCTTCCTCCAGTGCTGACCCTGAGAGAAGCCCTGGCAGTGCTCCCTCACAGGGACTGTCTCTGCTCGTGCAGAGGTTTCAGAGACCTTTAAAAATCCCTCAGGTACGAATCCCTGCTGGTGCTGTGGAGGGAAAGGTGCAGGCAGTGGAGGGGCAGCAGCATTGGGGTGAAATTGGTGGGGATGGGAGGCGAGAGCCAGCTCCTGGCAGGTGGCACATTGCCATCTAGCTGGCATTTGCTTATTTTCCCTGCAAACCAAGTTTCCCTGGCACTGTGCTGCCCGGCTGGGTGGGAAGCATCCCGGGTGGCTGGGGAGCTGCTGCTGTCACAGGGTACCAGCCAGGGGAGCCAAAGATGAGGGGACAGCCAGGTGTCCCGAGGCAGCAGGAGCCAATTCCCCCTTCCCAGCCTCCTGCCTCAGCTCACAGCAGGCGCTGGTCCAACAGCACCAAACCACCCTTCTGCACCAAATACACATTTCCCACTTCTCCTGCCTCATTCCTCGCACCTCCTCAGCAGTTCTGCTGGGGACAAATGCCCTGCAGGAAGAGTTCTGTGAGGAGTCCCTCTGCCAGGGTCTCCCAAGGGCCCTGGGGTGGCAGCGGGTGCCCACCACAGCCCTGCAAATACTCACAGCAGCCCTGCTGGCAGCTCTGATGGGAAGAGCTGGCTCCATGCAATTCCCAGCGATCCCAGAGCCAGCCCAGATGTCTCCACTCATTATCTGCTGTGTTGGTTCCCCGGCCCTGCCTGCTCCCTGCATTCAACAGGCTGCTGGAGAGGTGGCCAGACCAACAAACCTGAGCCTCCCACGGCTGGCCCCACCTGTCCTCCCACCTCAGCCAGGTTCCTGCCCATCTCTGGAAGGATTCCACCTGCTTCCTGCAGCCTGGGGGTCCTCAGTTTTCCAAAGCACCAATTCCATGCCTGCACTCGCATCCCCCCTGCCCCACCTGGGTCAGGCCGCCCTGCTTGGATGGGAGCAGACACTGCAGCTCCCACTGGCTCCACAGACACTACAAGATTTACTGCTGGGATCTGGGGCACGACTCAGCAAAGGATTAAGGAACAGGGTGCAGAAAACCAGCCCAGGTGACCTACAGCAGGGCCAGGCAGGACCTACCCTGCCCACTCCCCACAGCCCTACCAGGGTTCTAGAGTTCGAGCTGGGATGGCAGCTCCAGTCCTGCTGGAAAAACCCCAGAACTCCCAGGCTGGAGCAGTAACTCCAGGCAGGAAGGAGCTTGGGGAAACCCAGACAATTGCTGCATTTCTCCAGGCAGGGGCAGGTCTCCTCCTCCCAGCCAGCCAGCCAGCAGCATCGCCTTGGCGCTGGAGGAGGGAAACCTGCAGGCAGGTGGGACAACAGGAGGGAGCCGTTCAATCCTCCTCCTCCTCCTCCCGATGGATCCTGCCGTGGCAAAATCCCTCTCCCTGCACCTCTCCGGGGCTGGGCTGGGAGCATCTCTGAGGAGTGAGGCAAGACGTGCCTGGCAAAACCTCGATTTGGCTCCAACACCACCATCCCCAGAGACCTCCTGAACCCCGTGTGCCACCCGAGGGGACTGACACCACCGAAACCCCCGCGCTGCCCTGACGTGCAGGCACAGACAGCTTCTCCAGGGGAAATTTAGTGCAGGTGACTAATGCAGCAGCCCTGAATCACCCTCCAGAGGTGTGGGGGAGCTCAACCACGCTCCCCAGCGTGGCTGATGGCTCGAGTCAGGCCGCACGGATCCCCTCCCTGCTCCCAGGCCGGGGAATGGGTACGGGGAGCTCTTGCCTGGATTTACAACTCGGCTGCCGAACGTGGGGGAGTGACAGTCTCATCCTGCACATTCATGCCAGCCAGTGTCCTCAGGGTGTCTGGGCCATCCCCTGCTGTCCCCAGAGATGTGACACCAGCGCTGCCACCTCCCCGCTCCGCTCCCGGCACCGCCTTTGCCAGCTGAAACCCCACCACCTCTGGCAAAACAGCCTCAGCAGTTTGCCTGACACCTGTTACGCTGCAAGAAAACACTTCCTGACACCAGCCTGGGTGAGAGAAACACCCGCCGGCCCCGGCACGGGGCCAAGCTGCTTCCAGCATCCCGGATCCAGCATCCAGCATCGCCGAAGGATAAATGCAGAATGCAGCGCCCTGGGCAATTTCCATGCGAGTCACCCAGAGAAAACGCTGCACTCCGGGGCCCAGCGTGCTTCTGGCTCCCACACACCCCCCTGGCCCTGCAGCCCGGCTGCTCGCCTTTCTACTGCCACGGTGAGCAAAGACGGCGGGATAATTAGAGCAGCAAATGACCCAAAGCCGGTTAAAGTCCCCATTAACTGCCCGGCTGGGACAAACGCGGCTTAGCAGAGATGTTCTCCCTGGCAGTGCCAGAGCCGTCGCCTCTCCACGGAGAGCGTGACCCCGACAGCAGCGTGGGGAGGGAGAATGTGGCAGCTCGGGGCTGGCACCCAGCACGCAGCCTCGCCCGGGGCTGTGCCCAGAGGGGGACACGGGGACAGCCGTGCCACCCTGCAGCGGCACAGCCCTTCGGGGAGCCCTCCTTGGGGCCACGCTCTGGGGTGGGGAATAAACGGCAGCAGCCCAGGGGCCGGCAGCGAGGCAGCGAGGCCGAGGCAGGGCTGTGACATCCTGCGAAGGGAAAGCCACCGCCTGCCCGGCGCTGGGCCGTAAACAGCGCAGCCTCCCCTTCCCCCAGGAGGAGCACGCAGCGCTGCCCAGCAGCACCCACTCCCTTCTCCCCGGCGTCTCCCGGCTCCAAACTTTGTGCTCAGCCCCTCGCAGGATCCGGCCCCCGAAGGCTGGGCTGAATCGAGCCCTTGGGGTTTCTCGAACTCCGGGGGAAATCGGGTTATCCCGGCGGCCGTGGCCGGCAGGGCCAGGCAGCAGCTGCCTTGCAGCTCCACGGCGCCGGGTGGGAAGGACGTTTTGGGTGGGGAGGGGTTAACCCTTGCTGCAAACACCTGCATCCGCCAGAACCAAAGCCTTCTGCTCCAAAGGCCCCCCCGGTCTCCCGCAGGGCTCTGCCTGCAGCCGGAGGGTGAGGGATGGAGGGATGACACGCCAGAGTTCGCCGAGGGAGAGGGCAGAGATCCCCCGGGCGGATGTCATTCCCGACAAATCTCCCCGGTGGGGAGCCAGGCGATGCCGGAGCGTATCGCCAGCTCATCAGCAGGGTGGCTGGAACAGCCTGCACCACCGAGCCGGATTAAAAGGGTCTGAGCCCAGCTGGAGGGCTGGAGGCACGGAGCTGAGCAGGGACGAGGCAGAGAAGTGCACCAACCACGACAGCAACCTGTGGCTCTTGGGAGACTTCCCTACTTTGGGTTCAGCAGGCAGCCTGGCTGCGGCACGGACACTCCCAGGGCCCCCCTCCACCCCGGAGCAGCGCCGGGAGAGCCGCCCCGGCTGCACCGGGGGGCTTCCCACTGCTGCAGCGCGATCCCAGGGACGGCCAGCACGGCTGGGAGGATGCGCCAAGATGGGCAAGCAGCCCCAACACCCACCCTTGCCCTCAGCACCCAGCAAACTCCCACGGAAACTTAGGAACTCACTGCAGTCGTCGGACTCGTAGCCCTCGGGGTCCACCGCCTCCTCGGGCGCTTGGCTCTTGGCCGGCTGCTCTGCGGGCGTCGTGCCGTGGGCTCCGAAGAGCTGGTCCACGTCCTCGTCATCCTCGCGGGGTGCCTCGGCGGGGCTGACCGAGGGCTGGCTGACCGCGGGGCGCAGGGCGCTGCTGCTGCTGCTGCGGCCGACGGCGGCGGGGAGCCCGCGGGGGAAGCGGGGGAAGTAGTCGGAGATCTGCTTGATGGGTTTGATGGGGCCGGGGCAGACGTCAATGGCCATGTGCTCCTGGATACTTATGGTCATTTTCTCTCCTTTTCGGAGTGTCATGCATGCGGCTGTCGCTGCCAAGCCCCCCCCCTCCGGAGAAGCCCGGACCGTGCGGGAGAGGGAAGTTTCTGCCGGGGGCTGCGGAGGCAGGTGAGGAGGGAGGGCCCCTTACGTGGTTGTCGCGCCCTGAGCCTCGGTCGCCGCACGCATGCTGCTGCTGCCAGCCCTGGCGCTCGCACAGCCCCTGATCCTGCCAGCGCTGCCTGGGAATAAATGAGCGAGACACGGAGACGGATAAGAGGCAGGGGGTGGGCTCTCGGGTGATGTCACCAGCTAGCAACAAAGCGGTACCCAGCAGCGGAGGAATGAGGGCTGTGGCCGGCCTGCCGCCCCGGCCACACGGCCACCGGCGTGGGCAGCCGGCCCCCCGGCCCTTCCCCAGCACAGCCCCGGAGCCCGGGGGCAGCCGGCGGGAGCCGGGGTGATGGGGCGTGGGGAGCTGGGCTTTGCTTCATCTCCCCGACAAAGCAGGGCTTGGTCCCTGCCAGAGCCCTCCGGGGGGGCTGGGGTCACCGGGCAGGGTCAGGAGCCATCGTCCTGTTCTGTCACATCCCGGCGATGTGGAGAGGCACCGCGGCAGCCCCAGGGTCCGTGGCAGCCCCCAGGGAACGCGGCAGCCCCCAGGGTCCTTGGCAGCCCCCAGGGTCCTTGGCAGCCCCCAGTGCCCGTGGCAGCCCCCAGGGCCCGTGGCAGCCCCCTGCCCTCCCAGCTCACCGCAGGCTGTGCCAGGGAGATGCCGTGCCACATCCCGAGCCGGGGGCACGGATGGCACCACTGCCCGCTCCCCGCGGCTCGCAGGGGCAGGGACAGCCCCGACTCGCATCCCTGCTGCCCTGGCTGCCCCAGCCCACGGCCACGTCCCCTCCGGAGCTCAGCAGCAGCTGGATGAGCTGCTGGAACTGGGAGCACGGCAGGGACTGAAGCAACACATGGCCTGGGTGGCACAGGCTGTGGCAGCCCGTGTGGCTGTGCCATGGAGCGGGTACAGCATCACAAGGAGCGAGGGACGGGCTGGGCCGGGGCTCACAGGCAGTGTGTGCCAGGGAGATGCCCCTCCTGGATGCTCTGCAGCCCTCCTGCTCCTTCCTGGGCACGGCCAGGTTCCCAGCCCCAGCCAGGACAGGGACAGGCTCCTGCCACAGGAAAACGCTGAGCTCTGCTTTGCTCAGGGAGTTGGTCTCAAACTGTTTTTACTCCACCTCCCCCTGTGCCCAAGTCAATAAATCTGTGGCTTCACAAGCTGCTGGAAGCAGACTTTTCAGCAATGAGCGCCGGAAGAAAAACCCTGTGAGAAAATGGTGCAAAATCCTGCCCAAGTAACTCACCCTGCCCAGGAAAATGTGTCTGAAATATTTCGGAGGAGCAGCCTCTCTGCTGGCTGGGTTCTGGGGATCTGGCGTGAGGCTGGGACACTCGGTGTGCTCTGGTCACCACCACGTCCAGCTGCCCACAGCCAGGCCCACCAGGTAACCTGACACATCCCTTAGCAATGCTCATGGAGCTGCAGTCTCCTGCAGCCTGGCACGCAGGTGTCTATTAAAAACAAAGCTCTGTTCTTCAGAGGATTTCCCCAAATCCCAACAAAACGACACCCATCCTTTCTGTCTAATGCAGAGTTCAGTTTTCATTCAGATTTTGGTAAATGTTAACGTGCGTCCCTGAGTCATAACAGGCTGACACCAGGCAAACGAACCTAATTTACTCCTCACAGGGAAGTGAATGTTTCTCTCCTGAAGCATCCAAACTTGTCACTGCTCTGTACCCAGACGTGAAGCACATCTAAGGATGATCTAATGACCTGGGGGAACAGGAGACAGCTCACAGCTCCTTTGTGTCCCTGCCGTATTTTCACTCTGAGGTGGCTCCTGCCTGTTGCAGGTCTAACAGCAGATCCAGTCTCAGGCAGTTTAACCCCCTTCCCACACCCAGGGGCTCCCAGGATATTAATTCAGATGGAAATGCCACCTGCTTTGCCCGTGGAGGCTGAAAATCTCGCAGGTGGGCTGGTGCTGGGTGGGAACATCACGAGGTGCCTCCGGATTTGGGTGTGTTCATCCACACAGGCTCCATCTTTGGGTGCAGCATCCAGGATGCGGTGTGGACTCAGACAGAACGAGGCAGAAATTGGGCCTGATGCCCAGAAAATAGCAGCAATTTCCTCTGAGAAAGGACAGATAAATAAATAAATAAAATCAAGTTACGTGTGAGAGCCTAATGCCGTTACTACCATTACAAAAGCGTCATCGTTTCAAATGTTTCCTCAAAAGGGCACAAGACCCAAATAGGCAAGGATTGTTTTATAGGACAGAAAATCAAGGCTCTGGGAATTAAGGTGAACCTCTGAGCTCTTCCTCCTCCTGCATCCACAGCCCACAGCCGGGATCAGGGCCCAGCAGCACCAACTGAGAGATGCTCAGCTCACCCGAGGATTCAGAAGAGCAACAAGGGGACAAAAAAGGCAGAATTGAAGCAGACAAACTCCCTGAAGCAGGGCAGGGGTGGCCCCCGAGGGAGACCCCATCACCAGCCTTGTGGACTGAGAGAAACAAAAACCAAGACTCACTGCTAATAGCCCAGATGGGACTTTCTAGTCCCTGCCTGATCCCAAGCCTAGAGAAAGCAGCTGGAGCCTTTTCTTAGCTTTTGATGAGTCCCAAAGCAGCTTGGTTTTGATAAATCACGCTTTTCCTACCTTCCCATACTGCCTGAGTGTTTTCTCTGGGCTGCACAGCCCCATATTTACCGAGGGCTCCCCACACGTGTCACACACACTGTCACACACGACAACACAGAAGGTGAAAGGGACACAAATAGAGAGCTGGGCTGGAAGACAAAAGCAGGGCTTGCAGATACAAAGCCAGTTTCCAGGTAAAGCTCTTAATTCCCACCGTCTGTCTAATGCCCTGGAATGTGACTTGATTTGATCCCTGGCTCTGCCGAGGCCATTCAGAGCTGCTGCTGTGCCCACGCACGTGGCCTCTGCTGCCCTGAGAGGGGGAATCTGGCTTCCCCAGCAGCCCTCCAGGAGGGAGGAGAGAGAGTTTAAATGTTAAAATGCCAGTTTTAACCCACGGCTCTGCCTGGCAGGAAGCAAAGCCACTCTGTCAGGGAATGAAGGGGGGACATCCTTCAGCAAAGGGGGAGGTGGCCACCCCAGAGCCAGCATCAAAGCAGGGATGGGATGGTGGGGAAGAGCAATTGGCCCTGTCAAAAGCTGTGTTTTCTCCCAAGAAAACAAGATCCTGAGCTCAGCAGCTGTGACACTGTACTTGGGATGTGGGATGCAGGAACCATCACTCCGACTCTGGCCCAGGCTCCGAAAACACCCAGGTTTTAATTTAATTGTTGGCCTGAACAGGGGCACAAGGACGGGTTTAAGTAAATCCAGAAAAAGCCTGTGGCACTTGGTGTCCCTGTGCCACAGCCCAGCTTCCTCCTCTGGAACTGCCCTGCAAATGGGCAAACAGAAGGAATATTCCTACAGCCCCCAAAACTGCAGCACACGGATTAAACATGCACCCAAAACCACAGGCTGTCCTCAGGACACACTTCAACCAACTTTCTTACAAATGCTGAGCATCAAATTCTGCTGTTCCAGGTTTGAATCAATGAGAGCAGGGGCTGATTCCAGTTTGGTCAATTCCTTTCCAAATGGAAAGCACAGCAGCAGGATGGCACATCCCGTTGCTTGCCAGGGGTTCAGTGATTGACCCACTGGCTCTTTTATTTAATACTTTGTCAACTCAAAATCTCTCTGAACTGCTGGAGAAAAGCCTGGAGAGAGCACAAAGAAATGATGCCAAATTAGAGCTTTCATCACCTCTGGATCTCATCCCTGAACTCGGAGGGGTGGGGACAGGGAGGTTTGTCAGTGTCCCCAGGGAGGTGACACAGGCAGCACCAGCCTGCACAGCCCCAGCTGGAATTCTGCTTTTCCCAACCGTTTTTAAGCCTGAAAATACCCACGGACACAGGCAGGAGAGGGTGCCAGCAGATCCCACCAGCTCAGTCTGGCTGCAGGGACAGGACTGGGGTGTACCAACACTGTCAGGGGATGCCAATACTGCTGGAAGAGACCCCTCCATCCCTCCGGGGTGACTCAGGACTCACCCCGCCTTCAGTTCCCCTGGCTGGGAGGTATGAAACGTATTTTTTATTTCTTCCAATGAGCTGAACTCCGGCACGGCTGTGTGCATGGGAAGGGGGTTAATTGAAAAGCAACATGTGCCTGGCTCCTCGGCTCGCTCAGGGCACTGTCTCCTGGCTGACGCATGGCTCCTGGCAGCTTCCCCTCAAAGATCCCTGCCCTCGATTGCTGGGGAGGCTTGGCTGAGCCCATCCGGTGGATTGCACTCCTTACCTGGTCAAACGGCCTTTGCATTTGCTAAGTAAAGCAATAACAATAATGATGATAACCGGGAAACTTGGCAAAAAATAATCCTAAGGAGCTTAGTCCAGGCTGTGCCGATTAGGGCTCCCCAGCAGCGCTGATATCCCAGTGCACCCCGGCCCCCACTGCTCCTCTGCCTGGATAATATCTGAGGTTATCTGTGCTCCAACAGGCCCTGCTAACAACCATTATTTGACCAGATTTAACCAGCAATTACTAGCTGTGAACAAAATCGCTGTGGTGAAATACAACCCACATCCTATTACGGCGCAGACACAAACAAACCCTTGCAGAAAGCCGGGCGAGGGCCAAATGCCAGCAGGGAAGAGCCCTCTCCCCCCCAAAACATTCCTTAAGGTGCCCAGAGACTTCATGGAACACCCAGCCAGTGGCAAAGGTGGATGGGATCTTCCTGGCCAGCATTTTGCTACCTGCAGATGAGCCTGGAAAGGAGCTTCCAGGAGGAGGGAGGGAGGCATCTGCTCTCCCTGCATCTTCAGGATGGGCCCAGAATAGCTCTACTTTTGGTAGGGGCTGATGTTTAACGTGCAGCATATGTTGCCATTTCCATGCGAATCCCGAAATAGTTGGTGTTTTCTTCTGTAAATTTTATGCGCCCGGTTTTTTGGAGTCCTGTGGAAGGCCTGTCCTCCTGCTTGGGGAGGGGACCTGCTCTGCTTGTGCACCCTGCCAAGGCTCCAGGCACCTGCAAGTCGAGCACAGGGGATAATCAGCTGCTGTAAACCTCAGCTCTGTGCAGCACGGAGTAAATCCTCACGGGGATTCACCAGGGTGGGTCTGTGCACAGCGTGAGCTGCAGGAAAATCCACCCAAACAGTGCCCAGGAGGAGAGAGACATCCAGCCTCGAGGCACAGCCCTGCCAAGGGCCCAGTCCTGCCAAGGGCCCAGTCCTCAGGGGGGTTTTCCTAGGAATGAACCTTTTTAGGACTTTTTTTCTCTGATTTCTCTCATGATCTGTGGGTTCCTCTGAACTCCAGAGCCTTAGCAGGGGTTTGGCATCACCAAGCCGGGCAGAGCCGCCCTCTCACACCGTGCTGGCTCTGATTGTTGTGAGATAAATGCTGACCCACTCCCTTGCAATCAAGAGAGGGGAGACTTCTGTGCAGCATCAACTCCTATTAGACTAATTTTATCTGCTCTCAGTGCCTTTCCAAGCTGGAGTCAACGTCCTCTGAGATTATCCAGCTGACTTGTCTTAGGAGTTTTACCCTGCTTTTACCTCTTCCCCAATGTCTCCCAGCTGCAGGAGGATGGCAACATTCCCCCTCAAGACTTTCCAGGCAGCCAGGAGCAAAGCCTGGTGTTAATTTTGCAGCAGCACCTCATCCTATGGTGGCTGGGACATGAGTGCTGGCCTGGAGAACTGTGCTGGGGCTGGGCGCTGCTGCCTCCTGCACCCCCAGCTCTTCCCACTCCATAAACGTCCAGAGACAGAGTTCCCATCAGCATTTAGGGCCCGGCCCCGTTGCCATGGAAATGGATAGACTTTCCACTCACATTTTGGTGGGAAGAATCATTTCAGGAGTCACACCAGCTCCCAGAGTGAACACAGGAGGAGCCAAGTGAGGGCAGAAAGCAGCCGAGCTTCACGGAGGCACCGGGGGGAAAACTGCTCCCACCCCACGCTCCGGGAATTCGGAGCTGGCTGCAAGCAGAGGGAAAAAGGCCACCAATAACCGGCAGCAGAGTGAGCTCAGGGGATTCACGAAATAACATCTTGGGTTTGCAGTATTAAAGAGCAATTTGGCTGCATTAAGAGAGCTTTATAGCTGCTCCTCTCCCACATCCACGTCAGGCTAATGACATGCTGTCAAAAGCAATCTACCCAAAACCTCCCTCCCCGTGCAGTCCCTGTACCTGTCACAGCTCTGGGGCAGCTCTGTCCTCTCTGCTGCTCTTCCCAGGGCTGGGAGATGTCCTGCCCATCCCAGGATCATGAGGCTCGACCATGAGCTGCAAGGCAATGATCTGTCATGGATGCCAGGGTGTTTTCCTGGCCCCGGCCACAAATCCCAGCAGTGTGCCAACATTGAAAGGAGCAGCACAAATGGAAGGGCAAGAAGAGGGGCAAGAAGAGGGGCAAGAAGAGGGGCAAGAAGAGGGGCAAGAAGAGGGGCAAGAAGCAGAAAAGACCCCACGGATCCACTGTGGGATCAGGCTGCTGGAGGGGCAAACAACCCCAGATTCCCTGAAGCAGCCAGGGCTGCCCGTGTGTGCACCACAAAGACAAACTCACAGCAGCACCTGCGGGTCAGCAGGGGAGAAATTGAGGCCACAGCCCAGACAAGCTGGTTCCTGCCTGGAGAACAGCATTCCTGGCAGGGCTGAGGAGGGCAAGCCAGCCTGCAGGATCCTCTCAGACCCACGGGCTATTCAGCTGCCTGACCTTGTGTAACCCCACTCAGGACAAAGTTCCTCCCCACTGTAGGGAAGCCCAAGCATTTTCCAGCTCTGTGGTGAACCAGGGGAAACAAAACTTTGGAGCAAAGGATACCCACCAGCTGAAAAAAACGGGAGACAGAGGGAGAGGTGGCATTCCTCGAAACACAAACACCAAAATGATCCCCGTTGAGGGGGCACTCCCAGGTCATTTAGCAGCCAGAGGAGTCACTAGATGGCCCTGCTAGTCCTGTTCATCTGATCACAGCACGGATATCGAGAAATGCTGGTTTGGCTGCTCTGCACGAGCTGGGAAATCTGCTCCAGGTCTGCTTCTGGGAGGAAGGGCCTCCCGAGGAGAGCGTGGCAGCCAGGTGGCACTTTGGCCAGGACATGTGGCACCTCAGCAGGCAGGTGAAGGGTCCTTCCTGGTGCCACCACGCCCTGGATGTCCCCTTCCCTCCACCTGCCAGGGATGCTGGAAGCCTCAGCGTAATCATGCTGACAGTGATGGGTGTAAGAGCCAGGGACCCATATTAATGAACCCCGTGCTGCTGGATAATCATGACATTAGCCTTATTGGATTAGAACATTTGCATAATTTGGGCACGAGCTGCTACCTGCACGGAGACATATGTTTACATGAATTTACATGCATTTGCATCCCGATGAAGCTGCACCCTCGGCAGCTTCCCGGCTGACCAGCCACGGGCCATTAGCAACTCCACCCCAGGAGGCATCTCCTGCTCTCATGGACAATCCCAAACCGCTCAGGTGCCCAAACACCAAAATTTTCCCTCCTCAGGGTGTTCCTCACATAGGTTACACCTCGTTATTCCCTTTGCTGGGTCAGGAGCAACGCTCCCGGCCTCAGCATTGGGGTCACCGAGGTTAAAGCTGTCCCTTTCCCAATCCCACAAACTCTTGCTGCCTCCCAAGNGGGCACTGCTGCCTCCTGCACCCCCAGCTCTTCCCACTCCATAAACGTCCAGAGACAGAGTTCCCATCAGCATTTAGGGCCCGGCCCCGTTGCCATGGAAATGGATAGACTTTCCACTCACATTTTGGTGGGAAGAATCATTTCAGGAGTCACACCAGCTCCCAGAGTGAACACAGGAGGAGCCAAGCGAGGGCAGAAAGCAGCCGAGCTTCACGGAGGCACCGGGGGGAAAACTGCTCCCACCCCACGCTCCGGGAATTCGGAGCTGGCTGCAAGCAGAGGGAAAAAGGCCACCAATAACCGGCAGCAGAGTGAGCTCAGGGGATTCACGAAATAACATCTTGGGTTTGCAGTATTAAAGAGCAATTTGGCTGCATTAAGAGAGCTTTATAGCTGCTCCTCTCCCACATCCACGTCAGGCTAATGACATGCTGTCAAAAGCAATCTACCCAAAACCTCCCTCCCCGTGCAGTCCCTGTACCTGTCACAGCTCTGTCCTGGCTGCTGCTCTTCCCAGGGCTGGGAGATGTCCTGCCCATCCCAGGATCATGAGGCTCGACCATGAGCTGCAAGGCAATGATCTGTCATGGATGCCAGGGTGTTTTCCTGGCCCCGGCCACAAATCCCAGCAGTGTGCCAACATTGAAAGGAGCAGCACAAATGGAANACCAGGAAAAGGCATCACCAGGATAACGGGCAGTTAAGTCCATCCTACTCACAGCTGTGAAAAGGGGTCGATAAAACACTCCCAGCGGGCTGCAAAGCTCCGAATTTAAGAGGCCAATAAAGGGAACCCAAAATGAACTCTTTTCTCGGTCTTTTCAAATCACGTGCTCTTTGATTCTATTACTCGATTTTATAGGAAGGGGGGAGGGAGATTCGATTACTTGATTCTTGTTTTCTTAGCATAGAATCACGGACTCGGCAATGGCAGAAAGGCAAAAATCCCTTCAAAGCAGCATCACAACAATTTGGTGGCAACATCAGGTTTATAGAGCTGTAAGAAATCAGCAGTTTCCCCTCCCGGGCTCCACAGCAGAACCTGCTCCAGCAATATCTGAGCACAAAGTCCTGCAGCCCACCCACAAAATCACAGGGTGAGAGGTGGCAGCTGCCTGGCTGCGTGTCCCTGAGTGCTTTCCTAAAGCAGAGCTGCTCGGGGAGTCACCAAATCCCTTCACAGCCCCGGGAATTGTGAGCTGGGAGGGACCAGGAGCTGCACACTCTCTCCCAGGCATCTCCAGCCCCCAAAACTGCTGTTGGCTCCTTCCAAGAGCTGCCATGAAAACAGGCAGCAGGACCAGCCCAGGGGTGTCCAAACCATTTCCATCCAGGCTCGGGGTAACCACAAGCCTCACTGCCACTGAAAGCTCTGCAAATTACAGGGATTTATCTTTGAGTGCTGGCCTGCAAAGAGCTCAAAACCCCAAAGTGCCCTTGGGATTAAACCTACCTGAACCCATCAGCAGCAAGGAGAGCAGCAGATCCTGCAGGGAGCTCGCTGGGAAGTTTTTGCTGGGATGCTGTGAGCTGGAGCAGCCCTCTCTCCCCTTACCCGGTGCTCACAACGATGCTGCCACGTCAGTAAAAGCTCAGATGGTGTTTTCAGGGTCTGCTCACCCAAACCAACCCACACCCACCTGGTTTCTTGCTGCTTTCTGCAGATGGAGAAACTGGAAATTATAGGAACATCATAAGCTGCTCACTTGGGTGAGCCCGAGCCTGGGGGAGTGCGTTCAGAGCCCAGCTCTGCTGTGAGGAAGGCAGCCTGGCCCCCACCCACCACCTTTTCCACTCCCTGCCCAGCCTCAAAGCCTGGCATTTAGCACATCTCTGCTTCAGCCACTCTGGCTGTTAAATGGGGACGTTTTCACTCGCAAAAACCACGCCAAGACCCTTCCGGAAACTTTTATCCTCATTTTAAGTGGAGTGCCTTGTATTTCACTCCAAAGCTGTTCCCATATCTGGAAGCTTCTGGGCTCACGAAGCACGTGAGAAACAGAAACAAACCCAGCAGAGGGGTCGGAGGGACTCTCACCTCCATGCGAGGGACAGCACATGAATTTCTGGCTGAAAAACTCCTGCTTTGGAGGAAGAACACGTGTTTGCAGCTGACGGTGCCATCAGGTGCCAAAGCCAACTGCTAATGCCTGGTGTCACAGGCAATGAGGCGAGAGCCCAAAACGATGGCAGCAGGAGGAGAGAACGTGCTGGAGCATCACTGTCGGGATCTGGGCTTGGGCAGAGCACTGAAAATATCGACGGGACGCTGGATGGAAAACCCTGGAGTGTTTGCTCAGCCCGGGGCTGCCGGTGTGGCTCACAGCTGGACACACCAGATAACGGGAGAAAATCAAACCCCTTTCTCCCCCTCTGCGCGCCTCTCTAGCGGGGAAGAGGAAGGAGGGAGGAAAGAAAGCCCAGTTAATGAGTTCTGCTGCTGTACAGCAGCCTCCAGCCCTGCATCTCGCCCAGGCTGGAGCTCAGATCTGTGGGATCCTGCGGGATGTGGAGGTGCAGGATCAGGGGCGCAGGCCCTGGCAGAGGTCGGGAGAGAGCCCAGGTGTGATTTCCAGCCGGGGAGGAGCGAGCCCAGCTCGACTCACAGCCACAGCCCGGGTGAAGGAGCAGGGCCAGCCCCGGGCACAGACCTGGATCACGATGGGGCTGAGCTCCCCGGGCACCCCTGCCCCACTGTGGGGTGGCTGTGCAAAACCCCTTTTCTGCCTCTGCACACCCCGCTGTCTCACCCACCTCCAAAATACACCAGGACTGAGCCCGTGCTGCGAAAATCTGGCTCCTGCACGCTTCCCTCTGCACAGAGGTAATGTGCCAGGCTGCATCTGATTTCTTCCCTCCCCTTGCAGCCCTTTCGCCCTCCTTTCCCTATCTTCGAGGAACACATGCACCCGTTCATAACCACGCAGAAAAAGCGTGCATTTGCCTTCCCCACCGCAGTGCAGCTGGCAAAGCGCAGGAGGGAAAATGATGTTTTGCACGAACACAGAAATTATCTGCACTGATCTTATCAAGCTTGAATGGGGAACCGACAGAAAAAGAAAGGAGGGAAGTGAAAGGCATTGTTTGGGTGTAGCATCGTTATTGTTTATCCTCTCCAAGCACTCCATCATCCTAATCCCACCATCTCCCACGGTGACAGGTCAGGAACGGTGCTCTGTGAAACAGCACGACCCAGAGCCTGCCAGAGGGATGCAAACCTGGCAAGGCAGTGCCTGGCGGATCCGGCAGCACCTCGGCGAAGTCCCCCCTGCAACTCCCAGGCCAAGCATCCAACAACCCACAAACATTATCAGTGTTAAAAACACTCATCTGGTACCAATTAGCACCAGAGCGAAGGGGCGGGTAGGGGTGAGGGAGAAACAAAGGCTCGGGAACTCCCTAAGGCACACCCTCGCAGGGATATTCTTATTTATCACATGAATAAACTCAATGCCAAGGTGCCCAGGACACAAGAGCCAATTCCTCCCGCGACAGCAACACAGCAACTCTGGCGAGTACAGAAAAACAATCACAAGGTGGAAATTCAAACAGAGCACAAGTCACCTGCTATCAAAACTCGGGAAATTTGGCAAGTTTCCTCCTCAGCACTTACCACATCCAGGCTGCTCAATGATGCTAATTAAACAGGTACCTCCCAGACACAGCCAGGAAGATTTACATCCCTAATTTGCATTTCTCAGTTTATTTTCCTTTCCTCCCAGGCACCATTTGAACGGCCACGGTGTGATTGCTTGGAGGAGTTTAATTTAGCGCGAGTGTCATTTGAAGATGAAGGTCTGTCCCGTCAGCAGCTCCTCCTGCCCCTGCTCTCCCACCGTGGGGCTCAGCTGTTCACTGAGATTTTCTCGGGCTTGGCTTCACCAGCTGAGAAATAAATAATGCTGGGCTCAGCTGCTGTGGGTGATCCAGCTGCTGCCCCCATCCAGGGGCTGGGTATGGATCAGTCTGCGGATTCTTTTGAGGAAGAGTCTCTGAAATACCCAGCAGCAGTGCAGGGCTGTTAGGATCGGTCTCAGGGGTGTGATCGCCCCACCCAGCTCCCAAATCCAGCCCCAAAACCCGAGAGCAGGGCAGCTCCCACACACGAGGGGCTGCTCCCACGGGATGGGACAGCACAGCTGGAACAGAAGTGTGTATAATTGCAAATAAATAAAGCAGCCACAGTCCTGTGGTAATTTGTCACCTCTGAAATCAAAAGTCAGTCGCACTCAGGGGGAGGTGGCTCTGCCAGCACCCCTCTCCTGATCAGGCTCCGATTAGCAGCAAGTCACCAGCCTGACAATAATTGGGAGGAGGTGACATCGTGTTCCTGTCTGTGCTGCCATGGAGGAAAGGCAAGATCCTCATCTCGTGCCCCTCGCTGCAATTCCAGCACTGCCTGAACATGCTGCCGACAGAGGAGATGGGCAGGGAGGAATCGGAATGAGCAGCTCAGGATGAAAATTCTCCACAAGGTGCTGACCCATCACCAGCCATCCCACGCCTGCTGAAAGCCTCATTACGTGGGTGCAGCATCAGGCCTTCCAAAAAGCTTCCCTGAGCCCTCTGTCCATCACACCCACCTGCAGAGCAGGGTGGGAGAGCAGTCTCCGAGGTGGAGAGGAACAAAGTGATGGGAGGAAGAAAAGGGAGAGTTGAGCTGCTGAGACATCGCGACCGCCAGCCTGCTCCTCTTGAAGGAAACAACTTCTGAGAGGGGAGGGGAGCTGCTGCTGCCGAGTTTCATTTCACAAATGAACTCCAGAGGTTGTTTGCCAGCTCGTGTCACTGTCCAAGCACTCGTGCTGGCTCTCCAGACTCGGTGATGGCCAGAGCCACGTTGCCCAAACACCAGCTGGTCGCCCATTTGCCTTGGCTACGCCGAGCGCGCAGACGGCTCTCACAGAGGAAGCACTGCCCTCCTCTCCCAAAATACAACTGTAAAAACCAAACATGGGGACTCGGCAATCCCTGGGCAGTGCTCCTGACTCGGAGAGATCCCACAGCCAACTCTCCCATCTGGTGGCTGTTGTCATGGCAAGCGGAGAGGGGAAAGCAGCGACTCAAGAGCTGCTCAGTCCTTGACACACTCCATCCTTGGGCTAATGGCAGCTCCCCAGCAGAACAATCCCAACAGCAATTACCGAGGCGCTTTTAGAACGGGGGGGGGAAGCAAAAACAGATTAAAAAGCTATTTGAAACCTTGAGGCTGAATGCTGAGGGAGCGGGAGCAGCCGGGGCCGTGCGCCCGGCCAACAATGAGGAGACGCAGAGACGCTTCTCTGTGGGCCAAGTTTAATAGAGCCTGATTGTCAGAGAGCCTCGGGAGGCTGTGGGGACAGCACTCGACAAAAGGACAATTGGTGCTGCTCTGTGAGTCGTGGCTGCAGCGTGGAAAACCTTCACGGAGGGGCTGGGGAGCAAATCTGTGCCCCCGCCAGCACGAGGCACGGAGGAGGGGACAAGACAAAAGATGACTTTCAAGTGCAAAATTCAATTAAACTCCAGCCACATGAATCACACTTCCACTGGCTGGCTTATTGTCTTGCCTTGCTGGGGGATTCGGAGAGTATCTGCAAAAAACCCTTTTTTTACTGTTCTGAGAACGGCGAGAAGTTGTTACTGAGCAAAAGCTTTATTGTTTCCAGTAGTAAAACACCACATAAAAGTTGTGAGGGATGGAGACGAGAACGAGAAAACAACAAACACAAATGACCAGAGCAGACTGAGCACATTCACTGAGCCCTTCTTGCCCACGTTGAGGCAGCTCAAAAGACAGGTACAGCTTTAGGATAATACTCCAAAAAAAGCTGCAAAACACAACCAGGAGGATCACCACAAAGGAAAAGTGGTCTTCAAAATAAAACAGTGCACAGAGCTGCAGGTGTTCCTCTGTCACATCCAGTTGTGCCTGGATCACATTGTCCAGGACCAGATCCTTCCCTCAATCCAAGAGGAATCTTCCCAGAGCTGACTGAACTGTTCTGGCTCCAACTCAGGTGGAATTACCCCACGGAGTTAAAATATAGAGGTAAGAAAGAAAAGTTTCCAGTCTCACTGGCACCAGAGCAACGTCAAATTTATCTCTGAGAGTGTTTTATAAAAGCTGGCCTCAGTTAAACATCAAGCTCATGCCTCACAGTGGCACAGCAAGGATTCCCAGGCTCCTGTACAGAGCTGGCACCCCAAACCGTGGGAGATGCTGTGGGAGGTGGGAGTGGGAACGGGGACACGAGTGACCTGCCTGCGCTGCACAAGGCGCTCGAGGAGAGTTAGAAACGACACTCTCGATTTTAAAAGCTCTTTCCAGCTCAGTGTAGAGCTGGTGATGAGAAAGTAACAGGTTTAAAGGAAATAGAGTCAATTCCTAAAAGTCGTTTTCCTTCTCCTTCTGCTGTAGAATTAACTTAGGCTGGCAGGCCAGGCTGTCTGAGGTGCTGCAGTAATGAGCAAGACAAGCCTCCCTCGGACTGTCAAAAGCTTCAAGGCAGAACAGAACTCTCTTTTGTGGCTAAACACTTTGGAAATTGAAGACCCTACAGCTCTCAGAAGCAGCAGCTCTGAAACCACAGCAGTATTTCAGCAAAAGCTGACAGCTGGAGTTACTTTTTCAGATACAGCTGATAGTTCTGGCATCACCCCTTCCACAGAAGCTGGTGGAGCCTTAATGGCCAGGTTAACAACACAGAGCATGCCATAAAATATCCCTCAGTGGAGAACTTCATCCCTTGCTCTCTCCAACGCTGGTGTGGACCCCACATTCAGCGATTTCTTTTCCTGCCATCTCAGGGAGCCCACGGGGCTCAAAGGTTTTGTTTTCATTTGTAAAAGGGCAGGAACAGATCACAGAGGAAGGGTTGGAAGCATTTCACCAGCAACCTGCCACAGCACATTAACTGGGAAAGCAGTGAGGGAATGGTCCTCTGTTGGGCCATGTTCATTTAAAAAGCAAGTCAGGGATTGATTTCCGATCTCCTGCCAGAGTGTTCCAGCACCCAATCTCATTTATCTTCATACTGCAGCCATTTGTAAGAACACACACTACACGCACACCAAGTGCCCAGTGCAAAGGAAAACAGAACAAAAGAGTAATAACTGAGGGGAAAGGCTGACATTAATGGGCACAAATTGCCTTTAACTCCGTGATTTCAGAGGGAAGTTTTTGGAATCCTTTGTTTCTTCATAAGAGACAGGTCAGCTCCAAAGCATTTAATAAAATCCACAGACTCCTACCAGCCCCGTGCGGGTTTTGTTCAGGTCTTCAAAAATCTAATTGCTCCAGAGATGTGAGGTAATTTGATTTTTCTCATCTGTCAGGCCTTAGAGGGAAATTGTCCGTCCCGGATAATAAGCAGGGCCGGGGCACGCAGTTTTCAACAGCCTGACTCATGATGACACCACCAGAGTCAGCCAGCTGCTCGAGACTCACAGGAAAAAGGCAAAAGAAAGGCCCTTGCTCATGTGAGGTGTGCACATGGGAGGGGAATCTGCAGGGCTCTACGAGATAAAGTCATTTGAATGGTTTTACCCAATTTGGGTACCCACAGGCAGCCAGCTGGGGATGGAGGTGTGTGTGTGCTCCCCACAGGAGCTGCAGCAAGCACACATTTCCCCTGACCCCACACAAAGCAGTGCACAGCCAGGAGGAGTGAAAAAACCACAGCAAACTCCTTGGAGTGTTTCTGTACCCTGAGCAGAGAGGGAGGGAGGGAACGGGAGCACAGCTCCAGCGGCTGGCTCCTGATGCCCCCACCAAACTCACTCCAGCCAGGACAACGACAAGAAACACAAGGAGTGACACCTTCCCCACGGGAGCCAGGCACAAATCGCAGCCCCAACCCCTCTGCTGGGGCTCACAGAGGACAGGCAGGTGCTGTCCCAGGTGCCACCGTGTTGCCAGCGCCTGTGGAAGAGCCGGCATCACAAAGCCACCACCGGCAGCAGCTCCCGTCGGGAGTGAAGTGTAAGGAATGGCAGAGCTGGATCCAGGAAAAGGCAGCTCCATCTTCACCTCCATCACAGTCGTGTTCTGGTGTGGAGCCGTCGTTTGCCTTCAAAATAAATAAAGGACAAAAGTTTTGTTTGGAAAGCAGCGAAGGGGAGAGACGCCACAAAGTTGTTTTATGCTGCTTTTGCGTGCTCAGTGCCATTTCAAGAGCTTCCTAAAAATAATAAAGAGAACATCTCTGCATCATTAGTCCAGCAGTCAGGGCCCATTAGACTTGATTAAAGGAAGAAAAGACAGGGGGAGGAAACGTGGAAAGAAGGAGAAACAAGGAGTTGTGCTGCTAGAACTGCTCCTTCAGCACATGCTCCCCACGGCAGACAGAAAGCCAGACCTCAGCTCTGAGGGGTGACAGGGCAGATCTGCTATGAGACCTTCCTGCTCTCCGTGAGCCTGGGCCAGGGACAGCAGCCACAGCAGGACGTGGCCCAGGCACACGGCTGGGGACAGGCACAGGACAGCCCTGCTCTGCTCCAGATTTGCTCTCCTGCTGACTGAACAAACCTGAGCTGGTCCCTTCACCCACCTTGGGTGGAAAAGCTCAGGCTCTGCTGGGACACACTGCTCCTCCTCTTGGAGGAAAGACAGGGATTCACAGTGTTCCATGTGAATTGTTCCAGGCATGAAGAGTCCCAAGGCAAATTCCCCCCACCAGCTGCTGCCTGACATCTCTGCTAAAAGATAACCTCCCGAGCCATAAAACCTCTCCGTGTGTTTACAAAGACTCCAAAATCCAGGCTTTTCACCTTTATCTCGCTGGCTTCCCCTGCTCTTTCCTTCCTGCTTTGTTTGGAAAGGTGACATCGACTCTTGCCCTTGGTGCTTTGTGCAAAGTGCTGAATAGAAAGTTGGGAGTAAATGTATTGCAGAGGGCAGAGAATAAGTCTGAGGAGGTGGGGATGGGAGGCCAGACAGGCTGTTTGATCAAAGACCAAAGCACAGACCTCTGCAACGGGAAAGAAGGCACAAAAATAGGAGTTTCATCCTCAGCAGCAGACTTGTTTCCTGATATATTGAGTGAAAGAGCCGAGAGAATGAATCTTTGTCATCCCTCTATTTTGAAGGAAGAAGCCTTCAATTTAAAACTCCATAAAGAATTACAGGAATAGTGAAAGTAATTTATTTTTTAGTTACTCGAGCCTTTATTCACTTAACTTCAAGGCGGGCTTGAAAGACCTGAAAATGTTTTGCTTCTACCACTCGAGGATGAAAATATTTTAATTCCCTCAAACATGGAAGGGGGCACAGGCTTCTCCCGAGGTTCATATTTACAAATGCATTGTATCTGGAATGCAAACCTTGAATCATTTCCTAACGCTGCTGCTACCCAAAGCTATGTTTTATTTATAAATACAGCAGGACCACTCAGTGCTCTGTGGATATGAGGAGGCAGAGACAGCTGAAAGCTCCTCAGCCACGGAGGCACAATTCAGTTTTTTCACTCTGGGGAAGACAGACAACTTATCCTCCTTGGCAGCAGGAGAACTCGATCCCAGCGAGCTCTGAGCAAAGGGGGATAAAGAGCAGTGCCCAAAATTTGGTGAGGCAGGCAGTGAAGGAAGCAGAGGCTTGGATGGGAGAGGCTGGGTGTGGGTGAGGGTCTTTCCTTCATATCTGATCCCTCTGTCCTTCCTAAACTGTGCCCTAAATACAGGCAGAAGGAGGAGGAGCAGGGATTACCCACCTCTTCCAGCCCTGGAAATCCACACTGGCTCACACAAACAAGGGACAAGTCTGAAAACATTTAAGCAACTTTCTCACCAAGCGCAGGAAAACAAAAGTCAACTCCCCAAAGACTGCCATGAAGAAAGTCATTAAAGAAATTACTACCCCATTTGGAGCCTAATTACTGCTAGGATGATTTTTTTTTCCCTTCCTACATGGAATGGAGTAGTCAGACCCACTGAAGCAAAATGTCACCTCATCATCATCCCTGAGGGAGCAAAGCAGACATCTGAGAAGCAGAATGGAAGGAAAAATAGAAGTTAATGCTTTAACTTCAAAGATGCCCAGAGAATTCCCTGCCACGAAAATAATGCTGAATGGCTCTGCCTGGCTCATGTATTAACAGCTTGAATATTTATGAGCAGAAGTGGATGCCTACCCCAGCCAGGGAGGCACTGAGCCCACAGAGAGACACCACCTCGTTTCTAAATCCAGTCAATTCCTGCAAGACAGGGCATAAATCTCCCCAAATTAAGAGAGCTGGGAGAGAGCAGCATTCCCTGTCCATCTCCCTCAGCTCCAGGCCCTTTCCTCAGCTCTGCCCAGCCTCTCCCAGCACCAAGCAGCTAAAGGGAGGTACCCAGGAGCTGCAGGAAAAGGGTCCAGCTTGGATTTGCTAACATCTGGGGATCTTCCCAGCAGCTCTGACCCTGTGCTTGCCAACCAGAACATTTCTTAGCCCCTCCCCAGGCAGTGCCACCCCCGTCTCAGCTCCCAGCCCATCCCCAGCCCCGTTTAACGCGGCTCTGTTTAAGTGCCAGCTGCTGCACCACTCTTTAAGTATTAATGATTTAGACAACACATTGGCACGCAGGCAGGGATGGGGAGGCTGTGATTTGCACTCACTCGTCAGCTTCTCTCGTGGCTGCCTCTCCAACTCGATTCCAGCAGGAATCAGAGCTTTCTCCAGCCCCACAGCCCGTGCCAGGCTCATTCACCATTCCCCACCAGCGAGCTGCTCATGGAGCAGCACACAGGATTCACCCATTTCTGGGAAAACGCCCTCAGAAGATGCTGAGAACCCCGTCAGCTGGCACCCATCAATGCAGAACTTGCTGCTGATCTGAGGGAAGATGCCTTTTGCTTAATAATCCCACCTGCAGCAGTCCCAAGCTCGGATTTGTTATCTCCATTAAAAGCTCTCCCTGGGTTAATGAAAACCACTGCGAGATATTGATTATTTCTTTGTTTCACTCTGTTTAATATTCTCCTGCCTTAATAAAAATGTCATAATCAACACAAGTAAAGATTTTGCTCTTTTCTAAGGCATCTCTTGGCATCAGCTGTGCAGCCAGAACAAGGTGAGCCGCCAGCCCTAGCTGGGAGCAAGTAAGAGGAAAAAGGAAGATTGTTCTTCTTCCATATGTGCAAATTTAATTTTCCTTAGGATAAAACATTCTTCAGGAAAATGAGTGTGTGACCTTCCCCTTGAAAGCTATCACGTCAGAGCAGGCACCTCCAGGAACTGGAGCTTCAGAAGCAGAAGAACCACCAGCCCCTCAGAAAACGGTGCTTTTGAAACGCTTTGAGAGCAGGTGGTAAAAAAAATGTTAAAAAACCCAATAAAATTGGCAGCCTCTCAACTCACCACTCTTCTGAAACTTTGGCTCATGGGCTGAGGTTGCCTAAATCCCAACGCAGCTCTGACAATGAGTCATTTTATGACAAACTCCAGGCTTCATTATCTGCCTCAGCAAACCCCAGCCGGAGCTGGAGCAGCGCACTGGGAACCTCCAAGCTCTCCTCAACAGCTCCTTGTTTTCCTTGGGCCATCACCCTGCTGCTGGCTTGGCCTTCAGGCTGAGAGAGCTCAGGGCTGTGAGAGCAGCAGCTTTTTGCAGCACCACTCCCTAATTCCCTGTTCTGGAGGCGGCCTGGGGTTTCAGGATGCTGAAGTGCTCTGCAGAGTGGCACTTGAGAGAGGAGCTGGAGCAGAGGTGAGAAAAAGAAGCGCAAAGGAACAACACCTGAGGTGATAATAGGAAGCAAGAATTGCTCCTGACGTGGTGTTTTAAAGGTGCAGAGCCTTTCAGAGGAACCACAGAAAATCACCTTTTAACAGCCCCGTTGTGCTGCTGAGGATCAGCAGTTTAAGCGAGGAAGGATCTTTGCCCCTTGCTCTGCTTTTTTTTAGGGCAGGGCAGAGCTCGGGGGCTGTCCCACAGGAAGGGAGATGCTGGGAAGAGTTTTGCCAGCCCTGACATCCAGCACCCATCACCTCCATCACTCTTTAAAGAGATCAACAGCGAGAGCAGCTTCTGCTTGTTGGCAAAGAGAGGCACCCGAAGGGATCCACCCTGAAGCACTCAGTGCTGATTTCCTGCCTCCCTGCCCCGATTTTGGAGGAGCCTCTGTACCAGGGCTCTTCTCTGAACAAAGCAGCCCCTGCTGCGGGAAGAGTGAGAAATAAATGACCCCAGACATAACAAAGATCTTTACAGAAACTCCCCAGGCAGCCAACCTGGCTTAACCTTTTCCTTAGCAGGATCCTCTCTACATCTCAGGCCCAACTTTAACTGGGCTCAGGAGATTGCTGCAGCTCTCCTTTTTTTGAATACCTGCCCATGCTGCCTGTTATTTTAGCTCTCCCCCATCTACACGGGGAGATCCCACTGGAAAGCTTTGACCCCTTGTGCCAAGCTTTGCATATGGAGTTTTTAGCAGGAAAAAGGGGGTTTTTTTTGCCTCTGAAATAGTGTTTGCACTGTCACGGCCAGGCAGCAGCTGGCTCAAAGAGCAGGGAGAGAAGCTACAAAATGCTGAGTACAAACACATTGTGCAGGAGTGGATCCATGCATCCATCAGAAGCAGCACCCAAAGGGTCACCTGCTATCCACCAACACCCATCCCAATCCCACAGGACAACCTGCAGCTCTTCTCCACAGGCAGCAGAACCAACCCACGGCAGGAATCCGCCCTCTCTAATTCCACACACAACAGGAGCTTAAAATAAACCACCCAGGCCAGGGCAGACTCTAATCCAGGGGGAGGAAGGACAGAGCAGAAGAATCACTTGCTTGGTTTGCCTGGTGAAAAACTAAAGAAAACTGCAGGTCCCTGAAAGCTGGGGAAGGAGTGAAGAGCAGAGAAACAATTTTATGCTGCCTGTTTTTAGTGGGGAGGGGGACCACGACTCCGTGTTGCACTGGAGGATGAACCTGCTCTCTCTAATCCAATTTATGCCTCAACGTGCCCAGCACCAACCAGGCTCAGGGACGACAGGAGAGGCAGTTCAGAGGGTAGGAATGCTCGGGAGGAAGCAGTGCTGAATGATAACTTGAGGGGTTAGTGACTAAATTAGTGGGAACTGCAGAGAGAACACATTTGCATCTCTTTCAGCTGTTTCAGGTGTGATAGCAGCCTCTGCTTTCCCAGTCACTTAATTGTTCTGAGGTTTTTGAGGGGGGAAAAGTGTCTTTTTTTCTGCATTGCAGAGTGCTGGGAAGAGCCATACTTGGCTTTAAGAGCCACCTTACTTCAGGAAAAATGTTACTCAGTCTCATAAAGCTGCTGGATTTCTGCTCTGCTCCAGGAGAAGCTCAGTCTGCTCTGCTGGCTCTGCAGGACAGAGGGGAGCTCCAAGGCTTTTCAGGGGCACAACCCCAGGCTCTGAGTGCTCCTGGCCGTGGGTGCAGGCAGCTCCCACCCCCCCCAGACGATTACTCATGTTGCAGAAGAGGTTTAGCATCCAGGGATGAAGGTGTGACACTGAGACAGCATCTGCCAATACGAGAAAGAAGCAGGGAAAAGCGATTCCGGGGCCACAGCTTTGTGTGGCTCTGGGAAAGCTGTGCTTCCAAGGAATTCAGCCCCAAAAACCAGGGATGTGCCCGGAGAGGGGGTGCAGCTTACCAGGGGTGCTGGTGCTGGTGTCGCTGTCGCGCCTGTCCGAGGGTTGGTCACTCTGGCCACTTTCTGCAGGGCTGAGCTCGGCCCCCTGCTCGCTGCCCAGGCTGCTGTGGCTCCCCGACAGCAGGGGGGACTGGGGGGTCCCCAGGGCTCTGCTCGAGGCCTGGCTGGGTCCCCTGGTGGGTGCTGCAGGGACAGGACAGAGATGCTGCTGAGGGAGCGGGGAGGGGATGGAGGCTCCGAGCTGGGTGCCAAAGGAGCAGCAGCATCCCAGCCCCAGCCAGGAGCCCTCAGGAGCAGGGTGACCCCCAGTGCTGCTGCTCTGCTCCCAAAAACCACCGGTGATGCCCGTGCTGGACAGCCAGGAGTGAGGAGCTGCCCAGGGATGTGCTGCCGGGAGCAGGGGAACGCTGAGTGACCCAGGGAGAAATCCCAGTGAGGAAGGCTCGGAGCCTCCCCTGGCACAGCCACAGCCACCAGGGCAGGTGAGCAGCTGCCCAGGGATGTGCTGCCAGGAGCAGGGGAACGCTGAGTGACCCAGGGAGAAATCCCAGTGAGGAAGGCTCGGAGCCTCCCCTGGCACAGCCACAGCCAGCAGGGCAGGTGAGCAGCCGAGCCAGGAGCCAAACCTCCGAGCTCTTCACGCTTCCCACCCTCCAGCCACGAGGAACTGCAGCTCCTCACCCGTTCCTGCCTGCAGCTTTGTCCCTCGGGAGCCTTTCGACCCCACAGGGGTGGGTTTGTCATCCAGGCTGCAGGAGCTGAGCTCCGAGTCGCTCTCGCTGTCACTGGAAACCACTGCAGGGAAGATCAGGGGGAGGAGAGGAGAGAGACAGTTATTCACAATGTTCATAACACTTCCCAAAGAGGTGCCAGATGGATCCAAATAAAACAGGAGCAGGCGCTGACTCGCTGATCACGTTCTCCCTCTCCAAAGGAGACCCTACCTGCGGTTCCCCCACAGCTGTTCGCTCTTCCTCTCCAACATGAGGTGGTTTTGTTTTTCACAGATGATTTATAACTCTGCTGCACACACTCCAGCAGTGCCAGCACTTGCAGCAGGTGCAGACAGCACCGGTGCTCCTCTCCTAAAGCTGCCTGGAACCACGGGGGTTCTGGAACCACCACAGTGCTCCTGTGCCACTCCTTGCTGCTCCAGGCTCTGCTCCCACTGCCCCATCCCAGCACCCAGCAAACCCCCTCCTCCTGATATTTGCTGCCTCCCCCCACAAAGTGACCCTCTAAGGGATGGCACGGGGCTGGTTCCTGCTCAGCTGCAGGTGGAGGGGTCCTGGCTGCACCTGCTCCACCCCTGGGTAACATGGGGAGAGGGGCTGTTTCCCTCCAAGCTGCATTTCAAGTGTGGCAGGGCCTCCAGGACCTAAGAGGAAAACACCAGATAAATCCTGAGCACATCAAGCCATCCCCATCAGCAAACTGCCCAGAACTGTGTTACTCCTACACCCCCAAAGCTCCAAAGGCAAGGGTTACTCCTTTTCCTCAAGGACACTGTTCTCCCGTTTCAAAGCTGCTTTTTTCCCCTCTGTGTTTTTCTTCCCCCTGAATCCTGGCTCTCGTCCTGCTTCTTTCCACTCTCCATAGTTTCCAAAAGAGCTGAAGGAGCCTCATTTTGCCAGACACATCTTCCCAAACTGGCAGGTTCTTTCCACTTTTCCATGCAATTATGCAAACACCTCTCCTGCTTACACTGGTGTAAAAGATAACTCGACTGCCAGCTGCTCTGGGTAAAATGAGAAAGGTGTTTTTCCCAATTCCTGGGTTTTCGTGGTGGTTTGATCTCAGAACAGAAATGGTGGGGCTGAGGGGGAGGAAGGTAATGGGAAAAAAAATCTGTCTTTTGTTTGAAGGATTGCACCTACAGCACTTCTCCATCTGACCAGGCAGATACCAGCTCTCCTGGCAGCTCAGCTGCCACTTCAAACAGCAGGTCACAACTGCTGGAAAAAAGTACAAAATCGGCCTGTGAGGGACGTAAAGTGGGTGACACTGCAACCTGCAGCCTCTCCTGCAGAAAAAGAAAGCCCCAGGGATTTTTTTAGGTTCATCAGGATGCCTTTAGAAGCTCACGTTCCTGTGAGAAGTGATTTTCTCTGCGACTGAACAAACCCCGCTGCCCCCACGCCGTGTTCCTCACAGTGCCCAGCCTCAGAGGGACATGAGGTGACAGCCACAGGGTTGTCACGTGTCACTTCATCCCTCTGTGTCAGCCCAAACCCTTCAGCACTCCCCAGGGCAGCAGGATGGGAATCCTTCCCCTCGCACACAGCAGGAGCTGTCAAATATTCCTGCCAAGCAGGCACTCATGTATTCAAGGCAGCGATCTGTACTACACAAAATATTTCATTAAAAGAAAAAAAAAATGAGAGGAATGAATACCTAAAGTAATGCTAACATCTCTGAGGATATTAAAGTTGGCTGCCAGTGTTATTGCAAAGTGTTATTGAAGTTGCCCTGGCAGGCAGCTCCTCACACACTCCCTGCACAGCCTTTCCCTGCAGCCTTTTCCTCCTGGAAATGGAGGAAAACCAGGAATGGGAGCTCTCACCTGCAGGGAAAGGGGCTGTGGGAGGAAAAAAAGCCCCATTACAAGCTGCGGGCTGCAATGCTGGCTAAGAGTCCTCAAAGCAAAGGTTTGTCTAAAAATCATCTTCATTACTACCCCAGAACTCCCTGGGAGAGGTGGGGAGTTCTATATAAACACTGTTAATAACAATCCATACATACCAGAGTGGGGTTTTTTCCTATAAAACCCAAATCTCAGCTGTAAGAGTCATCCTGACCATCTTATTACTCAATTCTCTTAGAAAGTGAAGTCCTATTCCACTTGGTCATCATCTTTTTTTTTTTTTCTCTCCTGGATTCATAAAATCCACTGCTTTAGAACAGCTCCTTCCTCCATGAATCCTCTGAAAATGCTGGGAGCCAGGATTTATTTGGAGAAGGCCCCAGTGAATCAGTGGAGGTGACTTTAGCTGCCTGTCCTTCTGCCACTCAGCAGCTCAGAGAGAACCAGCACAAGAGGAGGAAAATATTAATGACACGAAGGCACTCGCACCACAGGACCAGCCCTGTCTGCTCTCATTTCCTCTGCTGCCAATAAGAATGTATTTTACTCACTGCACCAAAGTCTCCCTTTCAGGTAATCCTTCATCCAGAGCTCCCAGACCTTCTGCTGGCGCTTTCCAGAGCCCAGAAGTATTAAATCTGGTGCTCCAGCAGCTGCTGATATATCAATAAGAGTCGTTGGACAGCTGTTCTTTAAGAGAACTGAACAGATTTATCCCTCCCTATCTTGCAGCTGACTGAAAAAAACCCTCATAAAATAAAATCTGCCGAGATAAAACTTGCTGGAAAAGCAGTATTCCCAAGGGAATGGGTCACTCAGTGAGGCCTGGAGCCCTGCAGCTGCTGGCAGAGCCCTGGGTCCCTCCACACGTGGCTCAATCCCCAAGCCAGAGGCACCGAGAGCCACAGGGAATGGTGGAGGACAAGTGCTGGCTGCACTCATCCCCAGAGGCAAATCAGGGCGTGGGGAGGCTGTGCTGAGGCCGAGGGGAAGCAGCACTCGGCTGGGGCTGGGATCTGTTATTAAATGTGAGCTTTTGGCACGGGAAGAGCCGGCCGAGCTCCCCGGTGCTGCCAGCGCAGGGCAGGGCTCAGCCCGGCACACACAGCCCTTGGCAGCTGCCAAAAACACAGGGAAAGCACGTGGGAAGCACAGCTCCAGCAGCCACACAACCCCAGCACAGCCAGGATCGGTGAGATGAGCACAATCCCCGAGCAGGGCTGCCCTGCAGCACCCAAATTTTTGGCAAACACGGGGAGCAGGGAGGGCAACAGCTCCTGGTTACTGCAGGTGGGACAGTGAGAGGTGATGAGGATTTTTACAGCCCTGGATCCCACTGAGGGCAGCTCCTGTGCCAGATCACACCCAGCGTTGCTCCAAGAAGGAGGAGGTGACTGGAGCCAGCCTTTGTCCCTGCCAGGAGCAGCACAAGTTGCAGCTTTGTCACCGCCAAGTTGGCAAGTTGGACGTCCCTTTGCTTTGAGGACTCTTAGCCAGCATTGCAGCCCGCAGCTTGTAATGGGGCTTTTTTTCCTCCCACAGCCCCTTTCCCTGCAGGTGAGAGCTCCCATTCCTGGTTTTCCTCCATTTCCAGGAGGAAAAGGCTGCAGGGAAAGGCTGTGCAGGGAGTGTGTGAGGAGCTGCCTGCCAGGGCAACTTCAATAACACTTTGCAATAACACTGCAGGCAAGTTGGTGGCCTGCAGAGCTCTTGACACAGCCCAGCACTGCTCCATCCCTCAGGGATTTGGCCTCCAGCTCACAGACACAGGACAAACCCACGGCATCCCTCTGCCCAGCTGCTGCTCGGGTGCCTCGGGTACATCCCATTGCTTGGCAGCATGGCTGGAACAGGAAAATCCCCCAGAGGCCCAGCAGAGCAGCAGGCAGCCCTCCTGCCAAACCGTGCAGCAGCTCAGGGATCACACTTCTGCTTTCCACCCCGCTGCTTTCCACGTTTTTCCTGCAGAACTCCGAGCCTGGAAGAAGGAAAGCCCTGCTGCTCTTGCTCCCACCCCCTGACCCGGCGCAGATTCCCACCCACATTCCAGCACGTGGAGCAGAGCTGCTGCCCAGCACAAGGAATATTGCTGCTATTCTGCTCCTGATAATACATTTCTGCCTTAACTAATAGCAGGGTTCCCATGGCAACTGCTTGTTTATAACAGAAAAACTAAATGCACCAGCAAATCCCAGTGTCAGCGAGCGCAGGAGAAATACCGGGCATGCAAAAATAAAACTTCTGCCTGGTGGGGTTGGCTTTTCTTCCTTGAGGCACATTCCTGCCTTCCCTTGGTCCTGCTGCCTTCCCACCCTCCTGCAGTGGAGGTTCTGCCACTGACTCTTTGCTTTTGAGGGGGAAAAAGGGACACCTGAAGTTTGTCCCATCGCTGCTGAATGGCAGCTCCTGGCTGGAGGATGCCCAGGGGTTGTGCTGTGACTTGAATCCCTGAAGAGCTCAGAGATGGCTCCTCCAGCACATCAGAGGGGTTGGACAGGGCTGGCCAGGATCGTGGAAACCCCACGGAGAGCAGCCTGTCAGAGCCAGGCATGTCAAATGCCAGAGCTCATCCCCAGGAACATCGTGCCAAACGAGCACCGGGGAGCTGCAGGGACGTGTCTGGGTGAGGGTGAACAAGGTGTGAGCTGCCAAATGCTGTCAGCCAGGCAGGGGGAACCAGGCTGCCTCGGGGAGCTCAGCCCAGCTCCAGCTGTGGATTCACAGTGGCAATATCGTGGATCCACATCTCCACGGGGGAAGGAGGCTGCCCTGCACACGGCAGAGCTCTGGGATGGCAGGCAGCAGGAGTTCCCAGCGCTGGCAGCTTCAAAAGATGCGAAAGGAGGGGGGAGATGCACGAGCTCCCAGCTCCAGAGATGAATTGCAGCCCGCAGTGCCCACTGAAAGCTGTCCAGAGGACAGGCAGCCTCGCAGGGAAGGGCAACAGGGAAAGAAAGCACCAGAAAATAAAGCCCTGAGTTAATATTACCCGACCCATAAAACAGCAGCCAGACAAACATCAGAGGGCAGGGACAAAGGCAGCTTGCCACCCACATCAAAGCTTATCAAAGGTCACTTTATTCTCCTCCCCCTGCTCCTTTGCTGCTCCTGCCTGTATTTATGGGGAAGCCTCCACCAAAAACAAAACTCAGCTATAAAGCTGAACTAAGCAGCAGGCCAGGTCTGGGCTCAACAGCTTCAGCTCTTAATGTTTTCTCTGTCATGTGAACAAAAAACAACCTCATCAATCAGTCCCTCTGCTGAGACAGCTCCTTCCAAGCATCTCCTGGAGGGAAACACAACTGTCTATTGTTGATCTAATTTGTCTTTAATTACAAAAGTTACAGTAGTGCTTGGAGTGCTTTCTTAGCTGGGTCCTGAAGAGAAGGTTTGTAAACCCAAGTCTCCCGAGGTTTCTTTATTAAAAGGTTATTTCCCCCTGCACTTCTAATATGTGGAAGAGTGCATGCAGCTGGTTCACTCGAGAGGTCTTCTCCAACTGAGGGGATCTAACAGCAAAATATAGAAGGGGAGAGAGGCCAGACCGTTCTGCTAATCCACACAGAGAAAAAGGAAGAGAAATCAAAGCAGACTGGCAGCAGCTCTGATTCTGCAGCACTCACATGCTGGCAGAGCAATTTCTAACTCAGCCCACAGCGACTTGAGGAAGCTGCTCAGCAGAGCAGCAGAAGCAAGGAGCAAGCAGCCCCAAGGAGGGAGGGAATGAGACCAGCCCTGGGTCAGCCCTGGCTGCACAGAGATGTCCACCAGTGCCACCATCCCCTGGGGCTCAGCAGGAGCAGCTCTTCGGGCTGGGGCTGCAGGCAGGTGTCTGTCCCACAGCTCATCCCAGAAAGGGGGCTATGAGGAATGGAGGGGAGCAGGGGTGGACTGAAGGATGGGGAGTCCAGGAGGACCGGGACTGGCCTGGGCCACCAATGTGCACTTAAATATCAGCGAACCCTCAAAAAACACACCGCAGCATGAAACTCCAACACCCGCGTGAGAAACACACCACACCCTGCGGGACAACACCTCCAACAGAGAACTTCCCTGATTGTTGGGATCCTGCCAGCAACAGGAGAAGCCAGGTCCTTCTCCCACCTTCTTCCTGGGCGGGATAACCAACCTTTTCCCCTGGCCCAGGTGAAGGAGCGGCTGCTTGCGACGCTCTCCGGCTCCGGCACGGCCGCCTCGCCCTGCCAGGGCTGGGGCTGCAGCTCCAGGGGTTTGCTGCTGCTGCTGCTCTTCAAGGGAGTGATGTACTTGGGCAGCCCTTTGTAGAACCACGCCCCAGACCTCTTCCAGACCTGCCAGGGACACAGACACAGCACCTTAAGCTGGGTTTTTACAGCGACAGAGCCCAGCCACCGCAAAACGAGCTCCCCTCCACCAAGCTCAGCCTAGCTGCTCCCCCTGATCCCAAATTCCTCCCCAGTCCTCCTCGGCTCAGATTCATCTCCGTCCTCCTCCCACAACTAAAAAATCCCAGCTGTGAAGAAGCAGCAGGTACGGATTGAAGGAGGAGCAGAAGGTGATGGCAGAAGCGCTGCCTCGTGCTGCACCGACAGCACAGCCTCAGAGTTCATCTCACAGAGCAATTCAGGCCAAGGCAGATCGTGTAACGAGCTTGAAAACCCCAGAACGAGCAGAACGACACTCAAATAACCTGAATCTGCAGCAGGAAATGGACCTCGAGCACTAAACTGTAATATCTCCTGTAAGAACAGCCTCTCCTCTCCAATTTAGCTTTAATGCAGCTTATGATGAAGGTACTCTATTAAGTATATTTAATATAAAGCCTGCTGTAAGCCAGGCGAAGGGAGAAGGGTGGCAGCTCAGACAAAGAGAAATGGCCTCTTACAAACCTAATTCTTGTGTGCCTTCCAGCAGCCTGATAATGAGCTAATGACACAGCCAGGGCAAAAATAAGTTAACATAGTAAAAAATATCATTTTTCATTTCTTACACTTCTGCTCAGAGTGAAGGAGATCATCAGGGTTTCCACTCCAAGTTCCCAAAGCATTTTGCACAGAGTTTCATCATGATGGCAGTGGGTGCAAATGCAGATATCCCTAATTGCAGCAATACATTTGCAATTTGCCTTTAGAGCTTAATCAAAGCAGAGGGCAGTGATAACACCTGGCATTCAGGAGTTGTTCTCAAAAAGCAGGACACCAGCAGCACCATTACACTGACGGTTGCCTGCTTCCCAGAGCCAGAAAGAGAGAGAGCTCAAATCTCTGTGTTTGGGGTCTTGAAAGCCAAGTGCTGGCGATGTGAATTCAGAGGGGGAGCTGGTAAAATGGTTTTTAAAAGAGGAACACCCAGCAGAAGCAAGCAGAACGTTGCTGTGACCCAGCACACGTGCGAGGGAGAGGCTCGTGCATCGCAGCAGGATCTGCAAACCGGGAGGTGAGAGCATCCTACAGCTACAGCAACGTGTTCCCAGCAGGAGGGTGAGCCTGCCATCCGGGCAGAAAGCTGGGAAGCCAATTTCCCAGGACTGCAAGTTGTTCTCCTCCAGAGCGCGTTGAGCAGGCAGGACACCTCAGCAGCTCCTTCTCCGCTGTGCCAACAGCCAAAGTGACCCAGGCAGCCAAGGCACAGGCTGACATGGCTCCTTCTGTCCCTTCTGCTGGCACGTGGGGACGGCACAGCAGCTGGCACAGGGAGTACAACAGCACATGGCAGCACAGCACAGGGACCCTGCAGGAACAGGCTCTGCTTCCCGAGAATCGGGAAATGCAACAGATTTTTGAAGCGTGGGCCAGACGTCTCTGCACAGAGCTCAGCCCACTGCAGCTCAGGGACACATGGCCCGGGCAGGAGCTGCAGGCTGGGCAAGCCCTGCTCCCCCTGAGGGAGGCTGGAGGTTTTGGGAGCAGCTGCACCCACGGGGCACAGCAGGAGAACAGGGACAGGGTTGGAAATTGTCCATCCCTGACAATTGCCGGGAATCTGGTGCACACACGCCTTCCCTGGATAAAGTGCTGGGGAGGAAAGAGCCCTCTGGTACAGCCGCTCTCTGAACAGACCTTGCAACATCTGTAATTTAATTTGAAGCACTGGAGAGACCTATTATCTTCAGGCGAGCTCCAATTTAGGCACGCCATAAAACCAATCAGACACAGCACGGATGGCTGGAACAAAGGCTGGTCACCCCCAGGTTTCTCACTCCCCCAAAGCAAGTCGTTAGAGAAAGAGTTAATGACACAACACACCCAGCTCTGATGTGGTAATACTACTATAAAATTGATTCTCTGCATACATATTCCCTTTAAATTGGTGCTTCTAATAGAGTTTGGTCCTATTATGGCAGCAGCGAAATTGTTTGGAAATCAGCTCTAAAATAGCTGCAGCAAGATGCTCTGCCCTGGATGGATGCAGTCCCTCTGCCCCTCCAGGTCTGCAGCACAGCCCATCCCATCCCAAAGGACCACAGATCACGTCCTGCTCTGCACACGGGGCAGTTTGAGCATCCTTGGATCACAACAGGTCGATGCTGCTGACTGCTATTGATGGCACTTGATTGATGGCCAGAGTGGCCTGACAGCAAAGTCCTTGCTTGGTTTAAAATTAATAAATCTGTAACAGAGCCTTGAGAATAAAGTTCCTGTCTATTAGCAGGAGTTTAGTCTTGCCAAGGAGGGGAGGATGCTGCTCCCACCGGTTCAAGTTAAGGTGAAATTTGCTTCCCATGGCAGTCTGAGTTTGGGTGGAGCTGGAATTTCACCAGGGAGAGGGACAGCCATGGCCATGACAGATAAATGCCTTTTATAACCCTGATAATATTCCCATTAAAGTTGCATCAAGCCATCATTGCAGCTCTGGAGTGACACATGCAGAAGCAGATGGGGATTTTATCGAGCATTTTCAAGTGCAGCCTGGAAATGGGACCTAACAGGGAGTCACTGGGCCCTGGTGAAACCCATGTTGCTGCTCAAACTTCCCTGAGCATACAACTGCTAAAACAAGCTCCTGAACAGGGAAAACATTAGAGCTTGCTGATAAACAGGCGGATCACAGCTGACGGCATCATAACAAACCCTTGCAGCCTCTCCAGAGCTCTCCTCACCAAACCACATCCCCTAAACAGAGATGCTTAGAAAGGATCTTTGCTACAAAGCCACATTTTGCTCTACCACCTCCTGCTTGTGCCGTGCAGGAGCTGCTCCCATCCTGCAGCCCTTTCCTCCACAGCAATCTGGGTTTGGCGAGAGGAAAAAACCACCACGTTCAGCTTCCCCTGCTGACACCAGCAATACCCAAAGGTGGGGAAGCAGCTTCTCGTGAGCTACAGCGAAGAAAAAAGGCACCTGCAGATGCAGCCACCCCGGGAGGACCTTGCTGGCATCCCCTGCCTGCAGCACATCCCCACACAGCCACTTTGTCCCAGCTCTGCAGCACGGCGCTGGCACGCTGCGAGCACCGCTGGCAGCGGGGAAAGAGCGAGCGCTCTTCAGCCTCGTTATTTGCATTCATCTGCTTTTCCATAACACAGAGATTTCCAATTACATTATTTACAGCAATCCGTTGTCAACTCCCACGTTCGGCGCTTGAGGATGAAGGAAATTAAAAGGCAGTGAAATTACCATTCGGAGCTTTGTTTCCGGAATAGCAAAATCCATCGCCCCCCTGACCCCGACGTTTCTCAAGCTGCAGTGGCTGCCAGCCTTCAACCATTTATCATCCCCCTTTCAATCAGGCCTCTATTTTTTTTCTCCCATGGCTCTATTCTAGAGGACACTATTTTGAGTCTAACAACTCGCTGCCACCCCCAAAATAATACGGCAGAGGCTATTGATGAGTGCTTTCAATTGCAAACAGGTGCACATCGCTCCAATTCCATCCAGAGTCACCCAAAATAAGCACCCCTCTCCATCCGTGGGGTGTTTTGCCAGGAAATCATCGTGCCAGGCAGGAATGACCCCAAGCTATGTTGCTTTACAGTGTTCCAAGTGGTAGGAGTGGATATGTGAAAAGGGAAGCCCCCGGGGGCAAAAGGGGAGGACATTCCTCCAGAGCAAAAATCTTCTTCCCCTGCGTGGTTTGTTGTGATAAACTGAGAAAAGCAGCCAGCCATGAAAATGCCCTGTAGTGAAGAAGAAGGAATGAAAAGGAAAGTGAAGCAAGAGGGGGCAAATCAAAACTTTTAACAGGTCCCTGGTAGCTGACACTCTCTTTCATATTCGAGGGAGTTTAAAAAAAAAAAAGCTCTCTCCCCTACCCCACTGAAACTGCTTTCATTATCCCTACAATTCTGGATGTCTCAATTCAAATGTAAATGTGCACGAATGCTTCCAAGAGGATTTTAATTACAATGATAGCATCGCTAATTATGGATATATATATAAAAAAAATATATATAAAGGGGTAATTCAGGAAGGTACCTTGCAGAATCTGGTCGTATCAGTCAAAATAAGGCTGTGCAGAGAGCTAAAGGGCTGGGCAAGGATTTGACAAAACCCAGCAGGTCTCTTTTCCCCTCCAGGCCAGGAGGTGACAAGCAGATTTCAGCCTCACATGGCTCATTCAGCATGGGCACTGCTGCCCGAGCTGCCACCGAGCTCACGTGCTCTGCCAGAGGCCTGGCAGCAGGGAATCATCATTCCAGCTGTGGATTTACCCACCAGCACTCCTGCCAGGCGTGTTCTGCTGCTCTGACAGCTGCTGCAACCAGCCTTTTGCACTGCAACCGTTCCTTTCTGCCCTGGAAGCTCATTCCCAGGGGAATTTCAGTACAAAGCCACAGCCAGTGCTGGGTCAGCATCCCTGAGCTGCCCACGGGATTCCTGCAGGAGCAGGGCTGACCCAGGAGGGACCAGCCCTCCACACTCTGTCTCCAGAAAGGCAAAGCGAGATCAAAGCCAAGAAAGGCACAAGGAGAAGGGAAGGAGGAAGGGAGATTTTTGCCCTCGAAAGTGAATTTTGAGCATGGCTGAATTTGCTTCTACCCTCGCTTGCAGGAAGATCAAACCACAATCCACGTCATCCTCAATTCCACTGCCATCCAAAGACGTTGCAAAGGAAAACACCCACAGAACCTTGGAAGAACAAAGGAGGGTTTTCCACAGCTCCCTCTGGAAACTGCTGGGACAAGTGGCTGTGGCCTGAGGCAGGTGAGGTGTGTTTTATTTCAGGATGCACTCTGGGTGTGGGGCTGCCTGTGGGTCCTCGGGGATGCTCCCTTTGCCAGCAGGAACATCCAGGCTCTGCCACAGCACAGCCCTCTCCTCCTGGCCCCTGGGAGACCCTGGCCCTGCACACACTGCTGTGTTTGGGATGCCTGGGATGCAGGCAGAACCCCGGGAAGCAGCAGGCAGAGCCCGTTCAGCGCCTCCACTCTCCAGAAATAAGACGGCGTCAGAGCAACTCGCTCCTCATCGCTGTGCAGCACAGCCTTCCCCCAGGAGCTTTCCAAGGAAACAGAAAGCAGCAGAGCGGCTGGGGCTGGGATTCCCAGAGGGATCTGTGGGCACCAAGCACTCCACTCCGACTGGGGAGCTGCTGTAAACACAGCTTGTTGCTTTGGTGTCGGTTCTGACCCAGGCAGGGTGATGATTTCATCACAGCCGAGCCCAGCACCGGTGTTGTCCCCGCAGCAAAAGGGGGTGATGGGTGCCACGTGTCACTGAACTTAAGCTGGCTTCAATCCAGCCTGCAAGGATAAATAATAACGTGGAAAATGAAGGGATGGAAGCACGTGGGGGCAATGCCACACGCTGCAGCTGTTAGCTGGTGCGTGGCAATGTCCAGCCCCACCACCCTAAAATCCTGGTGGGCCACATTTATTCTGATTTTCTTCAACTTCCTTGCCCTGGCTGACATGCCCCAAGGCTTCTGTTAGTTCTCAATTGCCAAATCCTCCAAAATGAAGGCAGGGCATGTGGGAAGACAGGAGGGGATGTATGATTTGATGTCTGCGTGCCCACACTGTGACCTTTCCAACCTCCTCCTGCTCAGGGCAGCAGCAGCAGCATAAACAAGAAAGGAGACAGACTTGAACCCACCTTAAAGGGAATTGAAAAGTAAAGCAGAAGCTAAGGGTTAAGAGGAAAGTTGAGGCTATAATTTAGTGTGAGAAGGAAAGGTCCATCCATTTTCATCAGGGATGCACTTTGGCTGTATCTCAGGACTCACAGAGCGAGTGCTGAAGGTTATCATACCCTCACACTCTGGTCACACGTAACATGTGCTGGGCACATTAATATTCTCTGTCCAGTGACCAGGTTACTTATTATTTTTTAAGAACTAGGAAAAAAACCCACAGTGGTACAGAGAAATTAAAAGGAAAAACAGAATAAAAGAAATAAAGTAAATTTGAGTCCCTGCGTTTCCCTGCAGAGCACAGACAATACCTGCACCTGCCTCACTCTCTATTTTGGGATCTCTATCTGGAATTCAAAACATCTGGATGATTCAGTGAATCAAATTATTATCAAAATCCAGAGAGCTGGAATGCTCTCTTCCTGCCCTACCCACACTGCTGCTGCTTATTTAAAGACCAGCAGCATCCACGTATCCCTCATTTTACCTGAATATGGACTTTGCCAGTGCTCCCACACAAAAAAATCCCTCCAATGTAAAACCTAGGCAATGCAAAGTTTCTACAACTAATATAAAAAAAAAAAAAATTCAGCACCTCTAACACTTGCACAAATGTTCTCACTGCCCTTGAAAAATTAATTTTGAAGAGCACCCAGGTTACACAGTTGGTTGCTCTGGTCAGAAAGAGCTGGACTGGATTGATGCTCAAGGACCACAAGCGAAAGCCCGAAATAAATTGATGGGAACAGGTGAAAATCCATCTGTAATCACAGAACAAATTCACAGACTTCACTTCAGCACAGAGCAGCGAGCCCTGATGTTGGTGGATGCTGGCTGGCAGACAAGAATTGAGGCAGCCCATTACTTTTCTTTCTTTGCAGTGTAAAAGTCAAGGATGAAGGATATAAAAATTTAGAGACCTGCATTAGAAGTCTCACACGCTGGCAAGTTATGGGATTTTGCAGGCAGGCAGGAAAACAGATTTAAAGGCTGCAACCCTAGTTAATTTTAGTGGGACAAATATTGCAGTTATGCTCTACATCTCTCAAGCTGTATTACAAAGAAACAGTTAGCCAAGTTGATTTGCCACACAGTGAGGAGGGAAAGGATGTAAGGGAACAATCTCTTTATGGCCAGGGCTAGAAAAATCCCACAAAGCCAGGTTCCAGGTGTGGTTTTTCCCCTTCACCCCCTCATAAAACAAAGTTGTCACCACTGTGTGTGTTTGAGGCTGCCTGGCCTCCAGCCAAACCTCCCAAATGCCATTTTCTGCCTTCCAAGGCACGGGGAAGAGCCCACACACGCCCTGCACAGATTTGGGGTGGGCAGGTGGATGCTGCTGAGCCCCATCTCCCCACAGCTGTGTTTTACCTCTCTCTGCTCACTGCAGATCTTGCACAACCACAGAGGACGTTTCTGGGCTCCAACAGTTTCTATCCCACACTTGGTGCAAACTTTCTGAAACAAGGAGAGACAAAAAGAGGGGGAGAAAAAAGAGGTGGTGTTAGCAGCTCCCCACAGCCTTTGGGGGAGAGGAGGTTGAGAAGCAACAGCTCTGTTTTGCTTTCCTCAAAAACCTAAACCACGGCATAATTTTCCTGTTTATCCTGGAGAACCACTGACTGCAGGAAGATGCTTCAGGTCTACATGGACAAGAGACAAAGGCAAATCTGCAGCACAGCTCTTGACTCCAGGGTGAGAAGAGAACTGAGAAGAAGAACAAATCAAACCCCACCACCCACAGGTGTATTGCCAGAGTGGCTTTTTTATTGCTTTAAATCCAACCCCCCAGCCCCTGTGGGGTGGAAAGCAGCTGTAACCAGGCACGAGTGCCAGGCTGGAAATGTTCTCCTCCCTCCCCACACACCCATGGTGTTAAACCCCACATTTTCCCCTCCAGCTCAGCACACTCTCCTCGATCTGTGGCTGCTTAGGAAGCAGGCACGGCCATGGTTCCACACATTTCCTGAATGTCTGATGGTGCTGCACAGCCCTTTTTTGCTGCACGAGGGAGTTTTCAAGTCTCTGCTGGCATTCCAAGCCATTTACAACCTGAATCACCCAACATTACATAATGAAGCTGATGCCTATCAGCCCTGGCATGCAGCTTGAATGAGAAATTGGATGAATCCTTTGATCCTCACAGAGGAAAAGCCACTCACAAGAGGAGAGCAAAAGCTTGCTGAGATATACACAAGGACTGGATGTCCCCAGGCAAGGTTTTCCATGTTCCCCACACCAGGCTGCTCCTGTGTTCAGGGATGAAGGTCTCACCTTCTCCATCCCATTATTCCTGCCCTCATCCTCATCCTCCCAGAGAAATAATGAACAACCTGTTGAGTCTGCTGCATCAACCCTCAACACGGTGCTCCCCAAGCCAAGGGGGATTTGCAGATTCAATTACAGCCACCACCTAAACGACCCCAAACTCTCCCTTCCTCAAGCCAAAACCCGAGGGAGCAGCTCAGCCTGAAACACCCTCCAAGATCCCAATCCCCACACGGATAGCACATTCAAACGCTCCCTCTAGTGGGAGTTCCCAACCGATTCTACTCCCAGCCGTAAATTCTGAAAAATCCCGATATTAAAGCGGTGTTTTCCCCCTCCCCTCCTTTCCGGAGTAGCTGGGAAATCGAGCAGCACTCACAACCCCTCGGAAGAAGACATAAAAATCGAGGGCATTAAATGCAGCCCCATTTCTCATTAAACACAAGACAAAGCACTTTCTTCTCCCACTCATCCTTCACCTTTTACACACGACATCAGTCCCCTCTGCACGGTAAAAGGCACGTTGGGCTTTGTCTCACTCCTGTTGTTAGCACATCTGGCTTTGCACACACCTTTGTCGTGCCACGGTGCCTTTATCTCCGAGATAACAAAAACTAATATTAAAAGCATTCCTTACAAAGCAGGAAGTGGCACTTAGAAGATCCGTCAGAAATGCAGAACCTCTGTTCGGCAGGAGGGACTTGCTGAAGGTAAATTCTTTGCTGCGTTTCAGGTGCATCATTACGATCCCTGTTACTGAATTAAATGTGCTGCAATGACACGGTAACAGAGCAGTGCCTGCCAGAAAAATATGAACTTTAAAAATCCATAATTCCCTGACAAATTGCTTATTGCACACAGCACTGCGTGAGTGATGGATAGCCCTGGACAAGAAGGAGCAAGCAGTTCACTCTGTGCTCTGCTGAAGGGTTGGCTGTTCCCTGAGTTCACTCCACAACATTAAAAAGCAGAAGGGGAGAAGCCCAGGGCACCCAGGCAGCATTGCCTTGGGCTGGCACACAGCTGAAAAGTGCAGCCAGTCTGAAAGCAGCTACAAAATGCAACCTGGAAAAGGAGGATCTCACTTAAATCAGCCTGGATATGAATGCTGCTGAACTGCCCAACAGACTCCAGACAAAAAGGGAATAAACATTAAAAAAAAAAAGAGAAGAAACCCCATCTTTTCTCTGGGGTTTTCTGGTCACAGCCCTCCCAGAGCCTCAGGCTCACACTGTGCCACCAGCTGAGGGTCACTCCTGCAAATGGACAGGGCTGGGGAGTGTCTGAAGCAGCCTCTGCCCCCTCAGTAGTGTACAGGGTTCACGGGAAGCTGGTTAAAAAACCCCGTGGCAACGTGACTTAGCTGGCTCCTAACAAGGTGAGAGCAGAACTGCCACGGGAAGAAGGCAGGAATAGAGCACATCCTGTTATTCCACATGCCTGAAACACAGGAAGCAGCCGAGAGTCCCCTGCCTGTCCCCAGCCCTTTATTCTCTGCAGTGCACAGAGACCACGCTGCTCTCAGAGCTGCTCCCGTTCAAACCAGACCTTCCACTCCCCACTGCTGCTTCCTTCCACACCCCTTCCTCAAAAGCTGCTTTCCCCGTGGTTTAGGACCCAGGGGCTCCAAGATCTGTGTTTCCTTCCCCAGGCACTGCCTTAGAAGGAATCTCCTGCACAATCCCTGCATCACTCAAGCGACTTCTGCGAATGGGCTCCAGCAGAGGAACCTGCTCAGCAGCAGAGCTCACAGCAGAGAGCTGGCTCCCAAAAAAGCCAGCAGGGCCACAGAGGCTTGTCCCCCACGGCACAACCACCAGCCCACGGTAAAGCAGCAGGTTTTACTCAGTCAGAAACACTCCAGCACCCAGCAGGTGCCCTCACCTCGCCACGGGCGACGCGCCGAGGTGAAGGAACTCCCAGAGGTGAGTCCCCGGGGAAAGATGGGCTTCAAGTACAGGAAAAGCAGCCTCCCAGCAGAGGCAGGATGAGGTGGTTGCCTTGGAGATCATCATCTGCACAGCAATACAGATTAACCCCTCGGCTGTGGAGCCAAGAGCAGCAGGAATCACCCCTGGGGTGCTGGCAGGGCAGGGCTCTCCCTGCCAGCAACACACACACAGCACAGGCAGCCCCTGAGGCTCAGGGCTGGAAAACTTACACTGCTTTGGAACCTGAGGATGGACTTGAGTCCTCTTGGGAGGTCTCAGGGCAGACCTCGCAGCGAATGGTAGGAAAGCTCACAGTCTCTGCTGTGAGTTGTCTCGGATGGCTGCACATTTCTGCCCCTTGTCCCACTCTGCAAACCCCAGCTGGGAGATGCAGAGGAGGCTGGCACAGCCCACCCCAGCACTGAGTGCAGCTCAGGCACTTTAGGATCCTGAGGAATCTCGTATCACCAGGTTATCAAGAGAAAACTCGATGGCCTGACAGCACCAATGAGAATAAAACAAGTTAACTCTGCAGAGCTCTCCAGATTCCACGGGGCCTGGAGGTGTTTCCTAGAGAGTTCTGCTGCCAGGAGCAGGCACGTGTGACCAAACCCACCTTTTTGCAGTCCTGGCAGAAGACAGAAGAGCTGCCCAGCAGCCCCAGCGTCTCCCCACAGAGCAGGCACTGCGAGAGGCCGTTCCCCATCGCGTTCTTCCTCATGTTCTCCAGCCTCTCCACCAGGCGCCTGCGGGCAAGAGGCAGAGCAGAGGTCACAGCACTGCAGGAAAAGCTTTAAGTGCTCAGACCAGGGCGAGTCAAAAAGCACTGGGAAATGGCAAAGGAGCAAAACCTGCCAAGCCCTCTCCATTTCTCCATCTCCCTGAATGCAGCACTGCAGGCACTGCCTTGCCCACGTCCCATCAGAAGCAGGAAGGCCAGACTGAAGACCAAAGAGCAAAATGAGCCAGACTGAAGCCATCAGATCAAAATGAGCCTGGCTGTGGCACAGGAATGCCGGTAACTGCTCCCTGCTCCGTGCCACAGCCCATTTGGAAGCACATCTGCATGCACAGAGTCTGCAGCAGCAGGGCTGGGAGAGGGGAGGAAGGCGGGATGAGCGATCAGGATGCAGGGTGTGGAGAGCACGCAGAGCAAGGTTGCTCGGCCGTGAGATCACTGCTTGGCAGCCTTCAGGCCTCCATCTGCAGAGGGGGACAGCAGCAGCCAGGCCATTTATCAGTGGAAGCACCAGGAGGGAGCGATCCCACTATCCGTGTGTCGCAATGACGGACACGGCCCGGGGAGGAAGGAGAGAACCGAACTCAGGAGTGACTAGAGAGAAATGCCCCTTCTTTATTTACATACAGTAGAGTTTTATACTCGAAGTTACAGGAAAGCCATTGGATCTTAGCTGACCACACACCTGGGCCATTGGCTAGATCCAGAACACACACGTTTGCTAAAGAGACCATGGTTGCAATAACAATGTTCAAAAAACATCTCGCAGGTGCAAGATAGGCAAGTTATTTACAAAAGCCCGCTAGCTGTTTTGCAGCTAGTTCCGTGAGAAAGTAAGAATGCTCACAGACACAGGCAGACACTGAAAAATCTCTCTGCCCCCAAGCTTTCAGCATCCACATCCGTGAATCCCACTCTCATTAGTGTTAATGTCCCGTCCACCAGGGCCCTGCTGAGAGCAAGGCAAGGGCTGCTTGGAAGAGGTGCTGCCCGTGGTGGGGAGGTCAGGCTGCACAGCCAGAGCGAGCCATCATTAGCGGGTTTGTGATCCTCGCCTTGGACTCTGGCACAAAAGAACTGGGAGTTAACAAAGGCATTTCAGAGAATGCTTCACCACAGGAGCCACAAGGGCAGCGCTTGCTGCGGCTCCAGCAGGACCCACACAGGAACAGCCAGGCCCTCGGGGTCACTGGCTGCTGCTGGGGTCTCCCATTTGTCACAAAAACATCGCCGTCACTTCTCGTTAGCCCTCGCTAACGAGCTCTGCTCAGGGAAGCAGAGAAGCAGGAAGCTGGGCCTGCTGGACACGGGCTGGGAGTCCCTGGGGTTTCCTGTCCTGTGAACACAAACACTGCTGGGAAATGCTGCAGGGCTGCCCAGCTCCCTGGCTTTAAAGGTAATCGGTGTAGGATGGTCACAGACACAGCTCAGGCCAGACCTCCAGCAGGACTGAGAGCAAACGGGAGCCTGCAGCAGCAAAACGATGCCTGTAAATTAAATAATTCAAGCTAGCAAACTCCATCCAGAAGGCTCAGCCAACTAGAACATAAACTCATTCTCTGCTCCAGGCAAAATCCCAGGGGCCTGGTGTGGACAAGGGAAAACCTGACTGCGCTGCCAGCAGTGATCTTGAGCCATCCATGCACCAGCCCTGGGCACAGCCCAGCATCTTCCCAGCCTCTCCCAGAGCCACGGCCTCAGCACTGCCTGCATTTTCCAGGCACTGTGTCAGGGCTGCAGCCTCAGCAATCCCCAAGGCTCAAAGAAGGCACGAAAAGACATCGGAGAGAGGGAAAACGTGACATCCTCCCCAATGGTCATCACCTCCAAACACGCAGCGTGGGAGGGGAAAACAACTGACCTAAGGGATGCTCTGAGTAGTGCAGGCTGAGCTCAGGGCAGCTGGGAGAGCCACTCCTGTCTGTGCTGACCCTTCCTTGGGAGGGAAGGGGACGAGGGACGTGACCGTACCCGATGCGCTGCTGCTCGACCACGTCCAGCTCCTCTGCCTTGCGGATGACTCCCAGGATGACCTCAAGCTCCTTGGGGCTCAGAGCCTGCATCTTCCTCTGCTTCTCAGTCTGGAATGTGTGCACCGACCAGCCCGTCTGGAGCCTGTGGGAGGGCGTGGAGGGCAGGACTCAGCCGGGAGAGGAGAGCACAAAACCCCTGCCCTGCCCTGCCCCAGCACACAGACCCACGCCAGCCTCCCAGCAGGGCAGCCTGTTCTGTGACTAAAGCCCCAGGCAGGAGTCTCCTCTCTCTGATCACATTTCCACATCACCCCTCCAGCAGCAGCGGGTGCTGTGCTGCCTCTCCCTGCCCTCTCACCTCCCTTCCTGCTCCTGTTTGGGTTTTACCTCTCCAAGCCCCCATTTCTGTTTGCCCATAATGAGAAGCAGCCCCCTGGGGCTGGTGATGCCCTCACAGAGATGGGTGCTGATGCCAGGCACCACGAATGCCAAGAGCAAACTCCCAAACTCAGGCATCACCTGCACCCTCCTCCCTCCAAGATCCCACACCCCTAATGCCCTCGGTTCCAGCACACAAATCGCTGGGCATGCCTAGAAATATAAATTTGGCAACATCCTCCCTTGGTCTAGCCCAGGTTCACACGAGGACTTCAGCAAACCCTCTGTGCCTCACATGCAGCAGCTGATGTTCCTCCTTGGCTCACTTGGCGACAGGCAGGAGCTTTCACAGCTCAATTAATTAATTACCATTCAGGAGGGGTTTGGAGGTCACTGGATGAACTTATGGCTGCAAGGAGAATGCACTCGCTGTCTTGCTGAGGCTTTCTGCAGGCTGGGGAAGCAGCATTGGAGTGCACTGATCCCAGCCAGGCAGCCCCCCCAAAACACAGGGTGTTCCCCTATTTTCTAACACTCTGCAGCAGCAGCTGAGCCCAGGGGTTCAGGCAAGAGCAGAGGTGGCATGGTCCCAGCTGCCAGGGAATGAAAGCATCCAAGAAAAATGCACTTCTAGAGCTTGACTCATCCCCATCCTTTCAGTCTTTAGGTTCTGCAGTAATTTTAACTTCAGGGGAAAACGAGATCGAATGACAAGTTCCCAAAACAAAAGGGTGCTGGCAGCTGGGGGACGCCATCAATTACATTTAGGGTGCTGCAGAGATGTGAGGCTGCCTCCAACCCTTCCTTTCACTCAGGGGAGGGCTGTGGGATGGACTCCCGTGGGTGCAGGATGGGGCCAGCCCCCCAGTGCTCCACAGAGACACCGGGAAAGCTCTCAGAACAGAGCTGAGGGTGGAAGGAGAGGAGGAGGAGGAGGGTGGGGAGCACTCACTTGGCTCGCAGGGCCAGCTGCCGGTCGTTGGGGCAAACCCAGGGGCCCGTCCCGCTGCCGAAAATCATGTCAGCCATGGCCCCAGGCCGGGGGGGTGGCAGGGGTCACACCTGGAAGGAGCAAACAGAGGTGATCTGCCAGCATCACACACGGTGGGAGCAGCCAGACTCTCCCCCACAGACAGCGATAAAAACGTACCATCATCCTCAGAAAATATAAGCCAATAAATACTTTCAGATAGCTTGAAGGCAAGGCTGGAAGTTTAGATTTTATGGTATACTCTTAAAATAATAAAAAAAAAAAAAAATCCAGACACTCTTTGTCAGCCTTGATTTTTTATTTCGAACTAGAGAAAAGCGTTGTCTGTAAGAATAATCTCTGCCTCCCCACCTCCAGAGCCCCAGCGCTGCAGTTCTGACAGAGAAAGCCACTCCAAAGGACACAAAGAAGCTACAGTTGCCTTTTTTTTTAACCTCTTAATGGGGTAACAAACAAAAACCCACGCGACGATCAGCATGAATAGTGGCAAGTCATTTCCTTCATTAAAACTGCCTCCATAATAGCCTGATATTTATAACTCCAGCCTACAATAGCAGCTTGTTTGCATTCTCTGATGCTTAAGACAGCACCTCTTGCAGCAGATCTCCTGCTGTGGCTCCTGTCCCCGGCATGGTCACACCAGTGATTCCTTGTGTTCAGTGAGAATTCCACTGAACAGATCAGGAAAGGCAGCAAAAACCAACTTCCAGCCGCTCATGGGAGAAACATCCCCTAAAGAGACTCTGCAGCTGAGCAGTTCTGAGTCCTATCAGCAGCTCAGATGAATGGGAAGCACCAAGGGACAGGCACAGCCAAAAGATTTCAATGGATGCTAAACTACACTTGATGTACCGAGCTTTTAACCAGCTGGATTTGCTCTCCAGCAGAGCAAGTGTCTCACAAGCCCTAATGCATAAATTCCCAGGTATTAATGCTTGTCCCCAGCACAGACACTTGCCAGCTTTGAAACCATACCTGCTGGGCAGAGATAACGTGTTTCATGCTGGTTGGCAACCAGAAATCAGATCCCATGGCAGGCAAGGTGTATCACCTGCCAGCTGTGCTGGAGTTCCCAAGCAAACACTTTTGCCAGTCTCCATCCCCAGCAGCACTGTGCTTACCCCTGCTATCTGCTGCTGCCACCCCGAGCTCTGTGCTGCTGTGCCAGGCGCAGCCTGACGGCCTTGGCCCCCTCACACAGAGCTTGTGCACATCAAACTCTCCCTCCTGTGCTGAGCTCGCACATCCCCCAGCACAGAAACACCGACCTGTGGCAGAGAAAAGCCAGCTCCCTCCTGCCAAACCCCACCTCAGCCCTCAGAGCTACAAACAACGAGCCAGTTCCCTCCTCTCTGGCCATCCAGTTTCTGAAGAGAACCTGAAAATGCAGTGCTTACAACGGGCAGGAGGGAAGAGGGGAAATTCCACACAGATTTCTTTCAGTGCAAAGGGAAATGAGTGAAAAGGGTGAAGGTTCAGCACAGTCTGACTGTTCAGCAAAGTGAGGCATGGAGGAGATGAGAAAGCTGCAGGAAGGACAGACAGAAATGCCACACACGATTTTTTAAACCTTTACTGCACCAGTCAAGGTGATGGCTTTTGAAAGAGACCATCCCTAGAAGAAATCCTTGAACCCTGGCACCGACTGCTCTCCCCGCTCTGCTCAGTGCCACACGCTGGGTTTGCATTTCCATTCGGTCCCAGAACGCCTCCTGCTCTTTTAATCTTCCTCACAATCTCAGGCGAGGAGAGAGCACTGAGAACACCTTCCCCACACACATCCCACAGCGCTCACACACAGGGGAGCAATCAGGCATGAACAGCAGCAGAACACAGAGGCTCCCACCCTCAGGCCTGAGTTAGGAGCAGAGAGAAGCTACAGAACGGCTGACCTGGGATTTTCCAGAGATTTCCCAAGCCTGTGATGTGTGGTTACAGGATTATATGCACACGTAGCCCCCACACAAATGCATATATTAAATTACTCTTCAGCTGCGCCATGTATTTCTCCCTCCCACTCACGAACACCTGAAGAACGGCACAGCCCACACTCTGTGTCCACGCAGGGCTCCAGGCAAGCAGCCTGTGCTGCCTGAGGGGTCTTTGGCATAAAAGCTGGAGCTGGAGATGAGCCCCACAGCACAGCCAGGGCGCAGGAGCCTGCTCTGCCAGCAGCCCTGCTTTCAGGGTGGAAAGCTGTGCTGCAAGCATCTGCCCCTCCTCAGCAGAGCTTTATCTGCTCTACGAGAGCTGAAGGCGAGTCAGAATAGAGCACACGAGCCGAGCATTTTTCTCAGGAGAGGCTTAAAGGCATCCTCCAGCCTCGCAGCGCAGTGAGCTTGGCTCAGCGTGACTGAACAAAAACAAGCAATGTCATGGTCTTTTGCCTCTTGTTACTCAGCATACGCTTTCTGTCCTCCGCCGCTCCCTGAGCAGCATCTGCAAAGAGAGAAGGCAAACAAAACACAGCCTAAAGAGCCACCAGATCCCAAAAGAGTCTTCAGAGAGATTATTCCCTGAAATATTTACAGGAGCGTTTTCTTTCGGCGACGTGCCGTCTCCTCTGATGGGAGCTGCTGGCTTTGCACCTTTGCCTCTGGAAAAAGCCTGGTGGGGACACACCCTGGAGAAGGAAACAGGAATGGGGCTGCAGGGCACGGCCTGCTAGGGGAAAAGCAGGGCTGGGGGGATAGAACTGTCTCTCGTGGGCATGGGAATGATGCCAGAGGCGTGAAGCATCTTCCCTCTTATCTCAGTACAGGACAAGAAGTGCGGGGAAATCAGAAACACCCAGATAGCAAAACCACGCCAGCCTGGGGAGTCATTTCCATGGGCTGTGGTGAAACATCCCCTTCGTGCAGGCTTGTGTTCTCTCGCAGAAATACTCCAGTCAGCACCGAGCCATCCCCTCCCTGTCCTCCTCTCCTCAAACCAATGACGGGGAGAAGCAGCCAGTCTCTCCCAGTGAGAGAGCAAGAGAAACCCGCAGCTCCTGGCCCACCTGCAAGTGCCCTGCACGCAGGGTGACAGCAAAGCACAAGCACTTTGTGGTACAGAAAAACCTCCCACTCCAACATTCTGCTTTTTACCCGAATTCAGAATGAAAAGGGGAGCCCTCATCGACATTCTATGACCTGCTTTAAAGCCACTCCACCTGTTCATTCCTTTCCTGCGACGGAGGAAGTCATGTGAAACAAAACCTCATTAAATCTGAGTCCACCTGGCTGCCCTTGGCACAGAAGCACAGGGGAGGAGCGCTGCCCTGCAGGGCCCACTCTTCACGTGGGGCCAGGAGCAGCCAGCAGGATGCAGAACTGAGCACATCCCTGCCTGCAGCTCCGACGTGGCTCTGCCTCTGCTGTCCCCACGATAAGAGCTGGACTCTGGCAACCAGAACTGAGAACATGACTTCAATCCGGGAGGGAAAAGCCTCCCAGTGGGGCCTGGGCGAAGGGAACAACAGCAGGCAGACGCAGCCCTTGGACATGATGCTCTTGAAAGAATTTCTGAGAAAGAAGCCAGGTTTTCTCAGCAGAACATCAACATGAACATCATGTATTTTACCTCAGTAGCTGAGCACAGACACAGCAGCTCGTACCTGCCACCTCACCAGCTGCAGGAGCAGATGCCTAAAGAAGGATATAAGAGCAAAGCACAACACAGCAATACTTATCCAGAACACCCTCCCAGCCTTCAGAGATTCCTGGATCATGCCCTGCCTGGCCCAGCCTGCAGCTCTGTATTTAACACCCTCAACCTTTTCCTGTCCCGAATTTACCAGCTTGCTTTTTCAGCATCGTCTCGCTGCACCAAGTCCCTTCCTCACCCCTCCACCTCAGACATTTTGACTTTACCTTGACTACACCAAAGTGAAAACTGAAGGTTCTTGCTGACACTGAGGCACTCATGGCAGCAGAAAAACCTCCTCAAGCAGTGACAGCACAGCCTGCACCAGCCCTCCTGCAACTGGGCTCATTACAGGTGCCCACAAAGCATCAATTCCTCTGCAAAGACAAAAATGTCCTACGCAGGCCCACGAGGAGGCCTCCAGTCAGCTTTCATTTGCCCGGTTATTTCAGCTGAGCAGCTCGTGTCTAGATTAATTTTCACAGGAAATTAATTAGACAATTTTCTTTCTAAATACTTCATTAAAAAAAAAAAAAAAAAGAAGCAAAATTAAACTGCTGGCTAGAGCCAAGCTCCCAATTCCCAAGCCGTGCTGTGCCAGTGTAATTACCTCACCTACTCCCAGGGTTTCACCTCCCCCAGGATTCCCAGGTACCTGCTGGCCCCTTTTCCCTTTGAGCGGCCGCTCCCTCCAAGAAATCGGTGTAATCCCTGCCTGCTCCGCACCCAGACCCCATCATCCCTGCGAAACCCTGGCAACTGAGCGAGCGCTCGCTCGTGTTGCCATGACAGAGGGTGAACGAGCGGCGGGGATGGATAAGGTGAGCCCAGCCCACCAGCCACTCCCTTCTCCTCGCAGACACGGCA
>VZTG01010716.1:80914-130300 GCA_013397845.1 Melanocharis versteri | reverse complement strand
GCACCTCTGTGCCCGCGTCGCACCGCTGTCCCTGTATCCCTCCGGTGTCCCCTCCCTGTCCTAACCGGATTCCCCCCGTCCTCCCGGTGCCTCCCGGTGGTCGGGGTTCTGGCCGCCTTCCCGGTGTCCCCGTCCTCCCGGTGACCCCGTGCCCGTACCCCCGTCCTGCATCGCAGCCCGCCCGCACGGAGTCAGACATCGGACGGTGGCGGAGTCACCGCCCCTGGTTAAAGGCAGCCCGGGCGTGGCACTCAGTGCCATGATCTGTTTGACGAGGTGGGCATCGGTCCCGGGATGGACTCGATGATCTCGGAGGTCTTTCCCAACCGAAATGGTTCTGGTATTCTGTGGAACCAGCCCCGACGAGCTGCCCCCCACGCATCCCTGGTCCATCCCACAGTGCGCCATCCCAATGCGCTGCCAGCACGGATTTTGGGGAGCACTGAAAGAACTGCCAGACCCTGGTGAGCTGCCCCCACCTCCAGTGGTGCTTTCCCCAAGAGCAGGGATTTTGGCAGCTGGGTTAAGCCCCCCAGGTTTTCCCTCCAGGCTGCTCTTTCTCCCTCCCCACTGCCGAGCATTCCGGTCAGGCAGCAGCACTGCTGCCCCTAATTGCATTTTTCAGGCAAAGCTGCCGAAGCCGAAACAAGAGAACAGAAGGAAAAGGTCTTTCTAGCACTACAGGAGACCGAGGGAACCTTTTTTGGAAAATCCTAATGAAATAATTGCGCCATGTCATCAGATTCGGTGGGGGAATACTCTTGTGGAGGGAAAGCAACTCTGCAGCTGGCCAAAGTCAACACTCCCCTGCGCAGAAAGCAGCAGTCTGGGCTGACGGGCCCAGCACAAGTGAACCCAAACCTCTGAAAAAAATTCCTTCCCTGCCCCAAAATTAAAAGCAGAGCAGAACTTTCAGCCGTAGGCGTCTGTGGTTTGCAGCTATGCGGTGCTGGGAACTCCGGAGACTTCCTCAAGGAATTTACATTCCTTTGAAGAAATACTATGAGGCTGTTTGTCTTTGCTGAAAAATGCAGATGGAAAGAAAAAGAACATTAAGAATTTTGACTGAAATCTTTGGGGTCTGAGCAAATGTGCTGGACAGGTGTTTTCTTCCTTTTAGTTTAAGTGTATCCCCCCAAAAAAAGAGATGCTGGTCTCTGCAAGCAATAGGAAAGCTGATCACTCCTCGCTCCAAAATCTCCCATAAAAGCCCTTTATGAAATCAGATGCCTTGGAAGGCACTGGAGCAGTTTCCAGATGAACACAATCATCATTTCAGAGCTGCTGTGCAGCTCCTGGGTGAAAACCCGCGCTGCCAACAACGCATTAAGTGCAATTTAGGAGGGGGGAACTTGTGGCACATCCCAGCAGTCACCTCCCAGGGCTGAGGGTGCTCCCACAGCCACTCCCATGGGGATCAGGGTCCGAGTGAGAGGGATCTCAATGCCTGGGATAAGCAGAGCCCCACAGGCTCCTGGAAATCTTCCTGCTCCTTATTTACTAGCAAAAAACCTCCCATTCTGGCGTGGCCTGACACAAAGGATTATTTTTTGCGCCCTTACATGTTCTCGTTTCTGGGCTTTGCAGCCCACCCAAGGGTCTCCTGCAGCACCAACATCCAGACCTGCCAATCTGCCTGCCGGGATGAAAAGGAAGTGTTCAAGCAGAATTTGAACTGCTCAGTAACTGAAATACTACTGAGTCACTGAGTACAGGGGCTCTGCTTTTCAGGACGTGTACTCTGCCCTCTCAGAAAGTCTGACTGCTTTCAAGTCTCTCAAACCGTACCAACCCGTGTCATCCCCGATGGCATTGGAAATCTTTTCCCCTGCCTGTTTGTCCACATCATTTACTCTTTAACTGCCCACACGCAGGCAGGACAGGGCAGATAAAAGCCTCTTATCAAGGTCCTCCTTCCATAAAGGACTTTCCATCAGGCCGGGCGTGCTCGGCTTAATCAGCAACCCAACCACAGGCGATGCCACGCGGGGGCTGTCGCTGGGAGAAGCAAACCAAAAGGATCCTGTGTTATTTGACAACGATGGAAAGTTATTTCCAAAGGATGGGAAACGCCAGGCTCTGTCACAGAGGAGCTGTGCTCACCCAGCACTGGGACTGACGGCAGCGCTGCTGACAGCACGTGGCTGAAGCTGCCGAGGTTTCATCAGCTTTTTTACAGCCCTGCTGCCACCGCCCTCGTGGAGCCAAGCAAAGGCTCGTGGAGGCTTGGACATCGTCACTTGGATGCTCAGAGTCCTGGCTGTAAATCTGGGGAAAGAAAGGAACACCCAGCGCCCGGCGCAGGCGGCTCCTGCCCAAGGGCGGAGGGGGCAGGACCGCGCAGGAGAAAAGCAAATGAGTCATTAACTCTCCGAGCGAAAGGAGCTGCTCCAGCGTCATGCAGAGCGTGGAAAAAGCCACTACCCCTTAATTAATTTCAAAGGAAAAATTAGGATCTCTCGGAAATCTCTCCCGCAGCGGCAGACAGCAGAAACGATGTGATTATTTAGGGGCACAAGGTCGGGAGCGCTGAGCCACCCACGCGGTGCGGGCAGCTGCTGTGAATGCGGATGCTGCCCGAGAGGAGAAGGTGGAAAAGGCAGAGAGGAGCTGCAGGAGCAGATGGACAGCAGGGAGCCCTGGGTCCAGCACGTTTTGGGTGAGGTCCATCCCCACTGCTGGGATTTGCAGCCGTACAGAAAACACCCAGCAATGAGCATCAGTAACCATTTAATTCATTTTAGTGTCACACCCCACGTACAGCCAGAATTACACCCCGGCCTGAAACCATAAAAAGTGGCATTTTGTACAGAAAACACATAATCATCCTTTATTCCCCAAAGCTGTAAACTCCAAAGAGCTAATGCACAAATAGAGACCTGCCAAATCTAATAAACACCCAAGAGCCAGGGGCACAAAACTCTTACACCGAAAGTAGAAAACTGTAGATTTGCTCTCTGAAAGTGGAACTCCAAACACCCAGCCCTGTAGCATTCTTCAAAGGCTGAAACTAAAAATTCATTTCTCTTTTTATTTTCTCTTACCTACCAAATGAAATGCAGAGAATGAAATGGGGGAAGCCTTTGGGTAAGACACACGATGATAACTTCAACACCGTCTTCAGCTATTCATAATTTAGTGAGAGACTTAGCCTTAGACAAAGCAAAGAAAAATTCATCTAAAATAAATTATTCATCCCCCCATGGGAATAATGAATCTCTGCAAACCCACGTTCCCTCCTCTCCAGCTCTGCAGTGTGGTAACTCATGAGCCATCCTGCACATGCACCTTGAGATAATCTGTCCTTGCGGAACAGCTGCTCAGAATCCCAATGTGCTTTCAACCGTTCCTTCTTGTGTCACCCAACGGGGAATCAGGAGAGGAAGTAAACGAGGCAACAGCAGATTTGTAAAACTGGAGTGATGAGAAACTGCTGTCCCTCCCCACAGGTGCTGTTATTGCTGCTGTTCACTCCCCATCCCAGTGAAGCTCTGGCTTTGGGTGGGTGGAGCTCATGTTCCTGGAGTCTGATCCCCCCTCCCGACATGCAGCAGTGATTTTTACAATCCCTGTGAGTACAGCCCCTAAATAAATACAGTCCTAAGGCCCAAACCTACCCTGGTGGGGAGCACGACCCTCCCAGGAAGGCATCTGACAGCATGGTTGTTCCTCACCTGCCACACTGGTACAGGACTCCTCTTTCCTGCACGTGCAAGTGAAGCTTGAGTTAAATAACACAGGCACGACTGGTTGATCTGCCCTACACCCGTGTGGGGTTCACTCATGGTTGGACATATGCCTTCAAAGCCTCCCAGAAAGGGAACAGAGGAGCTTGGGAAGAAATCCAGCAGTGCTAATGACAAGGTGAGGCCTCCCTGCACAGAGACTCCTCGGGGAAGCCTCCACTGATCCCAGCCCTGCTCCACGCTGGCTCTGTGGCCAGGAGCTGGGCCATGGGAAGAGGGGCCTGGGTTGTCCAAAATATTTCACTGCTGGTTCTCCTCCCCTCTGCACTGCGGCAAGCTGAAGCTCAGAGGAGGAGGAGGAGGAGGAGGAGAGGAAGGACCTTGAAGCCAGGCTGCTGAAAGCCTCCTGCCACGGGAAGCAGCCCTGGCTCTCTGATAGAACCAACATTGCCAGCACCTCTCCCTGCAGGGCAGCAGAGGTGCCAAGGTGGCACATCCCTGCTCAGGACACGCCAGCTGGAGTGAGAATGAGGGGCTGGAGCAGTCTGACACTTGCTCCATGAAGGGCTCTTTGTGGAGTGAGGGAGAGATGCTGGCCAGGAAGGATGGGAACTCCCACTGGGGACAGCAGGCAGGCCCAGCACACGCCAGGGAAACACCAAGCAGCTGGAGAGGGCTCCACACATGTCCTGCTTGGCCTTTAAGCTGTAACAGCAGCCGAGCCTGCCAGCTGCTTGGCAGGAGCTTTGCCAAGGTGCAGAAGGCATTAATTCAGCCCTTTCCTCCTGTTCTGAAAAGGATTTGCCTTGCTGTTTCACAGTGCTTTATGCATGCCTGTCCTGGGAGCAGGGGAGATTAATTCAGCGGGGTTCCCTCCTGGGCATCTCACTGATTCAGTGGAGCTGCAGATGCCAGATCCCAGCTGCTAAAGGGTTGGGGTTTTGGTGGTGGTGATGGTTTGGGGTTGGTTCCCCCCACTCCACAATAAATAATGAATCAGAGGAACAGCTCTGCAGCAGGGAGTGAGCAGTAACACAGAACTCAGGCAAAACCCTCAGTGCTGCAGCAGGAGCTCAGCCAGGATAAAAGCTGCGACACCAAGTGTATCACAGCCAGACAGTCTCTGAATCCACCTCAATTGTTTCTGTAGCTGCTGGCTTCCAGATGCCTCTATTTCCTCCACCACGTGGACCTGGCAACGTCCTGGGTTTCACTCTAAGCTAAGCTAAGGGCAAACACCTTGGTCAGATTCTTCCTGGGTCTGAAAGCGTCGCAGCACGCGAGGGTGAAGAGATCACAGGGATTGGGAGCGACAGCACACGGGCGTTTCAGCAGCACGCCGTAAATCACAATCCTGACGAGCTCTGCTCCCCCTCACTGCCGCCAGCGCCGAGCCACGGAGTTTCCTTCTGCTCCCTCAGAGTCTCTTTTTGATGAGTTTCTCCAGCTTCCGTATCCGAGAGGATTCCTGCTCAGGCGTGGGAGCGCTCAGCGAGAGGGAGCCGGCGCTGTCCCCGCCGGGGGGAGGAGCGGGGAGGCGCAGGCGGAAAAGGTCCAACATGCTGCTCTGCTCACTCCTCTTCAGGCCCTGAGGGAGCAAAGGACAGGATCACCGATCTGGGAGCTAACCTCGACCTCCTGCTCACCCACCAAGATCTCTGGGTGACCCCGAGCTCAGCCCCAGGAGCCGAGCAGGTACGAAAACGTGAAACGAACTGGAAGCTTTTTCTTCAGTAGCAACTCTACTTTCAGAGTAAAGATACACTTGTCTTACAGTGCTTCTCCCAGCCCCAAGCCCCTCTGAATTCACACTGAAATAAAGTCCCCAACAATCCCAAAGCAGCACTAGAGGACGAGCAGAAGCCCTGAGCAGGTTCTAACCTTCATGTCGAGGATCTTCTGGAATGTGTCAGTGCTGCAGTCAGCGAGGAGCTTGATGTAATTGTCCACAAACACAACTGGGGGCTCGTGTGGAGCCATCACCACCTGCCAAGACAAGGAAAAAGAGATCAGACAAATAATAGGAGTTAAAGGCAGTGCTCAGTCAACTCTGGCACAGGAGTGACAGCAGGACTGGCTCCTAAAATAAAATGCTTGAGGAACAAGAAAGAGACAGATAAAAGTGAGTGAAGAGAAGCAAAGGAGCAGGGAGGAAGCTAGGTCTCTTTCAGCACAGCAGTGGTGCTCAGGGGCTCTGCATCATGTTTCAAAGAGCTGCAGGACTTTGTCTGTGGCCTGTGGGCTGGCAGGCACTGGGGCATTGTTAAAGCTGGAGATTTTATCTTGGTGCACGGGGATGACAAGCTGGGGAGTCGCTCAGGGGACAGCGCTGGCAGTGGTGGTGACACTCACAAAGTCCCCAGAGATCAGGCAGCCTGGAAGCAGTCCAGACCCTCCCTCTGGCTGTGTGTCCCTGTGGCTCCCTCCTGCCTGAAGGCAGGACACACAGCGTGTCTCAGGGGAATATGACAACAACACTCTGTGGTCACTCCCTCGGTCCCCAGGACAGCAGGACAGAGCTCTGCTCTGCAGTTTCCTGACATGTCACCGGTGGGTGAGCAGTGCCACACGCAGCCATTCTGTCCTTGGGGTGCAGCTCCTCCTGGACACCCCTCTGCAGAGACTGGGATGAAGGATGAGACCCTCCCCCCCACCAACATCTGCCCAGGAGCAATGGTAAAAAACAGGAAAAAAATCAAAATAGCCTCGAAGCTGGAAAGATGATCCCTCATTGATGTGCTTTTCTTACATGAGCAGCAAGCTCCACAGAGAACACATCTTTTGATAATGCTGGGCAGCCAAATCATCCTTCTGGGAAAAGAAGAGTGTGTATGTGTGTGTGTGTGTGTGTGTGTGTAAATGGGCAGAAACAGCACCAGACCAGACTCTTCCCTGTCTCCAAAAACATTTCCATATGTTTGCATTGACCCAGCTCACCCCACACTGTATTCTGTCACCAAGACATTTCTTTCTTTCCCTGCACTTCAGCCCAGTGAAACATCATAGCCATGTATACACTATAAATCCTTAATTTACAGCCCTTGTAAAAATCTTCTGCCAAGATGAAAAGCTGGAGCTTCAGACAGCGCAGCCAGAGGAGAAGGGGAAGAGCTCTGCAGGACGTGCACGGCCCAGCACCCTCCTCCCCACTCCCATCTGTGCTTTGTGGGGCTCAGCTGAATGGGTTGGCTTGTGCTGCCCACGGGCCCAGAGTTTGTCTTCCTGAATCACCTGCCCCAGAACAAACCTGGGAATGCACGCTGAGGCTCCCAGTGCCGTGCTGGGGCTGTTTGATCTGCAGTTACACTGACACAGAGCCCTTGCCTGGGGTCAGAAGTGCTCTGAGCAGCAGCAGGGCCAGCACAGGCTGTGACACAGCAGTGCCACTGCTGCTGCACAGCCCGGGGATCTGCAGCTCTCCACGTGCTGCTTTCCTCTCCAGTGTGATGCTAAGGGCAGACAAATTAACTCCATTGCTCTTCTGATTCACACATAAGCTCCAAGGAAAGACCTGTTCTGTACGCAACAGGCACCAATCTTCCCTGCTCCCGTTAGCACAAACCAGGATATTTTTACTTAGGTCATTTCCAAGAAAATTCAGACTACAATTCACTAACATCTCAGTCACTTTATTCCAAAAGCATGGAGCTGGAGAACTAATGTCTGAATCCAGAGCACAAACTCAGCTGTGGCATTCCCCTGGGCACGGGAGCAAAGCAAGGAGGGACAGCTCAGGCTCCTCACCCCCCTTGCCTTGGCTGTGGTCTACAGGAGGCTCTGGCTGGCAGCTGCCTGTCCTGCCTGACCCCAGGTCCCACTAATTCCCTCACAGGAATGCCTTCCAAGCATTGCTGGCGAGCAGGGGACAACCCCATCACCCAGGAGGGTACAACTGTACAGCTCCCACGGCTTCTCCTGGGATCAGTCCTGACTTCTCACTCCAGCACCAACTGGGAAGGGCAGATCGCTTTGCTTGTTGCTTTTTACGAAGACAACACACTGCTTTTGGGTCATTTTCCAGGCACCAGGTCTGGAAAATGAAAAAGGGCTCTGGTGAATACAGTAACCCAGACATGTTTGCACTGGCTGTTACACTAGACAGTAAACAGGTGACTCAAGCACAGCTTGGCTCCCCTGCGTGACGGAGTCTGCACAAAGGCCTGGAGTAACCTGAACCCCGGGGTTTGCCCCACAGCAGACACTCACAGATGCAAACTCTGCTTTTCACAAGCTCCTGAGGGAACCTGGTGCCCCAGCTCTCCTAGCAAGCAGAACTTGAGCCTTTGGTTGCCTTGAAAAGCGAGGGTGAAAACTCAAAAGTGGTATTAGAAGAGAGTGGGGGCAAACCCAAGGGGAGTGAGCCAGCTCTGTAGAGCAGCTGGCAGAGCCCCCAGCCAGGCTCACAAACGTTCATGTGCAATTGCAGATTGCTGCATTCAAAGGAAGGGCCCCCTGGAATTCGCTCGCTCCGATTCCCAGTCCAGCAGTCTGGCTGGCAGGTTATCAAAAGTCTTGAATTACCTTCAGGATCATTTCAGCCCGAGTCATGCCTTTCACCACTATCTTTGTGTAGCTGGCAGGAGCCTTCCTCACCACTTGGGACCCAATGGAGGGCAGATCCAGGAGAACCATCTTCAGAGAGTGAGTGTCCAGCAGCAGCTGCAAGAGTTAACCACACTCTGTTACTCAGGCCCCTTCTACCAAGATCCATCAGCTGCTGTAACCCAACATCCTTAAAAGTTTAACACTTCCCACACTGGAAAAACTCCTGGTAATTGGACTGCAGGAACAGGAGGGGCTGACCCATGTAATGACACTTCCAGGAGACAGGATCACCCATGGCTACATAGCAGCACCATGGCTGATTTTAACAGAGCACTGCTCTGCTGACTGGAAATGACTCATGGCAGCCCAACATCTGGCACTTCAGGCACAGATTTCCAGTCCTTCCCCCCAAAAGTATAAAGTGAAACAATCTTGATTACCTGGAGCTGTACCATGATTTAGATACCGAGGTCAAATGAACTAACACCACGTTTCCTCCTGCACCCAGCCACCCACAGTGTCAGGTTTTCTGCACTTACTCAGCCACTCGGCTGGGGTTTCTTTCCTTAAAAACTCACACAACACAGCTACACTGAGAACTGCTCACAGCCTGGATGTTGTCTGTTACTACCCCAGCAAATAAATAAGCAGCAGCCATGAAACTGAGCCCAGACAGAGAAGCACTGACTGATGACAAAATGCTGTGGGTTAGGGCTCCTTGGAGCAAAATTATCCTGAATACCACATTCTTCTGATTGCACAAAGAATGGGTGAAGAGACAAGACCAGTGAAGAGCAGAAATTTGAAATCAAACTAGAGGAGGAGCAGCCCAATTTATCTAGACAGCAATGAGGGTGAAAGCCCACTGGGCTGTCAGCACACTCAGAGCACTTCCTCCAAAAGGGAGGGACACAAAACATTCTGGGCACTGCAGAACTCCCAGCAGTGACCACAACAATGTGAACACTGGCCTCAGCACATGTGGGAATGCAAAGGAGCACAAAGGACTGAGCTGTGGAGGAGGAGGAGAGGCAGCTCAGGCTGGCTGGAATCTGGACCCCGTTACCTGCAGCTGGGTGCTGCCTTCTCATGGTTTGCACGAGAAGAACTGATGCCATCAATCTCCTCCTGGGAAGCCAGGAAACCACAGCACAGAGGAGCAGCCCTGTGCAGCCCAGGCTGCTGGAGCCCACAGCTCAGGCTGTCCTGGCTGGATTCCTGTGTGTCTCCCAAGGATCCCAGAGAGGGAGAGATTCCACAGCTGGGGAATGCACATCTTTCCCACATGAACTCTCTCGTGGCTAACAGGAGCTCTGCACACTCTGCAGCCTTTCCCACAGGCACAGCTCTTGCAGAGCTCTGTCCCCTCACCTCATTTTCCCCTGTGACCCATTCCAGGTCCCTGGCATTGCTAACTCACTGCCAAAGCTCGCTGGGATGGAGAGTTGTTAAGTCAGAGAGGAAAACACAGAAAGCAAAACCCCACAGGTCTTGTTCCCTGCACTGAACACTGAATGCCTCCATAAATACCACCCCAGTATCCATATTCCAACCATAATTATTAGCAAACAGCAGGAAAAGCTGTGTGTAGGACCAGAAAGGCCAGGAAAATGTATTCTCCAGCAACATCTGCAGCAGGGAGGAGAAAGTGGCACAGAAAGAAGCTGGTGGGGGACCAGGGGGGTTCTAAAGATGTTAAGGGAACTGGGGCTCTACATGAGAACCCCAGAGTTCTCATGTAGAGAGAGAGATCAGCTGCTGAGATCTCTGCACCCCTAGCCCCAGAGAGGTATGCCCCACTCCTAATGAGATGGATTCACTGGGAATCAGGCTAATAAAAACCTTCCCAGTCTGCTTTAGAGAAGCAAATTGGGCCTGTTATTCCCATACAGGAATATTAAAACCTTTTACCATTAGACACAAGCCCACTGCTGGTTAATCACTTTAGAAGCTTATTTTAAAAAGACTCCCTTTAATCACTCTCAGGTTATTGCTCATCACACAAGACGAGCAGGCACTGAGCTTCACTCATTTGCTTTCCATTAAGGATGAGGAAGGTTTTGATGTAAAGCTCCTGTTTCATTTTGCAGACACTGCTCAGAACCATCTTTGATGCCTAAAACCCAAGCAGCTTTGAAGGCACCCATTTGAAGTTCACGGCGGTGCCATTAGGGACGATTCTGCTTTTTTTTTTTTTGCCTTTTCTGGTTTTTTTTTATGAGCCCACAGGGCTAATAAGCTCTGTGTGCTGGGGACAGATGAAACCCTGCCTCTTCCAAATCTCATCCTCACAGAGCAGCAGGGTCCCAGCCCATGGGCAGGGTGGGAGATGAAGGGTCCCTGCCTCAATTTCTTGAACCCAAAAAGCATAAAACGTGACAGCCAATGCACCAACTTCCTCTTACCTGCTCTGCACCCACCATGCTGATAGGTTTGCACTTGAAGAGATGGTTAATGAACTTGGGAATGAAGGAGCTGCAGGAGAGATACAAAATGACACAATTACATAAGAATATTTGCAGTCAGACAGTCTTCTGTGGTGACACAGCATGCAGAACCAAACCAGGATGGCTTCCACAAAGACACTCCGAGTGCCAGCTTCCCAAGCTGATTCCAGACACGTTAAATACACAAAAAAAATCCCAAAATCTAGGCACAGTTACTTTGCTTTAATCCCTCCTAATCTCAAAGTTCATTGAGAAGCTGCACACATAGTGTAGGAAAATAAATTGCTGTGAACTAAATAGGAAGTATTACAGTACAAGGTCAGCAAACAAACTATTGTGCATCACAAAAACAGCAACACACCAGGATTAGTCTCACTGCTCATGAGTGGAAGTATCTTGACTGTATCCAGAACCTACATTTTCCTGCACACAAGTAATTCCATAACATGCATATTACACACTGAACTTGAGGTCCAGCCAAGGCTGGAGGTCTGCTGGGCCCTGGACACTCACACTGAGGCACCCTTCCAGAAAGCTCCCGGCCAACACAATCAACACAAGAAAAAGTTTTGTGAAAAGGAAAACAGCATTACCATATTTTACTGTCATGGACTTCAGGCTCAGAAAAATGACTGCCCAACCAGAGAGAGATTAGTGAGGACGGAAGGCAAATATTCATCACTTCAGAGCATCAGCTTTGGGGTTTTTTAGCTTTTTGCCTCTTGATTTGAGGCTTTGAGGTGGTTTCATTCCTCAGTGGAGAAGCAGATGCTCCCTCCCAGCAAAAGCACTGGCTGGGCACCTGCAGGACAAGCTCCTGCCCAAATATTCCACCAAGGAGCAGCGCCAGGAAAGCTCAGGAGCTGCATGAGCAACAAACTCTGTCAGGACCTCACCACTCGAACAAGTCTTCCTCTTGCTGCCTTGTTTTTAAAGTACTCTGCTTCTTTCACATGTCCTCCTTTGGCTGAATGCCTGCAGGGCTCACATTTCCAGGACTTGTCCATGACCTGGTGGCAGCTCTTGGATTTTAATGGCCCTGTCCTAAGTGAGTATCAGTCGGTCTGGTTGCTGTCCTTTGGACTGAGGCTGTTTGTGATGATGATCTAAATTCAGCGTGGTTTCCCCCTCGCATCTGTTAAGCTGTTTGCTTCCTCCCCACAAAGCAAGGAGCACGGACAGCATCTTGTTTGTCCTGCCACCTGTTTTCCAAGCCAGGACATTTATTTCTCATCCTTTCTCATGGAAGAATGACAAAAGTGCAGCTCAGGCACGGAGCGTGCCAAGCTGCTGAGCAAACCCAAAGGAATGGTTCAAGGAAGAGCCCTCACAAGCAAAAGTTCCTTCCCTTCCCCCTCCCTCAGACACAGCCACTACCTCTCTCAGTGAATCATTTCATCCTGGAGAGGTGTCAAGGAGAACAATTTCAAACTACTGTTGAGAAGCAGCTACTGGGCTGCCCCAAGCAGCTTTGAATTTGGTCACCAGAGAAACAACCTTGGCAACAAACCAGAAAGAGGAGGAGGAAAACAAGCCCTGTCTCCTCTTGCACAAAAGCATTACAGTGGAGATCTAACCTATCTGTTTTAAAAGTCCATTTTTCAGGTCTATAACTAATTCCCAGAGGGCAATTAAAGAGTGATGAGCACAGCTGGAGCTTAGGTGATCCTAGAAAATGATAAATTGGCAGCAAATCTGGATGCAGCAGCTCGCTGCTGGCAGAACAGTGCAAGAAATTAACTGTGCCTTTGATAGTGTAGGTAGATCCAACTGTCCCTCCCTCTGCAAGGTCAGGCATGGAGCTAAAGCTCACGTTGTGTATGAGAACCAGGTGAGCCTTTCCTTCTGCAGGGGGGCAGACTGGCAGCCCAAGGACCCCCTCCCCTGTTGGCTTTAATCTTCTTTTCTGTATAACCACACAGTTTCCCATAGACAGCATTCTGCCTTGCATGAAACAATTCCCAGGCCCCTTTGGATGGCCACCCACCATCAGTGCAGAGGGGTAAAGCGACCTTCCATCCCCACATGCCTCTTATTTCACGCTGCCTTATTGGAAACAGCTTCCCAACTCCAGCAGGACAGACAAGACAAACTGTAAGAGCCAAGGGCTGCTTTGGAATATTTTTTCCCCTTTTTTTTTTTTTTTTTTTTGGACTAGCAGAGACCATCAAGAGCAGTTGCACTTAACAGAAAAATGCACTGGAGCCTCTTGCCTAGGCTGGACTCGATGCCTGATGCTCTCAGAGTACAGCAGGCAATCCTGATGTGAATAATACGTGCATGTTCAGGGGTAATGCTCTGCACGAGGCTCTGTGCTCTGAACGCCTTCACTCCCTGCACAATCACAGCTAGATTGCATGCCAGAATTCATTTACAGCTTCAGCTGTAAAACTGAACCCAGCAAACCCTCCCTAGAAGCAGATAAGTCCCCAGTGTAACAATAAAGCAGTGCAAGACAGAAGAGGAACCTAAAGCGCAGAAACCACAGCATCTGAGAGGCTCCCATCCACCGGGAGTGGCTCTGCCAAAGCCTCAGTTTTCCTAATCCCCTGCACTGATGATGCATCAAACACAATGCCTTGCTGAGTGAGGCACAGACAGACATGCAACCACAGTCTGTCTGTCTGTCTGACGGGCTGAGCTACTGCAGGACATCCCTCAAAGGTTCTGCTGTCGCTGAGTCACTGCAGCCGAGAAGGGTTTTGTTCTATACCGTCCTCCAAGGGTGACCAGCCCTTGCCCAGGCTGAGCTCAGCTCTGAAACCCCCAGGAGCCTCCACATCACTTTTCTTCCCACCAAACTCCTCTGACTTTTTAGCTGGAGCACCTGGAAGGACACAGCACCCACCAAGCCTGGCTGCTGCTAACGGAGGAGCTGCTTCCCCGGCGAGGGGGAGAACTGTTTGTTTTTCCTGTCTCTCAGTTCTAATCTCTTCCTCGTTGAGGTCAGGTCACAGACTTCCCAAACACATCCCAGCATAGCAGCCACGGCTTGGCTGCTGTGGGGTTTGATTTCAAAGGATAAGGTGCAGGGAGAGCTGAGCCCCCCTTTTTGACCACAAGTGCCTCCCGGAAAGCCGACGGCCGCTCGCTGTCCCCGGGGAGCGCCGCTCGCACCTCGGCCAAAACAAAGCAAAAATGACAAATCAGGTTAGAGGATTGATGCAATTTCTGATGGCCATTTTTCTTCTCTCCAGACTTGGCTCAGATCCCGCTGTTTTAAATTTAGTGACTTTAGCTGCCTTCTCCCCTGTGGTCCTGTAACTCAACACTCGCGCTTTATACAATCCATTAGAGCTGAGAAGTGGCAGCTCACAAAGACACAGGCATTAACATGTGGAGAAGCACAAGGCCTGTTAAAAGGATTTTCAGCATTGTGGGGCACACAAAAGGCCAGGTATTTACATTGGCCCAGCCAGCATATTCCATAAGAATTCAGAGTTTCAAAAATACAAATATTTGTAGGCATTAAAATGCATTTTAAGGAGATCGGTGCTCCCTTACCACTGGGCTGGTTCTCCTTAACACCAAGTTGCACAGATCCAGCAAAATCAATCCTCAGGAACCCGTTTTCCCCTTCCACACCTGATCCACAGCACAGTGAGTTCAGGACTGTGTCTTAATTTTAATGTGCTGCAGACCAGAGCTGCAGTTGTCTGAAAAAAACAGTTTTGGAGAGCAGTGGCTTCTGTGCTCATGGATGAGGACACTCAGATGAGAACTTCACTCAAATCTGAGAGCTGTTTCATCTGGAGTTTACTTGGTATGTGCCTGGCAATAAAGTTAAAAGGGAGGCAACTAAGCTGAGGTATTAAGAGTGTGCTGTGAACAGCTGAATAAATGGGGGGCTTTATTCATCACACAAAGTTCAAGTGTAACCACACAGAAGGTTTTCGTGCAATAAATTCTCACTGAGACAGCGTTTCCAACAGTGATTATGGGCAACATCATAACATGATTTATCAGTAACTGCTCCTTAATGCAAACTCATGAGGACCCCGAGACAGAGAGGGGGATGAAACTCTCAGGAGAGCCTCCCTGCTGTGAAAGCTCCCAGTTCCCAGGATAGCTGCTGCATCCCACCCTGCTGAGGCAGGAGCTGCAGCTCCAGTCTCCAGCCCACACAGTCCCTGCCAGGCCACAGAGCTTATTTCAGGGCGATTACCTTATCAGAGATGAATGAAATGTTAAGGTATTTTAGAGTGACACATGACACGCACGCCACTGCTCACAAGTCCACCAGCACGGTCACATGCGACACCAAAAGCAGCAGCTACAACTGGCAGAGCCCTCCCGAGGGGTTTTTTCTTGGGGCATTGCCATGTGGAGCTCAGCTGGCCACAGGCAAGCAGGGAAGAGCTCAAAGGATCTTCCCAAAGAACTGAATTTTTGTTTCAGGCACAGAGATGAAAGCTTGGATGTCCACCCTGAACCCAGCAGCAAGGGGCATTTCTGTCTCATCTGCCACTTCTTCCATGCTGCTCAACTTTAAGTGACTCGCCAGGAAGACACTTTAATACCCGCCCCCAGCATTTAAATGTGAATTTCCCCTCCTTACTGAGCTATTTTTGCACAGAAAAGCAGCTTTTAGACTGTGAAGGTAGAACATACGTCTCACACATGCCCTCCTTACAGTGCTTATTGTCAATGTTATTTTGAGGCAAATTTCTCAGTACCAGGAAGCCCCATGGAAGAAAAGTAGGTTTTCCCACAGCAAGAGTCGTATCTGAAGTCAGATATTCAAAGTCTTTTAAAGATGCCCAACCCAAAACCTTCTGCAGCTGGCAAACAACACACAGTGACCACCACACTGTTTTATGGGGTGATCTCAAACTGTGCATGTCGATAACTTACTTTGCAAATTTTATGCAGAACTGAGTGAAATACTTCCTCGTGGAGGCCAGGTTGTCTCGGATGATGGGGACATTCTGTTTAATGTGGAGGATCACTGAGGTGACATAAGGACTCTGGTCACCGACGTGTTCCACGTTCTGCCACTGCATCTGCACAAAGGGGAAAAAACAACCAAAAAAGGAGCGTTTAATTCATTAAGATTCAAGCAATAGATAAGGGAAACTGTACAAACTTCCTGCCAGGAGATCTCTAAGGAATCATTTAGAGACTGCTTCTGCAATTCACCACCAAGGTCAAGTTCTTCATCTTTAAAGTGATCGGGCAAATCCCTTCCAGAAGAAGACACAAAGAAAAGCCAGAGCAGCCCCTTTTGCACCAGAGCAGAGACTGTGACCAGCAACCCACACACAAATGGGGACCACTAGGATTAAAAAAAGCCTTTGGAGCACACCAGGCTGCTTTAATATTTAACAGTTTCCAGTTTGCTGGGATGAAGTGCCCATATAAATCCTGATTACAGGCATTTGAGAAAATATCTGCAAGCTTGCAAAGTCTGGATTCCTGTATGGCAGCCAAGACTTTAATACTGGTGAGACTGATGACAGATAGATGGAAGAGGTAGAAAGTCTTAAAGTCCAAAGCACTCCACACCAGTGTAGCTCACTGAAAACACTGCTGGTGTACAAGCCAGGATGCCCAAGTCCAGCTCTTCCAAATGCATGTAAAAAGTACAAAATAAGAAGAGTTACTCAATCTCCCATTTTGTTTTCATTTATTCTCAGCAGAACTGCAAGAGAACAGCCCCTGTGAGCCAGATGTGTGGCTCTCTTGACTTTCTCTGAGCCTGGTTTGCAGTAAACAGGGTACTCCCAATTTAAATCAAGTGGAAAAACAAAAAAAAAAAGAGGGGATTGGGTCTGGCCTGGCCTCATGTATCTACCAGAGTTTTACTGAGGAACATAAGCATCCAGAAATGCACACTCAGTTCTGCTGCTGCTCAGAACTCTGCAGTGTTCTCCCCATAACTCTTTGGAGATCTGTTCCTCATGCTGGAGATGAAACAGGAGGAAAACTCATAGGAAATCAGGAGAGGAAACTGGGCACATATGGAAGATGAGCTTTTTCCTTTGAGGGGCTGTTTGTCCTCAAACTTGTTTTCCCAAGCTCTGGATTTTGCATATAAAATTTTTTATTCCTGGTTTTAATTTAATTTAATATGGCTACTTTGCCCCCTGCAACTCAGCTGACTCAACTCCATCCAAACAACACGCAGCCTAAGTGACTTAGTGGGAAAGAGAAGCCAAATTCTTTGCAAAACCACAGTGTCTGAGTCTACACATGTCCCACTGAAGCTGTCTTTATTTAAACCAAACAAACCAACCCCCAGCCTGCTGATCTCCCATCAGCTGGGTGGCTGGAAGGGATCTCTCTCTCATCACCTGCTCCACAGGTTTTCACAGAATCACAGAATGTCCTGAGTTGGAAGGGACCCATAAGGAGCACCCAGTCCAGCTCCCAGCCCTGCACAGACACCCCAACAATCCCATCCTGTGCATCCCTGACAGTGTTGTCCAAACTTTCCTAGAGCTCTGGCAGCCTTGGGGCTGTGATTATTCCCTGCCCAAACACCCTCTGGGAGAACCTTTTCCTGATATCCAACCCAAACCTCCCCTGACACAGCTCCAGCCATTCCCTCAAGTCCTGTCACTGGTTACCTGCTTTTCTACTCCTTGTGGTGCTGGTCTGATCCAAACAAAATATTCTGTGCCCTTCTCCCTGATGGATTCACACACTCCCTTCTTGTCAGAGCAATCCTCACCCAACACACCATCCCCACAGAGTGGGAACAGCCAGCAAGTGGGAAGGGACTGCTGAGCTGAATTATTGCACCAACAATGAAACAGTAGCTTTTTCATTTTGTTGGTCATCATTCCAAAAGCAATACTTCACAACCAAACCTTTAGAGCATGAACAGTAAAAATAGCCCTTTTGTGTGTGTGTGTGTGTGCCTGTGGGTGTGTTTCACCCGAAAAAAACACCCAGTAGCTGCAGAGAAAGGAATAGCACACATACTGAAAAGTCATCAAAAGAAATATGAGCCCAGCTCTGCTGCTAAAGCTTTGTTCTTGTCGTTTTAAATTTATTCCTCTTTTGTCCTGGGTGTTTCTTGGGATATCCACATAGTTTACATACACAAGCTGGAAATGAGTCCAAGGAGCAGGAGCAGTGAGGTTTCACTGGAAGGGAGAAGCCCAAAGGCACCTGCAGGCTGGGAGGGCACGGGGTGTCTGCAAGGGCTGGAGGGCCTGCTGCTACCTTCCTGTTCTCACAACAAAACACGGATTTTAGGTTAAAACAGGCAGGAGGAAAGAGAAACCCTGAGCAAAACTGGGGTGGTTTGGCACTTCACAAGAGCTGTGCTGCCTCCTGGGAATGGCAGGGGCTCCTGGGTCCCCAAAGAGCCACCAGGACCCAGCCCTGGGTCTCCAGCAAAGGGGCTGCTTGGTGATTGAGCAGAGGATGAATGAATCTCCAATTCTCCCTGTTCCCAGCAGCGTCCCACTGCCAGCTTCTCCCTGAAGGCTCCAGACTGGGCAGCTGCTGCAGGAAGGGCTGGGAGGGGAGCGGGTGGGAGCCGACAGCGCCGCCGACCCCGCGTTTGGGGACACGAGCTGGGCTCTGCACTGTCACACTCTGCACAGTGTTCCAGGGCTCACACGCTCTCCTGGGGGCTTTTAATTAAGCAGCTGGCAGCTCTGATTGCTCTGCTCTCGGGGTTTGCCGTGTGTGGAGTGGAGAAATGATTAAAGCCCCGCGCTGTCCACTCGGCTGTGAGGACACCGGGAGCTGCAGCTGTGCCAAAAGGTTTTAGGAAAATGTAAAAAGCCAGCAAGAGATCAACGTGAGGCACTAAAATGTCCCCCAGCCCCACTTACAGGCAGAGTTTTACATATAAATCGATGCTTAATTCAGCAAGTGAATCAAGCATTACCCAGTGCAATCCATAAACTTAATTGGGGTGAAAATACCCCGTGCAGATTAGCAGCTCCCTCATCCCAGAGATTAAAAAGGAAGCACACCAGGCAATGTAAGTGCCTGCTACAGATCAGTACAAACACATTAACAGTTCTCTGCTATCCAGAATATCACAACAGGGGGTTTAGGGCGAATTCTCCTCCCACCCACATCCCAGCTCCCCATCCTCCAGCCACGTTTAATCATCCTACACCTGCTGTGAAGTCTGAGTAAGGATTATCACCTACAAATTTTGTAATATGGGGCCTTCTTGGCATTAACCATTTCTTTCAGAACACACAAAGTAAAGAATCGTGGAAACCAAGCAGCATTCCCAGCTGAAAGCAATATTCCTGATGCTGTTTTCTGTGTTAAATCTCTCAACGTGGCCTGCAGCCAAAGTGGATTGAGAGGTTTAAGCATTTCATAATTTACCTCTATAGTTCCTGAACATTTTTGCAAAGAAAAAAAAAACCCAAAGCCAGACTCCAACAAAGGACTGGGAATGCTCAGTCCTGGAGGACACCAGAGTGAAGTAAATGAAAAGAAGCTAAACAAAGGAAGAGCCCTAATGGAGGTCTCGAGAGGGTAAAAATTGGAATGGATCAGCCACACAATTTTTATTTCTTTAATATAAGCTGAAATTTTACATTTCCAAATTCTAACCCTGTGTTTAAATAATTACATGCATCTCTTATTCAAGTATCAGAGTAATAACCCAGCCCTGAAGGAAAGGGAGGAGGAGGGTGAAGGGAAAAAACCTCTTGCACCAAATCCAGGTCTAATAAAAATCACATAAAAGCGACTCTGTCCGATGCAAATAGTGGAGTGTGTGCACAAGTGACAAGTATTTATTTAGCTAATTTCATAACACTTAAACTTGTTTATATATCATCAGTCCCATCACATGTGCTGCATTTTACCAGTGCTCCAAAGACAAAAATAAATGGCCTACCAGCTGCTGCTTTCTCAAGGTTGTGGTTTACTTGGGAATAAACAGGCAGAGCTGAGTGACTCAAATGTTACTGTACTCTGTAGGTCCAGCAGATCTGAGGGACTGCCACAGCACACAGGCAACACCTGAAGTGCCGAGCCCTTCCTAGTGGTGTTATTTTACTGGGCAAAAAAATCCTCTTTCCATTTGGAACCTGTACAAGCTCTATTACCAGCTGCATTCCACTTCAAATATTAGCTGGGGGTGGCGGGGCTGGTTACAGCTGGAATACATCATAAAGCAGAAAGCTATTAAAATTCATGGCAGCGAGACAGTGTGTTGATCCTAAAAAAATGGAGCTCTATGTTTAATATTTCTAATTAAAAAAAAAAAAAAAATAGTTCAATCCACTTTTGTTGTCTTCACCTCTGTCTAAAGCAAGTCTGGGTTTTCACAATACTTTGGCAAGGAAACACAGCTCTGCATTTCAAACATATAAAAGCCAGCAGTGTAACTGCAACAAAATCCTTAAGCTCCAGCCATAGGGGCCTCTCCAGGAATGGCTCCATATGTCCTTGAGAGGATCACAGAAGCAATAAGGCTCAATCTCAATTCCACATCACCTCCATCTGAGTACCTCCATTTAAGAGCCCTGAACAAGCAGGCTGGTAAAACTCCTTGCCAAAGAAGACAAAGGGGAGAGCAAACCTGAAGGTGTATTTGAAATTTCACGCTGACAAAAGTTTTCCCAATTTTAAACGCTCTCTCTGGCACTGGGAGTGGAAAGAGAAAGCCTTCAAGTACTTACTGAATGTATTTCATTGTCTGTAGGTTTTAATGTGGTGCAAAAAGCCTGAAAGCTCTAATCTGAATAATAAGGTTTGGAGTGAGGGATGCGTTTATAAATACAGCAATTGCTGCTCTAAAAAGTAAGAAAAAAAAATTAAGAGTGAAAGAATGTATCAGTAGTGAAATCAAGCAATCAAAGCACACAAGAACTCCACGTGGATCTTAAGGTGACCTCTTCCTGAAAAAATCCACCCCTACCTTGCTCATAGCAGTCAGGGCAGGGTCACAGGCTGCATCCAGGTCCTGCACTAACAGCTGGATGCTGTTGGAGATCACACTGCAAAAGAGGAGGAAAAAAAAAAAAGGAATCAAGCACGAGTTTTAGAATCACACCAAGTAACAGAGTGCCAGAACTGGAGCATTTGACTGTGAGGGGAGGAAAATCCTCTACTGGCTGACAGTAGCACGATGATGTGAGTGCACACAGCTACAACTTGTACTGAGGAGAAGCTGGGAAATTCTGCAGCGAGCTGCACAATGGGCTCCAGTGGAGAGAGGATGTTTTTACAGTTGACCTTTCTCTGTTTTAACACAAATAAGGGGCTGGGGATCAAAGGTGGCAGATGAAGAGGAGAAATCCCCAAGTATCAAGCCCAGACTGGGATTCAGCTTCGAATTTAATTCAGCCTGCGTAACACCAACATTTTATCATCTCTCCATTTATTCAGAGCCAATATTCTACTGCTCACAGGAACTTGCAAAGAGGATTTTAAAAATGACATCTGCATGAGTTCTGTGTCTCCCATGTGTGAAGATGAAGGCAGATGTCTTATTTACACTATGTCTAGGACTGCTGCCATCCATTGTTTGAGTTCCTGAGACATATACCAGACTAAAGGACACATTAGTCAAACACATTTCCCTCCCTCCCCCTTTATTTATTTATTTTTTTAAACAGCATGATATTGCTTAGAGACATATTTAAGGCCACCATATTATGATGTGCATAAAGGTGCAGCTGATCCTAAAACAACAGCCAAGAAACTCTGCCTGCAGCAGCTCAGACCCCCCTCAGGGGCACAGAACCAGCACTCCCACTGCAGACAGCTTCTGCTAGAAGCAGGAACTGATTCTGTTTCTCTAAGCACAGTTTTTAAAAACAGCATCAATTCTAAATCTGCCACAGATGCATGTTTACAACCTCAGGATTATATCTGTAAGAAGTGGATTTTACTTTTTGCTCTTTCTCATGATGGTAGCACAGATGAGAATCACAGGGCTGTGAGAAATCTGAGCAATGCTTCCTCAAACCATCTTTCCTCCCCCTCATTGTCTTCGTGAAGTTTTGGACACTACTCTGGGGTTCACTGTTCAAAATATCTTTAAGTGTCCCCTTCTCACTGAGATGTGGTGTCACCCACACCTCATTCTGACCTGGGCTTTGCTCTTCACCACAACCCACAAAGGTTGCCTGTCCCCTTCCCTACAGCTCCAGCACATGAAGTCTGGAACAGGATGCAAAGTGAAAGACTTCCTTCAAAGCAATTGATCTGTTTGTAAAGGCAAACTCATCCAAAATTAGTTGGAAAAATGAGTATGGGACATGAAGTGACTACAGGCTTCAAGTTACATGATCTAAAACTCGCATTGGGATAAAAAAAGCCCGTGACTGTTTCTGCTGGTGCCTCTGCTTCTGCTGGGCACTACAGAATCCACTCCCTGGGGGATTCCACCAGGCCGAGGGAGGCAGACTGAAATAACCACCCCGTGGGCACAGCTGACTCCTGCAGGGCACCTGCTGCCACTGCCTGGGAGGGGAGAGCTGTGGTTCAGCACCGAAGAGAAACACAACGCCCTGAGTGCATGGAAAGTGACTCCATCACTTGTGTTCCCCTGCTCAGGAGTCTGTCAGAAGCTGGGTCACCAAGTGCAGGCTCTCACCTGAAAGCCACGAGTTTGCAAACAGGGAGAGAAACCTGCTTGTCTGCACTTCAAAATAAACACCTGCTGTGGGGGGGGACGGCGGTGCAGCAGGAAATGTGCTGGGAACACAACGGATCACGACGTGCTGAGAGGGTTTGGAGCCTGGCTCTGCAGGAAGACACTTCAAACCCTCACCTGAGGCAGCACACAGCAGTGGGTGACTCCTCACACAACTCCTGACACGCACAGAAGGGATGGGTCAGGAAGATGAGGCCATAAAGGAGCAGCACAGCAACTACAGTGAGCCCAGCACTCCAGGGGTTCTCTGAATGCTGCCCATAATCTCACAACAGATCAACGGGGAAATGATGGATTTCTGGATTTACATTACAATAAAAATTTATTTTATTGAACTTCAAGAAGTTCCCATCATTTCTCCCACTTTCCTAAAGAAACTGCTTTGTCACCCCAAGGATAAAGCCCTCCTTTTCTACACATTTGGGGTGGTTCTGCACTTGCCTTTCTCTGAAAGAAGAAACACTTTCCAGGGTGCATAAACAGCGTTTTATCACTTATTTTATGACTGCGCCTAACAAGACATCAAATCCCAGAAGAAACAACTTGTTTGATGCTGAATGAGCCAACGCCAGCGAGGTTTATAGCTCTGACTTACACTGACAGAAGGCTGGACAAAGCCCTCAGCTGGAACAGAATGAAAGCCAATCAGAAGCCTTTGTTACGAGATATATCAGCCCTGTCAGCTGGACTTTAAAGCTGTCCAAAGCAGCAAACGTGAGCTATGCATTAAACAACTTCCAAAACTCTTCACTTCAGCTGTCTGGGACCAAGCACCTCGTGAGGCAGCCACTGTGGAAACCAAGCAGCCACTCGAGGTTGCTGGTTCCTGCTGGCAAAACTCGCCCTCCACTTGTCCATGTTAAGAAAATCCCATCATAAGGCACATTTTATTTCTCCTTGCCTGCTACCTTGCTTGCTTTGGCTGAGTGGACACAGCAAGCCTGGATTTCAGGCAGGGATTCACTCTTGAAAAGGTCTGAGAAGAGCCTGAAGGGAAGGGAGTTTCTGCAGCATGGAATGGAGCCTGAGACCATGTGAAAGAGCTGGATGGAGATTCAGTGGGATCCTGTCCACTGCAGCAGGAGAGGAGGAATCACAGGAAGGAAGTCTTCTGAAAAAAATGCCTTACTGCTATCTGGGCTGAATCTGAGTTTTAGGGAGAGGGGGAGCTGGTGATAGGGATTTTTCTCCCAGTCTTGCCAAGAGATTCTTTTGTCTGATATGAGGCAAAACAACTTTTGCCTCAATTTTCTTGTCTCAAAAGAAATATTCAATCTGTCTGTCAGGGGTGGAGAGGAAAGGATGTTAGAGCAGAATATTTTTAGCACCGTTACATGAAAAGTTATTTTAATGAATGATAATCTTCTCTCAATTATAATCCCCAAATATAAGATTGGATCAGTCTTTTATGTCATCTGAAATGGGGTTTGATCATACTGACAAGGCTGCTGATTAACAGGGGGAAGTTAAAGCAGGAAGGAATGTACTGAAATAGCTTCCTTTCTTGAAATGTAACAGCCACCTCGCAGAGCTGCCAAGATGCAAATGATGTTTCAAATGGAAACTCACTATTTCCTTTCCCTTTTCCAGTGCTCTTGTTCCTTTGGCTGGGAGCATGGGGAGCAGCTAAAGCCTGGGCTAGTGCTGCTCCTGGAGCAGCCAGAGGATGCCATTCCCTCAGCAGGGAAATGCCTGTGCCCAGCCTGTGGATCCGGGTGGATCCTGTGACACCACGATCTCGGGATTGTTTTTCCTCCAGCACCATCTGGCTGACAAAAGGGGATGTTTGATAATTGTGGGAGGAGGCACGTGCTGAACATACATGCTGAAAGTGTCCATCTCTCCCGTCAGGTTGATTCTCTCCATCAGGCTTGCATCCACTTTTTCTTTGAGTTTCTCTTCCAACTGTTGGGAAACAAAACAAGCAACAGGGAGATCAGGTTTCTAACTCGAAATAATCGTTCTTGAAAACTTATGCCCTGGAAAGGTCAGCTTCTTCAAACTGAATCTGTGACCCAACTACATACAAAACTCATCCAGTGACACTGGAAATCTTCCCTTCTTGGCATCCCAGACCTGTTGATCTGCCAGGATGGGCCATGGTGGCTCCACGTCCTCAAAAAATTAAAGCTCCAAGGTCAAATATGTAACTCTAGTATGACATGCTACCGTACTAGCTTAACACTGTGGCATCTGTCCTGCTAATAAAGATGTTTCTCAACACTCTGTCTGTGCCCAAACTGCAGAGGAGGAGGAGGATTGCCAGACCTAGTGGTGGAGAAGCCTGGATACAGCCAAACATCACAGCTCATTCCTGACCCATGGCATTTTGGAAGCACCTGAATGTAACGAGCAGCGCGGCTGCAAATCACATCAGCATAAATTCCTCCTCTCTCCACTCCACATTGCCCCAATATTTCATGCAAGTATTTTCCCAAAAGTATCTTGAGTTATTGTTGCGCTTGTTTTTATGAAGGGGAGATCATGAACTGAGAGTCTTTTTAAAAAAACAAAAAAATTGGTCCCCAATCCAAAACAAATTACGTAACAAGCAGAAAAGGATTGAACCCAAAACTGATGCTGCAAAGCAGGATTACAAGCATATTACTTCCCTCAGGTAGAAAGAGCAAAATCAATACTTTTCTTTCTTTGAAATACAGAGTGAATAATGCAGAGCTCAATAATCAATGGATTTTTTAGCACTTTTGGCTCTCCCAGCCTCCACAGCAGCACAGAAGAGGGGAAAACTCCCCTCAGAGGAAAACTCACCTGCTGGGTGGTGGCCAAGCAATACTCTGCAGTACTGAGGATGCTGCAGATGAGGCAGAGTTCTTCTAAAGTAAACTTTGCCACTTCAGAGCCTTCCTTTTCTTTCAGCAAACTTGTGATGGTGAGCCCACCACTGCTGCTGGTTGTCCTGGAAAAAAAACAACAAAACAACAGACACACAAAGTGCAAAATTACTGCTGGATTTTAATGCCCTGAAAAGGCTTTATGACCACAATGCCCAACACCCTGTGCAACACAGGACATCAAACCCACACTGCTATTTTGGTGAAGGAATTTCTTTTACAAAGAGCTTTGTACCAGGTTTTCAAGCAAAGGACAACTCACTCATTGACAAGAAAACAGATTGGGATGCAAGTGGAACACAGCCTTCCCCAGGTAGCTTCACCTTCACTGCCAGTTATTCAAAATCCAATTAAAGATTACAGAAGAATCTCAGAACTATCAGGAAACTTGTCATATTTATCTTTGCAGCACTGAACAGCTGTCCACGTGCATTTGAGACTTTGGTAACCTGTTTTAAAAGCTGATGGTATCAACAAAGTAAATTATAGGAGATGTGCCTTCCCCTCCACTGTCTTCCAGTGATCAATGTTCATGTATCAACAAAGAAAGAGCAGTTTAGAGGCAGGAAATTCCCTACCTCTCAACTCTTTATAATCCAAATCCATTAAAAAAAATAGGACAGTGATATTTATCTTGGACAGCAAAAATGGAGCACTCAAAAAAAAAAAAACGTGGATAAAGAATGCAACTGAGGTCTGATGGAGAACACACATTAAATTTATCTTTCCACTTGTCTGGATGGAACCCTCTCCCCCTTCCATCTGTGAAAGATTTTACTGGTTTCAGAAAGTCATTCTGCTGCTCCCAGGTTTACAAAGGAAACAAACTGAAGATGTTAAATAGCAAATAAAATTATCTGCAGTGGAGTTTTGGCAACATCTCAGGAGCGCCTTTAGCCTGTACCCTGACACATATTGGTGCAAACTCATGATGATTTCCTTTCCTTTCACTGGATTTACACCTACAGATCTTATTTATACAGAGATAAAATGTTCCAAAGCAGAGGGAGGTACAGGTAAGCACTTTAGCATCACACAAATAAAGCACCTTCATTATAAATTACCATATAGATTACGATGGACTAAGGCAGCTGAGAATCACAGTATGAGCTGGTTACCCAAGCAGCAATTCTGCAAGCCAGGCCTCTCTGAAGAGACTTGGGCTGGCATTTCAAAAGGAACTTCAAGAAACTGCAAGTCTGGCTGCTAATCAAAGCCAAATATGAAGCTATTCTCCAGGGGCCCTTAAACAAAAACAGTGTGTGACTGCCCATTTGCTCTCCTGCTTTTTTCCCAGTGCAAGCAACTGAACTTTGGAGAAAACCATCAACTAAATAGAGTGATCCTGCTGCTACCTGGGGTGTTTGACAGGGAAATTAGTGTTCACAAGGATGCATTTATTAATTATCTTTACAAATCATCTGCTCCTCAGCGGAACGTCTGCAGCACCGGGGAAGCCAAACTCACTTGGGCAGGTTCCCAGAGAGAATTTTCCAGGCGTATTCCCGCAGGTACTTCTGGAAGATGGTGGTCAGAGCTATCATGGGCTCACCAGTGCTGAGCTGGGAGCACTGCACCATGCACTTCTTGTAGTACACAAAGAGGTCAGCACAGCTGGGCAGGACGGCTCCTCCTTCGTCCACGTTGGGCTTGGGGGGACCCTGAGCCTTGAAGTCAGCCACAAACCTGTCAATCAGCTCGCCCAGATTCCTGATGTGGGGAAAAAAAAGATATTTGAGTCTGTTGAGGGAGGAATGGGAGGGAAAAGAGGGAATAATGCTTCAAATGAGAAGCCCTGTCTTGTTGCAAGTTTTAGCAGCTGGGTATCCCCAGCCCTTTCTTATCTCCGTGCTCCTGGCACAAAGCTCACACAATTCCACAGCCCGAACCTTTTGTGTTCTGGAGTTTTAGTGGCAGCTTCAAATCTGTTCTCCAGCCACACATAAAAGCTCCCAGGTCTGCCAGGACTCGGTTCAGCACATTTGATGCAAGTGCATAAAGCCTGTGCTCAAGTTTCATTCCTGGCACCAGGAAAAGGAACAGTCAGGCTTCCCATCTCAGCGGCCTCCGGAGAAGAGCTCGGGGAATATGGATTTTAAAGGGATGTGCTCAAAATGGTGTGTGCCATTTGCCATTTCTGGGTCCCATTTGGATACCACCTGGTTTCGCACAACTTCACACACCCTTTAAAGAGGTTTTATTCAGCATGAGCACAAAGTGTGCTTCCGACTCTGACTCTTTTTAAAAGCACAAAAAGCCCTCTTATTGTCTCCAGTGATTCATTACAGCCTGGTCCTTGCTCAAATATTTCGGTCTTTAGGCAACAATAAACTTCACTCCATCCTTTCACCAGGACAAAAAGGCTTTTGAGCACGGCAGAGGGCCAGAGCCATCACCACAGGACCAGAGAATCTCCTGATCTTGGGGAGTTCCTCTGCTCCTGCTCCTCCAGAGACAGCACATCCGTGTTGGAGACCAAGCCCAGCTCAGCTCCGTGGAATAACCTTTCCCAGATGAACTGAATTCCAGCAATAAACCTCCTCCCCCAGACACACACACACACACAGCCTTCCTCAAGGAAGCCTGGCTTTTGGGAAATAGATAGGCCTTTCAGACAAGAGAGGTGCTCTGCTGACCAGAAGGAGTTCCTGTGTTTTATATTCCTATTTTGAATATGATCTTTCTGCAGCTCTCCTCTTCCCATGGCACAACCTTCACCCCTTTGAGGGTGTAATGGCTGTGCTGTGCCATGATCCAGGGTTCCTAAGGAGAAACCCAAATCCTCAGGAGAATGGCTGAGACTCTGCAGCACATTCTCACCTCTGCCAGTGAAAGGGGAAAAACCCGCCACCAACAACAACTTTCCCTCAGTTTCTATCCATTTCTGCTTTCCCTCTTGTGAAAAAAAACAAAACAAAACCCTGATTCCAGTTTACCAGAGAACCCACAGATCTCTTCCCTGATAAACTCAGAGCTTGCTGCCTCATAATGGATGAGCTCCTACCATGGGTGATCAGCTGGGCCAAACTTCTCTACAGAAATGTGCTTGGAATATCAGGACTCTCAATCACGGAGCAACACTGGCTGGCTTTAGGCAAGCTGCTGCAAAGACAAGTAGCCCCTTTTTCCATGCCTATTGCTTGAGCCCTGCACACAGCTCTGATTCCACACACACAGCTCCTCGGCTGTGTTACAAGCACTGTAAAAACATCAGGCTGCTCCGCTGATGTGATAAATCTCCACACTGGCAGCAGCAATTGAAGGCTGAAGCGAAGCATTGATTGTGCTGGGCCACAGAGAAGCAGAATTTACCTCCCTCTGTAGCTGTAGCAGAGCCAAACAGATGGCTGCTGCAGGAGGGCTCACACGTGCTGCAGGCTGCAGAGCCCTGCAGCTTCTCGAGGAGAGCGGACGTGGCTCGCTCCTTGTCAAATCCAACAGCTGCATCTCCACCTCTGCATCTGTGCTGGGCTCCAGCTGGGCAACAAAGTGGAGCTTTCTTAGCAGGCACCGGCCACTTGGGGTTTTTTTTGCCTTCTCTCAGTCTCAAGACACGGTCAGGAATGTCAATGGCTTTTGTTTCTTTATGCTTAGCCCACATGTTCTCCCCTTCTCCGAGGAGAAGTGAAATGGATCTGCGTTTTCCTGGTCCCCCAAGGTCTTGTCAACTGGGATGCAGGAGGAAATGCAGCTGTTCAGAAGAAGCTGGGAGAGCAATGCTGGGGCTTCACGCTTGTTCAGATCCCAACCTGGATAAAACTGCCCATCAAACCAGGCTATGGCACTGCTCCTATTTCAGCAAGCAAAACATCAGGATATTGTGCACTAAAAGAACTAATATATCATTAATGCACACCTTGGTTGATGGCAAACTTTCACATTAGTCTCAGCTGGCCCAAATATGATATGAAGGCCACAAATCTTTGTGTGGTACAATGGGAGCACAGAGAGTCTGGCAGAAAAAGCTGCTGGGAGGTGAAACATGAAGAAGGCAGGAGAGCTACAGAAAATGAGTATTTTCTCCACAGACTCTGCGGAAAAGCTCCAAGAAAATTCTCTGGTAGTGCAGATGTGGTATTTCCTAACAGTAGCATATTTATTGGGAGCGAGAACTCGCCAAATCTAACCAAGAGAAAGTATGAAATGAAATCACATAAAGGGAATTCTATTCTGGTTCTTTTCATTCCTGCATTCATCTTCCTTTTTTTTTTTTCCCTTTCACTCAACCTATCCAGGGTTGTTCTGCACCTCTGGCAATCACGAGAGGAACCAGGAACTCGAGAGTGCTCAGGAAACTGGGTCTGCCCAGGGATGTGAACAGTGCTGGGCACTGAGGAGGGGCAGAGGCACTGAGGCACCTGGACCTTGGCAGAGCAGTTCCCATGGGCTGGGGATTTTGGAAGCCCCTCTGCTGATGAGGCTGCAAACACACAGCACAAAGTGCCAGTTTTCCAAGCACTCTCGACTCAGACGTGCCTTTGAGCAGATTTTAGGGTGGCTCTGCACACTCTCAGCCCTGCAGACCCGACAGAACTCTTCCTCCTCTCCAGCAGAACAGCTCAGCTCACGTCTGCGTGCTCCTGCTGCTCCAGCTGACCACAAAGGAGAGCTAAAGATGCACATCCCAAAGGGGCAGGAATGAAATCTGCTTGGCTGGTCAGAAATCTGATATTTACTTCGCAGCTGAGGGTGGAGAGCAGCATCTTTAAACTCCTTCTTTCAGGTGTCTCCTCTTAAACTGCTACAGATTTTGGCACTGTGTTTCTTTAAATGGGTATGGAAACAATTTTTTGGCAGAAAATGTCCAGGCTTTTTTCTGCCGCAGATTTAAGGCAATGATGAACAAAACTATCACACTGCCCTCACTATTCAGAGCTCAAACACACAATTAATGATCTAAGCAACATCTCATTTTCAGGCATCGGCAACAGACTCCTCCAAAGTTCAATCAAAGGAAGAAGAAGAGAGAAAATCAAGAAGGAAAGTGATTTTTGGCAGTCAGGGGCAGCACGGGGAATACTGGAGCAGTTTTTCTTTGAACTCCTTGCAGCCTGTGGCTATAAAGCTAATATAAAACATCTCATGATTGTAAAGGAAAAGGAGAAGGAAAAAAAAAAGGCAACTGAAGGGGCTAGGAGCACAGTGGGGTAGAATTACCAAAATGGGGATTAAAATGGCCCCCAGTGAGAAGGGAAGAAATACTCCAACAAGTCTGTGCTCAGTTGGCTGAGGGCAGGGGGGAAATATCAGTTTCCCTTTGTTATACTGCAGAGCGGAACCTAAACCCAGCAGGACATGGCAGTGTGCAAGGTTTCAGCTATTTAATGATTTTTTTAAAAAAATTTTTTAAGCATAAAAAGTTGATGGGACATGGAAAAGCTTTTTCGAGATGGTTATCATGGAGTTTGGACAAAATCAGGACACTACAAGCCTTGAGTTCCACACTCTCTCATGTGTAAAGCCTTGGAAGATAGAAGAGCACAGATGAGAAACATGCAGCAGGCACCTCCTCCTTTCCACCCACTAATCCGTGCTAAAAGACTAAATTGAACCTTTTTCAACTATTTCCTCTCCCAGGTGGCACTGCAGTTGTTACTGAGATGTTATTTAAACCCTGGTGTGAATCGAGGTGCACAAGAAAGTGTGGTGAGAGCCCTGAAAACTGGTCAGAGCTCGAAGCTGAAAGCTCCTTTCATTCCAGTTGTTTTGCTGCAAGTCAAAGAGGAAGATGAAGAAGGGTGCCAGGGATTAAAGCCCCTGACAAAGCCCCAATCCTGTAGTTACAATCTGTGAGCAATGATAATGTTATCTTACAGCCAGCTCATCTACAGCAGCTTTCATCTAAGGATCTCCAATAACTTACTCCTACAAAGCCAATCTTGCAACTCCTCTGCCACGAAGCCACATGTGTATTTTACAGAAAACCCAACCCTATTATTTGTGGAAGACACGAGATGAAAGAAAGACACATGTCTGCAGTGGGAATTGCAGAGGCAACAGAAGTAATTTCAGGAACTCTAAGCCTCTCCCACAGAAAGGCAGCGGGCACCACTCCTGCAGCCCTTTGCAATTCCACACAAACCCAACCTCTGAACACTCATTTTGGCCAAGCAAAGGTCCCACTCAAAGCTCCTCAAACCACACTCACTGCTCCTGATGAAATCAGGCAGCAGAGTTTCAATAAATAAATTTTCTGCAGCTTGAGCACAGAATCCAGTACAACCCAACACGTTCCAAAAGCAAACAAACCCCAAAATTCAGGCTGGTTACTCACTTGTCCTGGGACTCGATATACACATAAAGGTGAGGCTCAAAGCACTTGGAAACAATACCATGGAAAGGATTGTCAGGGACCTTTGGCTTCTTTGGCTGCAAGAAAACATTTAAGAGTTTTGGTTCAAACGTGCCCTGTGAGACCTTGAAGGAACAGCAATCCAACAGCACCCAAAGATATAAATCTTTAGAGATATTGCAACACAGAAATTTGCTGTCAAATAATCGAAGCATATAAATGTCATTATATCCAAGTCCTCTCTCCTTCTTAGAGAGCTGTTAGCAATCCAAGGAATTATCTTTCCACTTGTAAAATATTCTTAGCCTTAAGGAGAAGGCTGCTCCGTGCTAACAGATTTCAGCTGAAGAATCTTAATGCAGTTTGCAAATAAAATCTCCCTGAATCCTTCAAGCAGTAACAAGGCTCCACTAGTCCCCTCTGAAATCAAATGGAGCAGTTATTTGGAAGCAGGATTGAAGAATCCTCACATTTTAGAATATCAAGGGTAATAACTCAAAGTTACAGGCTTCATCTGAATGAATTTTATTTAGATAAACAGCATGTAATTACTGGAGGAGCCAGAACTATACAGGCAACACTACAGGCCTGCTTTCACTGTGAAACATGTTTCTGGGGATGCAAAGATTTCTATTTTTAAATCACATTTAGAGCATTAAGCACATGTGCCATTTGGGAGCCATCCTGTTCACCCTCATTTTAGTTTAGTGCTGCACTCTAACCATGGCCAAGCACAGCTCACCAAAGCCACTGGGACTACTCACACACTTCAATTTCTGCATATTTAAGTACCAGGCTGGGCAGGGCCTTTAAGTTCTTTTTTTGCCCTACAGCTAGATTGTTATTATTATTTTTCACTAATAGGTAATTTCTCTTGTTGCTTCCCAGCAAACCAGCAACTTTTCACTTGCTGCAAAGAGGGCTGCAGTGACTCTGGAATGGAATTCTTGCTTCTCTCTCCACAAAAAGCCAAGATCAGCTCCCAGCCAATGAAGATATGAATTTTTCCAGCTGAATTTTTTTCCTTTAGTGCAAGAAAAGCCAAACGAAAGAAGCAAAACGAGAGAGCCTAAGGGACTTTCCCTCCCAAACGACAGAGGAGGTGGCACTAAGAATTTAGCAGAACTATCAGAGTGTGACAAGGCAAACATTTCTCAGCAAGAATTCAGCCCCAAGTTATGAATCCCAGTTTATGGCTGCAAACCTAAAGTGAGGAAATGGTTTTATGGAGGCCAGACCACCTCTATGAGCCTGGCATCACCAAGAGAAGAATATAAGTTTGGGACCAAACGATCACCAGGCATCCTCCACTCAAATCCCTCTGCCAGTGCCTGTTTCTGCCAGATGCTCACACACATTGGAGCTGGGAGGAATCAGTGGCTGGGAATCCCAGAAATCTCCCATTTGCCAAATCCCTGGCACGGCAGTGCCAGCACAAAGCTGCAGATTCACCATGTTTACCACTCACCAGGCTGGAAGAGCCAACTCCTGCAGCAGGCCTGGCTCTCTCTGTCTCTGCACCACGCTGCTCCCAGCGTGTCTGGTGGAGGGAATACTAAATCTTTTAACAGTAGCAGTGAAGCTGTATTTCTGAGTGTGCAACCCTGTCCAAAAGCTGCAGATGTTTAAGCTATTTCCTCCTTGAGTTTGATGGAAATAATAAAAGGTTACTGTTGTCACAGTAAGGAGGTCTGCAGCTGGCCCAGTTTCCTTTCATTACTATCCAAAGTAAACAGATTAAATCGAACTGCTAGGATTACCAAAAGAGGTGCTTTTTTAGCATGGATTTCCCCCCTAAAATTCTTGTGCTCCCTCTTAAATTCCCAAGTGTCTTGAATTCTCAGGACTGGTGTCTTGGAAGGGCTCTTCCACTGAAAACCCTTCAACTCTTTGCATCCTTTCTGCTCTTCATGCAGTGACAGCAGAAGATGAGACCTGCAGCACTTCCAGACTCTCAGCACGAAGCAGCAGCTGCTGGCACTGAGACACTGAAATGTTGGAGCCCACTTGGCACACAGGAGGCTGCAGAGCCCAGCACTGTGACACTGACACAGGGCATTCCCAAAAGGAGAGTGCAGCCTCACCACAAACTGCATTTCCAGGGATATCTCCATGGATGGTTTCACAACAGCCTCCCCAGGGACAGCGAGCACAGCAGTTCCTCTCTCAGAAGCTCCTGAACTGCTGCATTCTGCTGTCCAATAAACCCAGCCCTAATTGTTGCAATCATCTCTTCACCTGCCTCCTAACACCACTGACTTCTCCAAGGATGTCNTATTCAGCCACCCCAGGACAACATCCAAGCCAACCTTCCAGACATTAGGTATTGGAAAGCAAGCTCTTCCCAAAAAATGCATCAGATGTGTCTCCCCAAGCTCCCAAAATCCGTCTCACTGATAAAGTCCACACAATATCAACTGTCTGAGCTGTATTTTAAAGAAAGGAGCAAAACTTTGCTTAAATAGTTCTGTTTCATGCTGTGGATGAAGGCAGAGGAGCTGCCCTGCTCATGTGGAAATCTGGAGGGGACGCAGTGCACCAGACTGTGCTGGTGGAGAGCTCCCACCTCCTCATCTCCCCAGGGGCATGGATCTGAGAAGGTCCTGAGGCCCTGGTCACCCAGCAGGATACACCTGTACATGGCCCATTTACAGGGCTGTAAATCCCCTAAATCAGGAGAGAGCACCAGCCTCAAGTAACTCACAATTGAACATTTAGAAAACATGCATCTGGTGTATAAGAAATACAGGCTTTGATATCGGTGCCAATTAAAACAATTGCATTTACCACTCACCCTTTAATGTTTGCAGAGGGCTTTGGAAGCCCTGTGCTTGTACAAGCAGTTAGGTGCTGCCTGCTTTGCAGAGGTAACAGATGAAAAGCACTGCAAAGATAAAAATCCCAGAAGAGATTTATCTGGAGTGAAAATCTAAAGCTGACACTTGAAAGTTCAATGAGTTGCCTGGTGACTCCAGACAGTTTGCTTGGCTGACAGGGCAAAATATGAATTGCAACTGTTTGCAGAGGAGCTTCTTTGGGGATCTGAAAACCCAAATAGCTATTTCATCTTGCTTTGACAGAAATCCTGTAGTTACATTCGGGCTGCTGCTGTACAGGCTGGAACAGAACCCAGCTCACTCTCACGTGGCAGGATTGTCTCCGCACTATTAACTGGAATAAAGATTGCTTTGGTTTCGGTGAAGTGAGCCAGAGCAAAGCACGGTCGTACTGGGAGCCTGAATGCTGCACAAAGGATCAAAACTGCACTAAATTAATTGCTGTGAAAACAAACTTTTCAAATCAATGGGATGGGAAAAGCTTAGGCCCCACTGGAGATTCTGACAGAGGCTGCCTTGCTGACAGCTGAGAACTTCAAAGACTTACTTTGTCCGTATCGCTTTTCTCGATCACAATCTCATCTGTCTCTGCCCCAGTTTCATCCTCCAGAAAGGGGTTGGTGGAGGGAGGTGGCACTTCTGGCTTCTTCTGTTGGAAAAGAGGAAGCTCCTTAGAGAACAGGCAGTTTTGTGCCCCCTGGCACACAGCTGCATGCACGTTTTGCTTTCCTGAATCCTTCAACGCACTGCCCAGCAATTTGCCTTCTCCCAGCAGAGGTGATCAGATCCTGGCCCCCTCTCCATCCCTCCATCCCCAGCCCCTGCTCTGTTTGTCCCCACGCTGCCTGAATGGATTTTGACCAGTGTGACATTCCCACTCTCCCAAACCCCATTCCAAAGTGTGCAGTCTCTGCTGGGATAACCCACAACAGCAGCTCCAAAACTCTGCCCTGCAATAAACCCCAAATTGCTGCTCCCACTGCTTGTCCCACCACTCTGCACTCACCAGCCAGCCATTCATAATGGTGGCCTTCATTTTGGGTATGAAACAGGGCAAATGATGACAGGCAGAGTGGCACAGCCTCTAGGCATGTCAGAAAGGGGGAAACAGGATTTTCTGTCATTTGATACCACACCCTCTCCTTCTGTTTTTCTCACTTATAACAAGTCGGTAAAGCCAATTTAATTAAAGCTGCAAATCTTGTTTGAAATTTGTCAGAATAAATAAAGCCATATTCTTGAGAGATCTAAATTCAGCCAGGAGCAAAACCTTACAGGACTTCCCCTTTTAATTAGCAGCACCCACAGCAAATGACAAGTGGGTCCAGCAGGCTTTCCTTGGAGGCTGAATTATCACATCCAAGCAGGCTTCAAGACACCAGCTGGACAGAGAAGCCACCCTCAAACCAGTGGCTTCTGAGCCACATGTGCTCTGTGCTCCCAGGGCACCTGGCTGGCAGAGCTCTGGGCTGAGATTCCAGGCAGGAAAAGCTCAGAGATGGCTCCTGAGAAATTCCCTGAGTTTTTCCTCTTGGTTCTGCCTTTACAATTTACCAAAAGATACAAAGCAGAAGCCACCAATGTCCCTGCAAGCCAGAGTGACCCAAAAGACAACGTGGGATTGAAAGCTGGTACCATGTGGTGAATGTGTGGTAACCAGAAATGAGGAGAAGAGGAGACTTTTAGTTATAATGTGTCACCGACATGCAGAGAACAAACATTACAAGGCAGTTACCACACCATAATCACTCTGTGGTTCTCCAGAGCTATGTGGCTTCAAAGAGCACAGGGCCCCAGGAGAACCAAAAAAGCACACAAGCAATGTATTTTTATTCTTGTGAGCCCTGTGCCACCTTCTCTACAGCCTACACAACCAAAAATCACTTTTCCAACTCCAGGCCACCGAGCAGAGCCACATTAAACACCCAGTGCAAGGGGAGGCTGCAGGTGACACCTTCTGTAGTCTCCACTACCTGAGCTATGTGTGAGGGGGTTTCCTTCTCCTGAGAAAGCTGCTGAGTAAAGGATTGCTCTTCAGAAATCCCCTTACCACTGTGCCATCAGCAAGAGTGCAGCCTGAGAAGCGCTTGGCCAGGAGCCCTTCAAAGTTGGTTGTTCTCTGAATTGCAAACAAAAGCAATTTCACCTCAATCTCCTTCGCCCTTGTGCGCATGATCTTAGAGAGCTCTGCCCTGCAAGAGAGAGGGGATATAGCAAAAACAAATGTGGTTTTCTATAAAGATCTGAAACCTAACGCTGGAACTCAGTCCCTTCCCCAGAGAGACTTTCATCACAAAATTCAGGCTAATTCCTTAGAGGCTCTCTAACATAAAACTGCTTTGCAGATCCCATTTCAAACACAACCACAGTTGTTCCGAGCTCTGTGGGTAACAGGACCCCATCTCCTAGCAGCCAGTTGGGAAAGCCCTCAGGATCCAGCCTTGGGAAGCACAGTGCCTCCCACTGGGGTCCCAGAACAAAGGCAGTGGTGCTACTGGGACTCCACCTGGCTCCTTCCTCTGTTTCCCTGTCTCTGGCTGGCAGAGAGCCTGGCCTGTGGCACTCCCACCGCAGAGAGCTCACGCTATGCCACTTGGCCTGAAATATTACTGATTTTTACCTCTGTGACGCTGAAAATTGATTTTCACATTGCTTCAATTTCTCATCGTTTTAGCGACGCTTCTCAGGCTTTTCACTCCTCGCTTCCTTTTAATCACGGACAATTCCACAGAAATATCTGCAGCCTGCCTTCAGACGTTGACCAGCGGGGCAGGAGCCAAGCCAGCCTTTTCTTTTCAGGGAGCTGGGAGGCTGCAGGAGCTGCGGGGGGCTCACCTGGTGACGTGGCAGAACTCCACGGCGATGCGCTCCGTCATGCACCACTCCGTGGGGAACATGCGCCCGTACTTCTCCTCGTAATCCACCAGCTGCCTCTTGATCCAAGCGTAGCGCCGGTCGATCTTATCCAGCCAGGCCACCTGAACCCCATGGACAACAACTTCTTAGCACCAACAGCACCTTTGGCAGCAGCAGTTGCAAATATTCAGAAGTGTGCTGCTGCTGCAGCTCTGCGGAGGAGCTCGGGCGATCGATCGGAGCTAATTGGACGTGTGTTAACATCCTCTGAATGCTCCAAGGGGAGCTTTAGATTGGATATCAGGAAAAATTTCTTCACTGAAAGGGTTATCGAGCACTGGAACAGGCTGCCCAGGGAATTGGCTGAGTCACCAGCCCAGGAGGGGTTTCAGAGATGTGTGGATGTGGCACTTAGGGACAGGGTTTAGCTCAAACTTGGCAAAGGCTGGAATCAAGGATCTTAAAGGTCTTTTCCAACCTAAATGATTCTGGGATTCCAAGTGCTTAAACACATGCCAGACTGAAAATCCTATCTTGTGCGAATTAAGAGAGCAAGTTCTGTTGAAAATGAGGATAACAGTACTCCTAAATCATGCAGAGATTATTGAAAACTCAATCCAATAATATTTCATTTGATCCCACCCTCTTTGTTTCACAGACAGAGAGGTTAAAGTCAACAGTGGGATGAGAGTGCAGGAATTCCTGGATTCTTACATTCAGCTCACATTTAAACTCCAACTAAAATTCTTACAACCTGAGCAGCATGGGATTTTTTCCCCTCAGTATTTGTGCTTTCTGGTCAAAAAGCAGAAAGATTAATCCAGAAAACATTAATGGAAAAATGTTATTTAAACTTAAGCATTTTAGCCTCTCTTCTTTGTCAAACTTTTCAAGTAGATTAATTACATTTTGATCTAAAGATGGTTTTGGTTTGTGGGTGTGGGTTTGCCCTCCAAATTCAAGAAGGTTATGGTAAACTTTTAAAAAGCTGTTAGCATCAGGACAGGAAGTTTAAAAATTAGCTACAAAGATAATTAACTTCCTAGAAATCCCTCCCCCTCAGCTTTCTAAGCATTTTGGGATGTTTCTTGATCGTTTTGGGGGTGGTGTTGAGTTTGCAATTTTCAGAGTTCCGTTTCTCAACCCTTTGCAGGGCAGGAAATAAATCTAATATGAATTTATTTATTTTCTACATGAGAGGAGAAAACATTTCTGGTGATGACCTGAGAAACTGAGGTCTAAGGTGGGAGGAAATCATCCTGGCAGAGATAACACCAACTCCCAGCTCATCAGCCACTCCAGATCACACCCATAATCAGTTTCCAAGCCCTTGGGATAAAAACTTTTCACCACAGGAACCTGTGGAAGCGTGAATTTTGGGAACGCCAGCAGAGCAAAATGTGAAATCCAAATGCAGCTTGCTAAGCTTCCCTTACATCTTGATTTTCCTGGAAAAGGACCAGATACTCCGAGAGGTGTTGTTTAATAAATTTCTTGATGATTTCCTGTTTGATCCTGGGATCCAGGACGTTGGCTACCAGGCAGGCATCACGTAGGACATTGCTGGGCCCACCAGTCCTCTGTCAAAATAAACAGGAAGAAAATGATTTCAGGTTAAATAAGTTGAATGGGTGATTGCAAACGCATCCAGGTTATCTTGGGTTTATCCTTTCCTATTATTCTCTTTACTGCTGCCACTCTTTATTTATTGCTGCATCTTTCTCCTGTTGGATAAAAACTGAGCTGCTTCCATTTCACTGGCCATGAAGTTGTTCCATAATAAAGACAGAAAATTTAGAAACATTTTTTAGAAAAGGCTGTTTTGATGCTGCTTCACACCGACACAGATTTGCCCTTCACCAACTGTTCCAAAGAGTTTCCTCATTTCTGTACTTGTCAGTTGGATGAAGAAACCAGCAGAGCTGGTACTTTGAAAGACAGAACTGGTGTTTGCTTGGAAGTAAATTCAAATTCACACCTACTCCCCTTCCTGTTTGCCAATGTTTGGATGCACAATGTTGGGGAAGCACAGTTGGTGCCTTAGCCCCAGCCCAGATTTGTATCTGTGCTGAGTAAACCAGAGACAAACTTGGTGGCACTGTGTCAACAGCCAGCCTGTGCTTGGCTTCCTCTGAACAAAACACACATTTTTGTGACAAACAAATAACCAGGGACTGGGTGAGACCCCAAGGAAACCCCACTGGGGTCCCCCAGATGGATTATTGGGGCATTCCCTGCCTGGCTGCAGCCCTCTCTGCAGTAGCTGTGTGCAGTGTGACAGGGGAAGGGTGGCACTTCCCTCCCACATTCCTGACAGGAACAATGAGAAACCACCCTTTGCTTCCTAAAGAAACTCCTGAAACAGGCAGAGACCAAACCCAGAGGAAAAACAAGAATAAACCCAACAACAATCATACTGAACAGTTTTCAGTGACAGTTTTCAGTGGGAGGAAGAGGGAAAGGGAGAACTTTACCTTTGTACCTTGAGAAGGAAAGGCCTCCTCGAAGTCAGCCAGGATCTGCTGCCCCAACTCGTTCTGTGCTGCCTTCACCCTGAGGGGGACACAGGAAAGGCTTTGGTGGTGGCTCAACAACCTCCTGCTGCTGCCTGCAAACACCACTGCGAGGTGGCTGAAACACCACCAGCTGCTCGAAGGTTTGTAAGGCACCAAAAGGATGCTGAAGAGAAAACATCCACACTAAGAAGGTCTGTGTGTCAAAACTGGGGGAGTGTTTGCCCCATGAACACCAACTCTCCACAGCACTGACCCCTCAGAACATGTCCTGGACTCTCCTGCCCTGCTGCCATTTCATATTTCAATAAGGACCAGTTAATCAGCTGAGAAATCAGCTATTTGAAAATCCTTTCATGCCAGTATGATCTACATTTAAACTTATTTATGTTGACCACATTTCAACAGAAATATGTTTCTAACATGTAAAAAGCTTCACAATGTCTCAATCTTCACCATGAACCTTCCACAGTTCCAGGTGTACTGATCCACTTTTAAATGAACACTGCTGGCAGCAGTTTTATCCTATAAATTCTCCATGTCTTAGAGAAGCACAAAAGAGCAAAGGCATGAAATGAGAGTAGAATAAACCACAACCTTGCTCTTTATTTGGCTGAGAGAATAAAGCTTCCAATTTCCAGAAATAAAAGTCAATACAGTTTAATTGATACTTCTAGGGAAATGGAAATGCCTACACACACCAGAAAGCGCCAAAGCAAACAGTGAGGCACTTCTATCCCTCTGCAGCCCTTGAATTCTTCCATCAGTTTTTATTATACTGGAAATGCTTTCAGGTCTAAACTGATCACTCAAAGCAGTGGATTTTTCCACTGAGATTGATACTTTAGCAAGACTGGCGACATTTACTGTTGTGAAAATGTTTGTTCAGACTGTGGGGAGAAGACTCGGGAATTTTTTTTGGTGCTTGTTTAAGACTCCTCAACCTTATCAAGGAATGATCTGCTTCTTTAATCTTCCCATTTGAGTTCCATTAGTAGCAAAAACCTACGAGATGATCTCACAATGCTGGTGCCAAATGCAGACAATTCTAGTCCTTTAAAAGTGATGGCTGAAATATAACTTTGTATCTGTGATTTAACTGGATGTACGACCTGCCTTCCCCAGGATTTATTTATGGGGATTTTGTTGGAAAAGCTGCCTGCCTGCAATGTCAAAAATAATTCTCACTTAAGCTCTCTGCTTCACAGGAATGTTCAGAAACTCCTCTACTCTTCCAGGTAAAAATCCCAAGTTAACAACTACATAACTGGGAAACAAAATGAATTCTCAAATATGTTGAAATAGGAGTGGGAAATTTAATCAGCAAGGAGGAAGCTACAGCTACAGGTCTACTCCTGTTTAAATTCTACAAGAAAGCACTTGTAATTCATGTGAGAAAGTATCACAGAACCAAACCCTGGGATTCTCCAGGAAAAGAAGTGGGAAAAAAAGACACTGAACACCCGGATTGAAAATTTTTACCTCTTAAACAATCAAGAAACAAGAAGTGTGTAGAATGAGGAGTCACAGAAATTAATGAGCTTGTATGAACAACTGGAAGCTATTAGCAGTGATACTTCTTTCCTTCTGAGTGGCTGTGGGGACTTTTCTATTTGACAACAGCTGCAGTGCAGCACAGTGGAGGCACTGAAAAGAGCAGCAGCCAGATTCCTAAAGACTCAACAAATTTAAAAGAGCCTCTGTCAAGCAGTTAAAAGCCCTGTCCACAGGCTTTGTTGTTTTAGGCTCTGATTCAGGAAAGTACTTAAGGATAGTCTTAATGGGGATTCTCATACCCTTAAATGAAGGAACTTGCAGGAATGCCTTGCTCAAGTGGGATGTTAAAAATACGTATTTTTTAAAAATAGGTCCTGCATAAAAATCTCTCAAAAGCAGACAGGGAGAACAAGTTTGAATCTTCTTTTTTTTTCCCTTCATATTTTCTAAGAGAGGGACAGGGCAGAGCCATCCAAGTTGCCAAAAGTTTAGGTGTGTGGGAGCCCCAGTGCCCTCCTAGTAAATATGACTTTTTATATAACCACACACACAGACACACTCAATTATTTTCACAATTACGAACATGCACCCAGAAGCAAAAAAACCTTTCTGCCACCTCTTTAAGAGCTCAGCTGCCTTAGGCAGAGAACACAGGGGGCAGCTGCTTTAGCCACTGGAGATTATTGCCCCCGTGGAAAGCTGACAGCTTTTCAATAATTCAGAATATCCTCGATGCAGTGGAAAATGCAGCAATCAAAGCCTCGAATTCAGTGCTGAAGGACCTCCCTGCACGTGCCTGAGGGTGTGTGTGGAACCACTTCACACAGTGAATTAGCTCAGCAAGCCCAGATAAGAGATTCAGGATCTCTCAGAGCCTCAGGTGGGTTTGATAAGGGTCTCTTTCCCGGGGTAGGTTCCCCCAGAAATGTGCTGGGATATCCCAGCAGCCATCCCACATCCCACACAGCAGGAATTGCCTTTTCCTGGGGTTGCCAAACCCTCTGGTTATCCAGCTATTACTGATTTCTGTTTCTCTGACTTCTGTTTTATTATTAGTGGCTTTTGTTCTCCGTTTCCCCCCTGCCTTTAAAAAATAAAAACAAGAAAACCCACTGCTATGTTTCAAATGACATTCAATTACTAGAAACCACAATTCCTTTAGCCAAAGCTACCAGAAATCTTAAACCACGCCTGGCAGCTTGCTGAGATAAAAAGAGGCTGAGCCAGCCTGTTTTCCTGTGGCAAACTTATAATTATCCTTCTCCCAAATACTTTCCAGGCTTTTTTCCACTATCTGCTAGGCCTGCAAGACCACTTTTCTGGGTGGGTTTGGGACCACTAATTGTACCTCCCTCCACAGACAGAAAACAGCAGAGGATTGAGAGATAAGAAAATATTCCTGTTTACTACAACAACTACCAATGCACTGCATTAGAAGTTGTTTTAGGAACGCTCTTAGGAAAATATTTACATTTGGATATGAACTGTGACATTTTTAACATCAATACTCAATGGGACCAGCACAAGGAGCCCAGGTTTTGAGAGTTCAGCCCAGGTTCCCAATGAATCCTTACAGTGGGATTTTTGCCTGGTTATTTTCAAAGGGACAGAACAGGTGGAAAACAACATTAAAAACACATCATTACTTCTCACAGCATCCAGGAGCAGCAACCTAAATTGAATACCCCATGACAAAGAGCACATCCAACACCACCGAGCAGGCACTTCTCCTTCCCATGGTTTCCCATTCATACTTGGCTTCACTCCATTCACACCATGAAAAATGGGGCTTTTTATTCCAGAAAGAGGCAGAATCTGCTCGTTTAGCAGCGTATATAATGGGCTTATTGTATAGAACAGACATTGGTTACTGTCACAGGTCTGTGCCAACATCTACTAAAGCATTTCTTGCCTTCCCAAACATCCTAGAGGCTTCACTTGTACCATTAAAACAAATCCATGAGATATCAAACCCCAGCAATTTTACACTCTAAAAATATCCCCACAAGAAGCCAGGCAAACTTCCTCTGATGTTTCATGAATCACGAAAGGATTTCCAAGCAAAAGAGAGAGAAAAGTCAACTCCAAACCAGGCCCTAACACACAGACGTGGAGTCGAACTCCAAAAGCAGAATTATGGTGCCATGGACCTCCCTGCAGGAATTTTCTGCCTGGATGTGGAGCAGGAAAGAGCTCCCAGCAGCACCCCAGAGCAGCTCCTTTCACCCCACAAGCAGCCTCCTCTATCACTACCAGATGGTGCAGCTCTCCCTGTGTAAACACTGGAAGGAAAACCCTGCCGAGGCAATTCTAAAAATAGGAGGAACAGACTTTCTTGAGCTTTTCAGATCCTTATCTTGAAGGGAGAATAAAACAAAAGAAGTTTTCCTCCACGTCCTTGCCAGTCTTGCTGGCGTGACTCGAAACCACGGTGCCTTTTAGCAGGAGCCTGAATTGGTTTTTAGAACAATCAGCAACTACAAAAGTATTAAATAATCATCCACCAGAAAAGGAGAACCAGCCAGAATTCTGGACCAAGGCTTAAATTATATTTGGCCTTGAAATGGCCAATGACAGCAGGTTTCTGCCCAAAGGGCATTACCACTCTGAAAGAAAATGAAGCAAGCAATCTTTCTGAGCACAAGGTTGGAATAGACAACAGCCTCAACTCAGAAAAGCACTGACATATGTTTACATTTCCTCGATGTTCATGTTCATTTAAGCAAATGCTTATGGTCAAATGCTTTGTTAAACAAGGCCCCATCCCTTCTCTAGATTTAGAGTGGATTCTTCTTTTGCTCTGTTTCATGGATTCCATCTGTGTTTTCTGGAAGAGGTGTCTATACCATAAAGAAAGTCCAACAGATTTACATGAAAACATTACAAACAAATCATTCAAACTCTGTTTCCATCACTAAACAACACAGGGAGCCAGCTGCTGTCCTAGCAAAGGGAGTCACCAAAAAAATTAAGTACTGTGCCCGGAAGACTCCTTCGAGTACCTCTGTAATGAGCAAAATCACCTCAGGCAGGGACAACAATATCCCCTAGAACAGGGAGGACTTTGTTCCCTCAACTCTCAGCTGTGACATCCCAAATGAAGCCAAGACCAAGGAGAAATGGTGGCTTAGTGACCACTGAGCCTTCACATGCTGCTGCTGAGGGTGGCGGGGACTTGCACCAAAACTCATCAAATTAAAGCGTAACTCCGCTTCAGAAAATCAAAACTGTACAAGCCCAACAGAAGAAGATTGGCTAAAAGCCTCAAATCTCAGCAGAACTGGGCAATGGGAGCAGGTTTTGGCAGAAGAAACCTAAGGTGCTCAGAATAACCAAGTTTGGCAAAGGCACAAGGAGAAATCCTGCCTGTTTAAGCCCTGGGGCACCGCAGGCTGACAGCAGCTCAGCAGCAGTGATGTCCATGGCGAGGCAAAAAGGGGCCCCAGACATCACCAGGTGCATGAACAGATTTGTGCTTCATGCCAGGCAGCTGAGCTCCATCACTGAGCAGAGCAGAGCAGGAGAAAGCCTCACCTCAGGGCTCACCACCAGCACCTGCACATCACACAGAACAATTTGCACTTCCACAGGTTCCTCCAGGTGAGAAAATGAAAAGCCAGTCAGTAAAAAGCACAGAGCGAGTTACATCCACACTAATTACTGTTATTGAACAGAATGGGCTGCTCCAGATTCCAGCAAACTCTGTCCAACTTCAACCTGTTTGTTTTGGCTGTAAAGAAGCTCCAAGGGCCATGTCCAGGCTTCACATCCTTGAGACTCTGAATCTGCCTAAGACATTTCCTACCCTTCCTCCCCAGCAGGAAAGGAAGTGCTCAGGGTTTGAACCTTTTACCTTTCAGACAGCTGTCGAATCTGAGGGATCCCCATGTATTTGGTGAAGTGCTCCAACACATTCACGACACCTTGGAGAAGGTTGGCAACTTCCCCATATTGTCTCCTCCTGGTCATAGCCCTGCAGAGGAAATTAAAGATTTACAAAGGCAGATTCAGTGAAAATCCTGGGTGGTAATTCCACAGGTTACTTCATCCCCACTGGGTCATGCTGGTCCCTATTGACATTTATTTTTCTAAAATACACAGCTCTTCATTAACATTCCAACGCAGCATTAAAATTTCACTTAAGCGATGCTAAAATAAACCAATCTGGCACACATCTAACAATGCCTCAAAAAAAACATAAATGTCAAAAGCAACACTTGGCAAGGAACATGTAAACTACTGAATGCATCCGCTTCCCAGTATGGGTCCGGAGGCAGTAAATGTTATTTCACTGTAATGACCTGAGTGAAGCCATTCGTCATCACACACAAAGTGTGAGTTAAAGCTTCTCTGGAGGAGAACGAGGCTGAAAAGCCATTAGCCTTGACTTCTCTGTTAATAACTTTCACAGGGAACTGACAGCAAAAGAAAGAAAATCAAGTTAATTTATTTTTATGTCATCCTTTAGGATCATTCCAGTGGAGACAGCAGGCTGAGTAGAATTTTATTCTCAGCACTTCACGACCCGGCGTTCGTGCAGGATTTGCTACAAACCAAGAACAGGCTGTGCAACTTCCCAGATGCAACATGTAAAAAAACCTGTATTTTCCCAGATTGTGTGCTCCTCGAGCATATTAAAAAACCCACAAAGGATTATTAGAAATATTTAACCCCCAATTCATACACGGTACAAGCTGTAAGGTTTCCTTTCATGCTACAATGAAAGGATTATTAGAAATATTATTAGATTATTAGAAATATTTTGATTAGAAACAAAATCATTAGAAATTAGATTATTAGAAATATTTATTAGAAATACTAGAAATATTTATTATTAGAAATATTTAACCCCCAATTCATACACGGTACAAGCTGTAAGGTTTCCTTTCATGCTACAATGAAAGGATTATTAGAAATATTATTAGATTATTAGAAATATTTTGATTAGAAACAAAATCATTAGAAATTAGATTATTAGAAATATTTATTAGAAATACTAGAAATATTTATTATTAGAAATATTTAACCCCCAATTCATACACGGTACAAGCTGTAAGGTTTCCTTTCATGCTACAATGAAAACTAGAGTAGACCTTTACCAAAACTCATTGCAGTTTTAGATGCAAGACTGACAAAAATCCTCCCAAATTCCCAGGAGCACATCCCTAATGAGGATTCCTAACGGGCTGCCTTACTCCTTAATGAAGCCAGACTCATTCCTTATCACCAAGGATCAACAGAGCAATTCAAGCAATCAATGCTGCAAACTATTAAACACAACAACACAGGCTGAGGGTCACCCAGAGCAACACAGGGAGGATCTGCCAGCAGAAATCCACACTGGGAAGCAAAATTCCCTCCAAAAAACCAGGCAGCTGTGACAGACCCACGGAGAACAGTGCCCAAACTTCACAGCTCAGCAGTGGTGTCCACGTAGCAGCAAGAATTCCCACACTTACTCCAGAGAATCCACCCCCCCTGCCAGCATGTGCAGGTGGTTCAGGGTGGTGATGGAGGTGGTCAGGTGACGCTTGGCATGATCCAGCTGCTTGATGTCCCGGGTGATTTCCTTCACCTAGTGAAGGAAAAAAGGATCCTGGTTAAATATCAAGCCCCAGCAGTAACAGTTTGAGGAGATAAGAAGCCACTCTCCCCTCTTTGGGACTGCAGAGGTGTCAGCTCAGCAGCTCTGTGAACGCTACAGGTTCAACACAGGCTCAGTAGAAAATCACCAACCAGTCAAGACCAAGGACAAAAATGTTACTGACAGGAAAAGTCGGTGTCCCGTCCCTTTCAAAGGCCAGAAAGAAAGTGCTGCTCACCATTTGTTCAGATTTTTCAGCCTTGTCTTTAATATCCTTAATTTTACCGAAGAGCTGTTGAATGGCTTTCTGGGCTTCTTCCAGGGCCTGGAAAAGAAACAAGGTCAGAGTGGAAAGAAAATCTGCATTCACTTTTCACCTTTCTAAGAAATATACAGTTGCTCTTAACAGTCCCTGTGGCTGGGGCAGTGGAGGGGAGCAGCTTTCTTACAAAGAAAATACCAGCAGTACAACAAAAGTCAATGTACCATGTTGGAATATTGAACCTCAGCGGGCCAGGGTTTCAGTATCCATTTTACAATAATGCTTTGCCAAAATTTCATCAAGATACTCTATGAAAGCAGCTCTTTAAGGTTACTGGAATATATTTTGACACACTAAGTGTGGAAAAATAGGTAGAGCTTACTCCTGATCGACACATATTTAGAGCAGAAAAATGAAACCTCCACAAGACCTCTGTGCTCATCATCAATTATAAATAAAAAAATACACATATAGAACACTGAGTGCTTGCCCAAACCCCTTGCTGAATTAGCAGGACATGATCCTGGTGGAAAACATGATGCTGATTCCTCTGGAACGGGCAGCCCAGCCTCCCACCCACCTGCAGGAGGAATGGCTCTTTCTAAGCACAGCTTTGGCAGGTAAAGAGGTGGAGCCCAGGAAATGGATCTCACCTGGATTTTAGTGCTATTTTCTGGGGGCACCTGGTCCCTTTTATACACCCTGACCTCACAGGAGCAGCGTGAACCACACGTGGATGCAGTGAGTGAAGCCACATGTCCAAAATCACACGTCCAAAATCTGCCTTCTGAAGTAATTCAACACGTTTTGCCTTCCCAGTCTGATAACATTTCCAGCTCCAGCTCCACTTTGTTCCCCGCTGTTAAGTGGGCTTCTATCCCTCTGTTTTTATATCCAGCCCCATGACCAAGGTTACAGCACAAGCTACAAGTTCCTCCAGCAAATAAATTTAACACATCTTCATTTGGAAATGGATGAGGAAACTATCTGCCAGGAGCTTTTGCTGGAATATAGCTGGGTTATAATAAAAGTATAAAAGCTGGAGACGCTTTATAATTTATTTTCCAGAGGAGGAGGGGGGAAAAGTCTCCTCTGAAATATCTTCTGAATCATGTGAAAGTTAACACTTTATCGATGGGTGTCACAGAGCTGCCAGAGGTTCACTGAGGGACATGAACACACAAAAATGTGCTGCAGGGTGGCTGAACACCCCCAGCAGCCTCTCCCCGAGCTCCAACCACCTTGAGAATTAAATTTTCTCCTCCATTTAAAGGCCTGTGGATGAAGTGCAAAGCAAAGAAGCAAAAATGCTCTTTTCAACATATTTAGCGCTGTCTCTGTACATTATTCAAGTGGGTTTTTAAGCAAGCAGCAACTGTCCTGCACAGTCTGAGCTTTGGATAGGTCTGTATAAAATTAAAGAATCAAGCTGAAATCCTACACAGATGCCAATTGCTGTTTCCCTTTGCTTCAGCACTAATGTCAAATGCTAATTTCTCTGTACGACCCCACGAATTCAGAGCTTCTTCAAAAGAACCTATTTCTCTGATGGTGATATTTAATAATATTGTGATAAAAAACAGCAGAGAGCCTTTACAGGAAAGGGGGTGAAGAACATGTTCCTGCTGCTCAGTGGAAAGGAGCACACTCAGGGTGGGCAAAATCCCCACCTAAAAACTGCCCCTGGAACAGAGCAGAGGAAAATGGGATTCTGTCCCTGAGCACTTTAAACTGCCAAAAATAAGGCAAACTGGTGTCATCACCTAGTCCTGACACTTTTACCTCCTTAAAAACTCTGGAAAAACACAAATGAGACAACGTGCTCTGCCCCATCTGATGAATTAAAGAGCTGTGGTCTCCTGCTGCTGTGAGAAATGGGGCTGGGACGAAGGGAGAGACCAAAGAGCAGCTGCTGTTCTGTTCCAGCCCTGCATCANTTATATAATATATATATTTATATAATGAATATATAATTTGTATCATTTACATTTGGAGATGAAAACATTTCTTCAAACATTTGCTGAAAGGAACAGTGTGTGAAAATCTATTTTTTTAAAAGCCAGGAGAGTCCTGTCAAACAGATCTGGTGGGAAGTTCAGAACTGAATAAAAAATGTTATTTCATGCACATCTACAATTAAAAAGTACTACAAGACAATTTAAAGAAATCAATGAAACCTTTTTTGCTGTACATTCTAACTGCAGCATCTCTGTGTATAGAGGAAAGAAATAAAGAAAATTAACCAATAATGAAAGAAACCCATCACCTTCCCAGTCACTGTGAAGACAGAGTAAAGCAAACAGAAAAACAAATTCCAAAGGTAAGAATTTATTTCATAAATGGTAAGAATTTATTTCATATTAGAGGATAAGAAACCAACATCTAGGGCATGAAAGTAGGTCTAATTGCTCAAGATGTAATA
>VZTG01010716.1:64807-80822 GCA_013397845.1 Melanocharis versteri | reverse complement strand
AAAAAAAAAAAAAAGCACACAAGGAACTCAACAGCAAACTTGAGTGAATCAGAATTGCTCATAAACACTTGTTTCATTCCTTAAAACTTTCTTCCAAACGTTTGCTTAGCCATTAAGGCATAAATCTTTATCTGTTCTCCTAAAAAAGAGATGCATATTCCTTACATGAGTCAGAACACACTAATTCATTATATAATATATATATTTATATAATGAATATATAATTTGTATCATTTACATTTGGAGATGAAAACATTTCTTCAAACATTTGCTGAAAGGAACAGTGTGTGAAAATCTATTTTTTTAAAAGCCAGGAGAGTCCTGTCAAACAGATCTGGTGGGAAGTTCAGAACTGAATAAAAAATGTTATTTCATGCACATCTACAATTAAAAAGTACTACAAGACAATTTAAAGAAATCAATGAAACCTTTTTTGCTGTACATTCTAACTGCAGCATCTCTGTGTATAGAGGAAAGAAATAAAGAAAATTAACCAATAATGAAAGAAACCCATCACCTTCTCAGTCACTGTGAAGACAGGGTAAAGCGAATAGAAAAACAAATTCCAAAGGTAAGAATTTATTTCATAAATGGTAAGAATTTATTTCATATTAGAGGATAAGAAACCAACATCTAGGGCATGAAAGTAGGTCTAATTGCTCAAGATGTAATACAGAAGTTTATTAATGCAATTAATGACTATTCTTTCAGCTGTAAAAGGAGAGGGGAAAACAGCCACGTTGAAGGCTACACTGCATTGGAAAAAATGCATTTCCCTTCACACTCTCCTCCTGCTAAAACAGCGAATAACGAATTTTAAAAGCATTTTCTTACTGCTTTCGTTACTATTTTATTAATAGGTTTCTTTTGGATGGTAATTCTAAGGAAAAACAGTAAGAAGAGCATAGGAATTGCTTCCATTCCAGTCTATCTGGTTCCCATGATGGGGGACAGGCAGAGATCTCCCAGCTGTGGCCCGGCACTGGGCTCACCTTGCGTTACTGATTCCTTGGTTTCCTCATCAGTGCAACTGGGAAACATGTAAATGCACACACCCCAAACAGCAACCAGCAGTGAAGTTACTGCATTTCCTTCCCTCCACCAGCAGTTCATTCTAGGGGCAGAGGACCACGAATAAATAAAGAGACTGGAGCCCCAATCTGCTGTGGTTATACGAAACGAGGATGTTGAAACGAAGGTTGCGACGTACTGGAAAAACACCATATGACTCTAATCAACAACTGAGCCTGCAAGCTACAATTAACCCATCAGCATTATTTATTCAACTTTATGCAAGCTCTGAGTCCCAGCAGCAGCTGAGAAACACGGTGTGGAGAGGGAGGCAGAGCCAGCCGTCAGCGGCGTCCCAGGCTTTTTCCGTAACGCTTGACCCTGGGCTTCCCAACTGCTCTGACAACTGTAAATTTAGCCAAGAGGGCAGGACCAGCCACGGGCAGAGAGGCTCCAGACAGAGTGCTTGGTCCAAGGCTTCAGCCACAGATCACATTTCTCCTCCTGTGGTGTAGTGTGTCTGACACAGGATGCAGGAGGGAAGCAGGGTATGTGGGGTGTCCTGGATACAGGGGTGCCTCGCAGGCACTTCCCAGCAGAAGCAACTTCCCAAAACACAGTTCATGGAGAGGGACACACAAGGGGATCCCCCAGCTTAAGGCCACGATGTGTTTTCAGCCATCCCTGTTTCTCACCCAGTATTTATGCAGTGGGAGCTCTCGTGTTCGCAGCAGAGAGGAAAAGCAGAAAGCTGAGACACCACACGCAGGAGGTGGAAAAGCCAACTCCAGCTCACAGCAGAGCTCAGGTAAGCTGGGCAGCCAGTGAGCAGCTCTGCTGTTTGCCAAATCCTCCAAAGCTGGAGGGAAAAACACAGCCCGTGAATCAGCCACAGCTCTGCAACCTCCTTCACCTTGAGATGCGACAGGGAAAGACTCCAAAGGCAGCGGTGTAAAACAATGGGGAGCAGAGGTAAATCATGAATCACTGAGAGGCTGCCGAAAAAATAGCTTTCCTTGGCTTTGTCCCAGGCAACTCCTAAGGTCAGACCACACATCATTCCTTGTGTCACCTTTTCACACGAGATCTTCCAAGCAGCAAAAGGAGGGAAGAAAATAACCCAAGCGAGAGGTGGGACCAGACTATGACTCGTTTGTTAAATTCGGAAGTGATGCATTTTTTAAAAGGTTATGTTCCAGTGACTTACAGAACCAGGCTGACATTCATACACACAAAAACGGCGTTAGCAACAATTATTCCAGCCAAAAAAAAAAAAACAACCCAGCCCAGTGAATTACAGTCAGTCTCTCCAAATCCCTGCAGTGCTGCAGATGGACACAGCCTCCTCTTCCCCTCCCAGCCCAGGTACGGAGCTGTCACATCACTCCGTCAACCAGCAGCTCATTAGTGGGTGTGTTAATTTCTAAATACCTCTTTATGCATCCTATCAGGAATCTTGTGCAAGAAAATATTTCAATACCAGGAAATATGCAAATAGGAATTAAGAGGCCTCCGTGTTACTAGAAAACGTCATTGAAGTGGAGGAAAAAGCAAATTTTCAGATCAAGTTTCCTTGCTTGGGGATTAACTGAACTAACACAGTCTTTTTTTCCCCAGTAATGGTTAAAATACCTCCATGGTTTCTATTTGCTTGCTGGTGTTGTGCTAGAAACATGTTATTTTTATTTGATTCCAGCCAATATATCATTCAATTGAATGTTGTTATTCACATCAGAAAGCTGCCCTCTACCAAGTGTTTTATAGACACTTGACATCTGCCAAATTCACAGCATCCAAATGTATTTTTAATGTTACAAATAGGGCTGTGGTCATGATGCTGAGAATTTAATACTCCTGGCCTGGTCCCTGCTCTTGAATACGAGTGTTAATGCTTCTTTCATTTGCTGCCACACTTACAGCCCAGATCAGTGAAAATCTAGACCACGACTAAAAATAAGTTCCCATCCCCAATTCTCCGAGGAGCCTCAGCTGTGGAGATTTCAAAGAAATCCTCTCACACTGGAACCAGCCTCACAATTTCTGCTGCTGAAACCTCATACAAACGAGTCCCTCCAGATTGGGGAAGGGTGGAAATATACTTTGATTCTCAGACTGATTTCATTTTAGAGAAAACCCTTAAGTTTTACAGCCAGGGCTAAACCACTGCAGCTGGAGCCTGGGCTTGTCTCAGCACAGGACAGTGCCAGCTGATTTCCCTGAGCAGACAAATCTGAGGGGCTCATCACCCTGGGGTTTGATTTTCAGCAGATTTCTACCCTGGAAGTCCAGCAAATAGTACATAACTACTACAATTGTCACTGAAGAAGAGAGTTTTGTGTCATCAGCTCCAACCCCAACCATTCAGGCTGCACAGGACGCTTTATATCAGCAGATTACACCTGACACTGCACGAAGCTTAAAATTGCTGTAACTGCCCCTTCACTTAACCCCAAATCATGCTCAGAAATCAAACCCCATGTTCTCAACAGCTGCACAAACACTGACAGACACACAGGGTGAAGTGAGGGGCGATTTCCAGGTAGTTCTGGCCAAAACCTTGCAGCTTAACTCCTGAACTGCACCCCTGGGCTGGTCCAGCACCCCTCTGAGCTGTCAGTTTTTACTGCTCTGCACACTGAGTGTCTCCACCATCTCAGTCTTTACTGCATCACCCAGCCCTGCACAGAGGTGTCTGAAAGGTGCTGATGTGCTGTGACACAGGTTTGAGTGGCCTTGCTCCAGTGAGTAATTTTACACGAGTTTTAGAGTCACGCACCTAATCTGCACCAGAGGTTTGAGTGACCATTTAAATGCTAATTGTGGGCATTGCACAACCTGGAAACTAAAGCTTCTGGAGCTTCATCAGGCTTGGGTCTCATGGTGGGTTACTACAGCTTCATCACGACCTCCCAGCAGGTTACTACAGCTTCATCACGGGGCAGGTGAGCAGCCACAGCCTCGCCCCACGCCCAAGATTAAACACTATTATCATGCAGCAAAACCTCCCCATGCAGACACTCATTATTCTCCTTATCTCTTTCAGGATAGCCAGGCTGGGAGTCTCTGCCCTTCGTTTCTGATGACACCCTGGCTGCAGGTGTTTGCAGGACACACCTTGTCCTGCAGGGCCTGGGATAACCGAGTGTCCCTGGCAGTGCTGCTCACCCTCACTCCATCCTGGAGCTGCCTGGATCTGTTTGATCAGAGGGAAAGCACACTGAATTTATCTGGGAAGGCTGTAAATGACCGAGGGACTCCAGGTGATTTGTGTGCTGATGTGTTTGCACACTGCAGTCGGTGATATTTGCAGTATCAGAGGCACATCCGCACGAGCAGAGCTTGACTTCTGTGGGGGGTAAGTTTAGCAACCACCCGAGTTACATCAGATTTTGCAAGATGAATTCATATCCATGTCCGTGTGCTGGTTTGGGTTGGGGTAGAGTTAATTTTCATCACAAGTATGAGGCTCTTTCTCTGCCCAAGCCAAAACCAGCACAGGTTAAGACTTTAAAGGGAAATATAAATGGGGGGAAAGGACAACCACACCAAGAACCCTGCAAGCAGGGATTTCCAAGTGGAATTCCTGTCAGTTTACCTGGAAGCAACACAGCTGGAATAAACATGACCACACACCAAAAATATGAGACAACAACAACAACAAAAAGACAAAAAAGGGGGAAAAAAAGCATTTTAAATATCCACAGTAAGGCACAATCTCCTGCCTGCTGGATTTCTATTTCCAAGCTGGGTTTTTTGCTTTGTTGGCATCAAAGTCACACAGGACTGGTCATATTCTGCCTTCAACATCACCAACACCAGCACCTGCCTCTTGCCAGCACAAACACAACTCCATTCCCACCCCCAGGCTGCAGGACAGGAACATCCCCACTGAAGCACAAGGCAAGGTCAAGCTCAGACTTGCTCCTGCCTTGCAGCAGATGGCAAAAGTTATGCCAGAATGAGAATAAACAGCACAATTTCTTCCTGGCATGCCATTCACCTGAAACCCTGCTCACTGAACGTGTTCTGGGCTAGAAAAAGCTCCGTGTCTCTACAAGGGAAGGACATTGTCCAACTGTCACAATTCACTAGGGAAATGACTCTGAATGAAACTCACTTTTGATTTATTTTGGCAGCTGAGCTCCTGCTTATCATTCATGGGTTACAAAAGAATATTATAGGAATTTAATCACTCAGCTGGAGCCTTACAGAATCTGTGGCACGACTTTTCATAAAATATCTAAAGTCACACAGCTTAAAACGCCATATTTAACCCCAATCCATTCACCATCTTTAAAGGTATTGAAATCCAACACAAGTCATATTTCATACGCTCACATTTCCGAATAATGACCCATTCATAAAAATCCAGGAGATAAAGCTTAGCCAGACAGGAGAGAATGAATATAACTGAAAGATGGCGCTTACAACATCAGGGATTGTGACACCCAATAGCACCCAAATATTTCAGAGACTTAGGTTTAATTAGTCATTAAGAGCTTATGACAGTCAGTGCTGTCCCAGCAGCAGGGGCACATCAACACCTTCCACGTGAGCCAAACCTGGGCACTGTGGCCAAGGAAGCAGCACTGGAATTTGATGGCTGGAAGTGAGCATGTGTTTAAATAAATAAATAAACGGCAGGGAAGTGCCTAGGGTAGGAGATGTGCAGGCACTGACTGCCTCAGCCCAGCGTGAAACACAACCTGCAGCCAGAAAAGCCACCTCCACACGAGGAGGTGGAGGTAAAGGAGAGAGGCTGAAGAAACAGAGCTGCTTCTTAAGCAGGTTTATGCAAACAGAGCACAAAACCATCTCCCTGCCTGCCAGGCTGGCACTGCCTGCACCCAGCCCTCACAAAGCTGGAGGGGACAAGCCACTGACTGTGGTGACACCACCCCCCAGCTGCCCTGGGGCTCAGGACACTGCTCAGAAAAGCAGCAGAGGACCCCACTCCCACTGCCCTCTGCAGCACCTGCATCCCTCTCTTCTTCTGCTCACTGTCCATCTTCATCTCCTCCTTCCTCCCTGCATTGATTCTGCCAAGTGTTTCCTGATCTCTGTTTAAATAAACGGAAAACCAAGCGAGTATTTCACATACTCCCAGCTATGACCTTGTCAAACCCACAACCTGTGGGCATTTTCCTCTGCCAGACACAGCCTCCTCCTTCCACGGGCTCAAACACTGCCAGACACTGCAGCACACCCAGGGCAGGGCAGGGCAGGCACTCGGAGTCTCCCCACAGCTGCAGAGCCCAGATGTTCATTTTCACATGCCAGGAGAAAGGACAGCCCTGCCTGACCAAAAGATGGGATGGCCAATTGAACTGTCTGGGCTCAGGCTGGGCAGCAAGGATATATTCCTATTATTTGACCACAGCAGCTGCCATCTCTTTTCTTGTACTGCTGGAAGCTATGAGAAAGAAAATATATATCACTGTTCTCATGGAGCAAAACAAAGAAGGAGCCAACCAAAGCAATCCAAGTAATCAGCCAGCATCTCCAGCCATGAGAAACATCCAAAGCTTTTCCCAGCCCAGGCACATCCATTTGCTCTTCTAGTTAACACTTTGTTCTAGCACTAATTGAGCCAGACCCTAATGGAGTCAGCAATTAAGCAATAAACCAGATTTTTCTTTGAAACACAGTCCTTATTTGATGCAACTTCAGTCATTTGTGCACGCTGTGTGCACAGGGCAGGAAGGGAAAGATGGACCAGAGATAACAGAAGGAAGTTTGTTGGGTTTTATTCAGATTCAAACTATCAAGCCACAAATCCATTTGGGATCTTGGGACTCTTGATTCTTTCAAAAATGGATTTCAGCTGAATCTACCTCACCTTTACCCACCCAGGCACCTCATCCTGGTTGCACAGACACTGTCAAGGGTTAAACCAGCAGCAAACGCAGAGGCTACTTATTACAAGGACAAAAGCCTGATAGGTGAAGCAGCTCCAGCCAAACAACCAGTAAAGGCATGTCAGCAACTGTCAAAAAAATTACAGCCAGTCCACGCAGAAGCTCCAGCAATAAACACGACTGAGGAGTGACACATCAAACCATACGCAGTGCGTTCAACGCTCCGTGGAAAAATCTATGGGAACTTTTTCTACTACACCCTGGGGCAGAGAGGAAATTATGCCACAACTGGACTGCAGCCCTCAGCAAGGTCAGCCCACACTCCAGTTCAGCAGCAGCAGCAGCAGCTCTGAGAAAAAAAAAAACCCTTCCAGAGGAAAAATCGCATAGCGCTGGCTCCCTAGAAACTGTTACAACTGAACCACGGCAGCTCCTGCATTCCCAGCCTCTCCCAAGGCATCCAAAATAGTCCAAGTCTGGGACTCCCAAGGAAAATTTTGTTACGCCCTACAGAGGAATGTTCCACCCACGGCTGTTGTTTCCTCCCATAAAAGGATCATTAGTGAGATAATTTCTGAGGTTCAGGGCATTGTCTGCAGATTTTACTGAAATATCGCACCAGGAAGGGGAAGCCAAATGAGCCAGACTATTTTAAGGCTTTTGCATTTGGAGGAAATTCTAGGGCAAAATTTCAAAAAGGCAGATGCTTTGAACTGGGAAACGTTATGCTTTGTGGAGAAGGGAGCATTCCTGCTTAAATAACTCTTTTGGGGCCACATCTATCTGATGGCCTTTATTTTTAGACTCAGAATCTGGTTTTTCAGACACCTTGCTGCTAATTTATACACACACGTGTACGTGAGCAAGACTGTTTGGGGAACAGTTTAAAAGCTGATAGACTTCAAAAAGCTACTCTCACATGAAAATTTCTTGCTGAAACGCCGTCTCATAGCTACAACTCACCTCAAAGCCCTGCTCCACCTCCTCAGCAGGCAGGGGGGGCACAGAAGTGTTACCCCAAACATTATCCCAGCCAGACAGGACAGGAGACTCCACCACAGGGAGCACAGCAGCTGGATCTGCAATTAGGGTTTTGGACTTCCTATCCCTAAGGTCTCCTTTCCCTTAAGGAGCACATTTCCACAGCTGCACACTCCATATTCCCCACTGGGTCAGACTGGGATTTAGATTCCTCGGAGTGGGACAGCAACAAGCAGCACTACCCAGATTTGTCTCTGCTGGCAGCGCTCCCTCGCCATCAATTATCAGCAAAACGTTATCCTGCTCTCAAAACCGAGGCTGGGCTCCCCTCTCCTGGACAGCTGGGAAGGTGCAGCTCTCAACAAGGCTCCTCCACAACACAGGGAAAGCTCTTTGCTGGGCTCGGTTGGTAAATAACCCCTTCTCCTCCGAAAAAACCCCAACGTGCCAAGGCTGATAACCTCAGCTTGTCTTCTAGGAACCTGCCTGGATCGCTGGTGTCTGAAAAAGAGATGTGTAGGTTGATGGTAAGCCCCAGTAATTCAGGCAGCACTTGGATCGAGTGCCTGCACAAGATTCCCAACCATTTTTTGGGCAGCTCTGGCTGACAGGAGATGGGAAAGCCACGGCTGAGCTTTCCAGGTGCTCCCTCACCTGCAAGGGCAGCACGGACAGCTGAGGGCAGGGACTCAGCAAAGAACTCCCTCCTGGCTTGCTTTGACTCAAACAACTTTTTTTTTTGCTTCTGCCACTGCATTCAAGGTTTGTATTTCCTTTGGAAGGAAGTAGAGACTGAAAGGATGTTTATTCAAACTATTATTTACCCCTCTGACAAGGACATCTCCAACACAACACAGTCAGGCAACGCTGGCAAACACTGGCCACAGTTTGTATCAGGGGTTGTTAGGAGAGAATGCGACTGAAGGGAAGAGGTTTTTGCAAAACACCTTTCAGGCCCAATCCTGCAGTTAAATACACAGGATCCTGAGCTCCCACTGCAATTCAAGCAGCTACAAAACCAGAGTTCAGATGCACTTTTATTTACGGCACGTGCTTTCAAGGAGACGATGGGATTGCAGTGTTCCTCTCGGATCTCAGTGTGCCAAGGGATGGGATTCAAAAGGCAGGAATTTTCCAAAAATGTTTGGCTTTTCCAAAAGCCAGCCTGCTGCAAGTACAGTGCACTACAGGCTGGAGACATCTGTTATGGTAAGAGTTACAAATGGAAGAAGATTAGAGATTAAACTAATTGATGTGGCTGCTTTTAAGCTCTGTTTCAAACCTCTTGCAAAAGCTGGTTGCCAACTGTTTCCTTACTAATCAGGGGTGGTTTGCAGTTGTGGTTTCGATGATAAAATGCAATCATGATCTTCATCCTGGGCTGCCTAAGGGAGAGGCTCACAGGATGACACCATCTACCCATGTGGATGTGTCAATCCAATTTTGCAGGGAAATATTGGTCTTGAGGATACAAGTTTCCTACAAATTTAGTAAGAATATAAGATCAGTAGAAGAAAGAACTTCATTTTGCTGCGGGACCAAATTACCAGAAAAATTAAATAAGGAAAATAGTAGCACCAACTCCCTTCCAAGCACAGCACTGACTTGCCTTAACAGCACCTTGTATTCAGTTGTTTCAAAATAATTTCTTACCATGCATTGGAAAATTAAACCCTTCCTCTCCAAGTGGGAGAAGTCAGGCCTCTTGCTCTATAAAAACATTTCCAAGTGTCCTTGATTCCCCTGAGAACATGATGGTAAAACAAAGGCACTTTTCAGCACAGCACCAGGCAGCTGAAGCTGGAAAACAAGGTTTTCACCCCCACAATCTGCTATCAGCAGGGTGGTCATGTGAAAAGGGCTGCCTCACTCCCCCACACAGCACCCAGGATGCTCAGGGGACACAGTGCAGGGGTGACAGGAACAGCAAAAATTTCTTCCATATTTCCCCTGATTCTGGGGTGACAAATATAAAATTCCATCTCAAACTGAAATGCCACTCAAGAGCTCCCCAGCACTGTAAGGTGACCTCCTCTGCTGCAGGTCCCTGAGACCCTCAAGATCTGAGCTTGCTGATGCTTCTTCACTGCTTTAAACTTCCAAGTCCTGCCATTCCAACAGTCTGGTTCCAGCAACTCACATAAAAAATGCACATCCAGGTGTGAAACAGTGGGCTTGGATTAGAAACACAGAAAGAAAAAGCTCACAGCGTTTCAGAACCAAATATTTTTCTTCCCAGAGAAGTAACACTTGAAATAATTGAATGGTTTCAGTATTTGTTAGGATCTCAAAGTAATAAACAACAGTTGTGCTCCTGGGAGATTGTCTGGCCTCAGCCCACGCGACTGCAAGCTCTGGCATCTGTCTTAAAGTTTGCTTCTACCTTGCAAAGCAGCAAAATGAGGGAAAACAGGAAAATCCACAGCTAAACACAGGAATATTGGTGATTAACTGCAGCTCCAGGCCACTTGAAACACGTCCTGCATGGACACATGTGCACACTTGGAGGTTTTTACTTAATCAGGAGTTTAGCAACCAAATTAAAGGAAGGGCAGCACAGACAGCTCTGCCTTCCTGGTGCTTCAGAGCAGGACACTGTGCAGGTCCATCTGTCCATGCCCTGGAAAGCTTCAAAGGGATGGAAGAGTGAGAAAGCACAGGCACAGGACAGAGCTCTGAACAAAGCTTGCCAATCTCCACGGCACAGGAACGCTCCTGTCATCCCACAGGCACAGCTGGCCATGGCACTGCTTGTGCTCATCCTTTCCTCCAAGCCCTGAGGCACTCCAGGCAATTCTCACCCACAGCTCTTCTCAATCCCACTCTTTCGTGGTCTTCCCAGAGAATTTTTCCTCTCAAATGGGTCCAAAAGGCCACGACAGCACCAGCTTTCCAATCACAGACAAAGCCTCCAAGTACTGCACCAGCTTCCACTCCCTCCTCAATTTCTGTAAGTGCCTCCCCACTCGGTCTCTTGTCTCACTCCTGCACAGTAATTACAGGCAGCACCACTCCCAGGTAAGCCACATCCCAAACACATCCCCAGTTTAATGGCAGTACTTAGACATCCATGCTTAAACTACTTCTGCTAGGGGAGATGAGCATCTCTCATGTTTTTCTAAAGCAATGCAAAAGCACAGACAGGTTAAATAATTCCCTCGAGGTCACGGGCCCTGTGGCAGAGATGGGATTAGAAAGAGATACCAATTGCTGGAAGCAAGGAGTGGAAAATAGAGAGGGTCATCACTCCATGCCAGTCTTAAGGCTTGTACTAAAAAGTCACTGAGGAAACTTGACTGATGATTCAAGGTTCAGTGTTCCTGGCCTAAAACAGGACAGGAAATAGAGCCACACCAGGTGACACCTCAAAACCAGCTGACACAGGGGCCAAGCTGAGCACTCACAACCCCTGCAGCCACAGCTCTGCTCACCAATACTGAACTCCCAGCAAACACCTCTGTCAGGCAGAAAACAAGTGAAAACCTGAGGGCTGAGCACGAGCTGCAAGAGGAAGTGGCAGCCAGTGATCAGCAACTTGGGACACCTCAGCAAACAACTCAGTGGAAAGGACAAACAGCCCTGTATTGATCCCTGCCCAGGATCAAATGTACTTGTACCTGTGCAGTGCTGCTGATTTTATCACCAGCACACAGGCCTCCTGCTTTTGATCTTTAAATCAATTCCTCATTCACTTCCCTTCAGAAGGTGAGGGGAAGGCAGGTCAGAACAGCTGCTGAACGAGCAGCTCATCAGTGTAAGAGGCACAGAAACATCTCAGTGACAGCAGCAGTGGGGCTCTGCCTGCCAGAGCCATTCCTCAGCGTGGCACCCCAAGCTGAGAAGCCCTGGCACTCCTGGCTGCACGTACCTGCCTGCCATCCTGTCCCACGTTGGTCTGTCCCCTCACCACAGTCCGAATGTTGTCATCCAACCTCCTGCAGGGAAGAACCCAGAGTGTCCAACTCAGTCTTTAAATGCCTGACCCAAACAACTGGGGGAATCCTGAGAGCTACAGAATCAATTTAAAATTAAAAAAAGCCAATGCTCCCAATGCTAAACTCATTATTTCCCCCCTCCCTCTCTGTTCAGTGTCACTATCTTGCATAATTTAAAAGTCCTGTTGCAAAAATAAAAATCCATTTCCTAATTTAACCAGGGTTTCTTGCATTCCTGTTCCCTTAAGCAATATTGTCAGATCTCCCTTGTCTGTTTGCATTTCAACTTCCCACATGCTGAAGTGCTGTCTCAATCCTTTCATGTCAGCCAGCACAGAATATTTATGTATTTGATGCACACTTGTGTTTATTTTCTACTTTTAGAACCAATAATGACAACTAAAAAACATATAGTCAGAGTTTTTACAATTGATATTCTGACCCCAAAAAGAACAAATTCTTGGCAACTGAGTCTTTTGGGTAGTTTGCTCTCTCAGCCTTCAAACAGTACTAAAATTTGGTACTTTGTGATTCTTAGTTGTTTGTTAAAGCTGCACTTTGCAACCCATCAGCTTAAACAGCTTGAATGGCACATAGTAGAGGAGAAACATAAAAAAAATTATAGTAATTGTCTCTGTGCCACTACTAGACTCGAGACTGATCCTATCCATGCCTTTTAAACAAACTAAATCCTGTCAGCTGTAGCACAAAGGCTGCATTTATGGAGCCTTGGTGACAGCCAGACATCTCAGGCCATCTGAGATGAAATGAAATGGAGAAATATTTACCTTATTTTCAGTCTGATTTTGTTGACAACTTCATCGATGTTTGCCAAAGACTGGAAGAGGGAAAAAAAAAAGCAGAGAGAAGGGAAATAGTGAATGTTTTACAGAGGAATATGTCAGCTGTGATCCCAAACACTTTATCACACAGGGCTCTTGAGGAAGAGGAGAGCAATGGCTTTGTTTTACAGGTGGAGGAGCTGAGACACAACAACTCAGCTGCTTCTCTGTCACATCATGAAGAGCAGAAAAAGACAGGTCAAGGCTCAGGGTTTCCCCATCCCTGAGCTCTGCCTCGTTCCTTGTCAGCAAAACTGTGTGACAGTGACCTCCAGTGGGCTGTGGGGATGGGGACAGAGCCTTGGCCTCCGGGCTGAGACCCCCCTGCAGAGCCCAGACACGCAGAAAACAGGCTGGAAGGAATGCAGAGAAAGCACTGCTGGGGAAACAGCTCCTCACTGCTGGCAAAGGGAACAAAGCCAAGCCACACCAGCAGAAAAAGCTGCAAGCCAAAACCACCGATGCTGCAGAGGATCTCAGACTTGGTAAATGTTGGAGCAGCCTCCCAACACGAACTTAAGCTGTAGGAACATCTCTGTTTTGCAAGAGGTTAATCCAAAACTCCCCCAGGGGCTGAAGCTGGGAACACAAAGCACGGATGTGGGCCCACAGCAATCTCATTCTTTCAATCTCAAAAGAAACAATAGGGTTCAAACTCTCCTGTGACACTGTACAGGCAGCACCTGCCTGATTTGGCTGAAAACCCCAGGAACTCACCAATGATTGATACATGGCAAGTTATGAAATTTACTCCATCTACATAGAAAACTGGTTTATTTCTACAGATCAAAGCAGGACTTTAAATGCAGCAAGCACTCTGGGTGGAAAGAGTCCACATAATGACAGCAAACCTTGGGAGACGCAAATTTCAGAAGTGATTATTGTTATGGCTTTATTTCCTGTGCTAGTGTTTAAAAGAAAAGGTTTGGGTACAGGTTTAAACACTACTTTGGTCATTTGCTGTCAGGTTATCCTCACTAAAGTGTGAAAGTAAAATCTGATAGTAAAAAGTGTGAAAGTCAAGTCTAAGAGTACTTGGAGCATTACTTACCTGCTCAGTGGGAAAGAGAGCATTAATATACTCCACAGCATTGAAATCTGCTCGGTCCAGTGGATCTTGGCTGGGAAATACCTGGAGAGAGAGAGGAAAACAAACACAATCAACCATCACTGATAATTCCTGTAACTTTACAGTTTCTACTACTTTTAGTTCCTTCAGCACCCACTTCCAGTTGTGTTTCACAGCATTTCTCCAACAAGTGGCCAGGCCCTCCCCAGGAGTAGAGCAGCCATGTGCTCTGCAGGGCTCTGACCTCCCAAAATTCCTGTGGATATCAGCCTGGATAAACACAGATCATTCACACACACGATTCCACACACAGCCCTGGCACAATCCATCCAAGAATTCCCACGACACACGAGCCATTAATCATGGATCCCAAACCATCCTGATGCTTTTGTTGTTGTCTGGGAATAAACTCAGGTTCTGCCCTGCTCTTGGCAAGAGCTTTGCCAGGCCCTGTGGTGACAGACAGAGGGTTTGCTTTCCACAGCCGTGTAATAGGAAACGTGATGAATTAAGGAGTGGTTGTACAAGTTCTCTGGAGACTTGGGTTTGCCACTTTTCACGGAAGAGGGAGAGAAACACGATCTGCTGAATGATTTGGGAAGGGGGAAAGAGCAGCTGTGGTGCAAACAGATCTCATCTCTCCTCAGAAGTTCAGACAATACAAACACGACTGCCAGGCTTGGCTTTCTGTCCCCACAGACTGAAGTGTGGTGCTTTCCCTCCTCTGCTACCACACTGCAGCTGTGGATGTCCCATCCCTGGAAGTGCCCAAGGCCAGGCTGGATGAAGCTTGGAGCAATTTGGGATGGTGGAAGGCGTGGAAGGAATGAGATGGTCTTTAAGGTCCCTTCCAGCTCAGAGCATGCCATGATTCTGATATTTGTTCCATATTTACAGAGCCATCAGCCCTGCACTCCATGGCCAACACCTCCCCTGGCAAAAGCAGAGCTGACCCCACAGCACCCCCCTGCTCACTGGAAGCCTTCACACCTGGGCACGTGAAGCATTTAAGCTGCTTTACGCATTTTGCACTGTAAAATCAGTGATTTTGTGAGACAAAAGCAAATTCTGCCCCAGCCAGCCCTCTCGGGCAGCTTTCCCAGTCGCTCCTGTGGCCGAGGAGGAGAGGCAGCAGTTAAACATGCGTGAGGTCGTGGTGAGCGACGAAAATGCTCTGACATCACCCCACTGTAAGAGCACAACCACAGCATCACACCCAGCCTGTCCTGCTCACAGCTCACACTCAATTAACCTCCACAAACCCCAAACCTCCACAGGTATTAAGAGCAGATGAAACAAGAGGTGAGATGTGAAGATAAAGGCTGGCCAGGAACTCCACTCAAACTGCAGATAGAGATCAGTGCTGCAGGCAGCTGGAGCAGCTGCAGGAGCTGTCACTCCCAGGAGTTTGTCACAACCTATTACTCAGAAATGCTAGCCCGGGTTTGGTGGGGCACCAGTTCTGCCTGTGCTCCCCACCCCGCTTCCAGCAGGGCAGCTGAGCCAGCTCTGCTCAGTTAACCAGAACCGGGCAGGTTTTGCCCAAAACTGGTTAAGGAACACTGACAGGAACGACAGGATTACTGGGTTGAGAAGTGCCAGTGAGGAAAGCAGCAGGTGGTGTCATCCTCAACATCTCCCAGTGCTCAAGATATGAATATTTTCCCACAGCTTTACTGCTTGTTAAAATAATTCAGCCAGGCATGTGGTGGATTCTCCACTGCTCAAAAACCTGCAAGGGCAGAGGATTCTTCCTCTGGACAGGCTCTAGGTGCCCTTCAGAAGCTGCCATTTAATTTACCAATTCCCAAGGTCTTCCCCTGCTCTTTGAGGAGGGCCACCAAAAGTGACCCACAAGCCTCAACACTCAAGACAGTACAAAAACTTATTGGAGTGACACTTTGTGAGACAGACACTGCTGCTGCCCAGACTTCTGCTACAGGGAAGAGCCCTCGAGATGGAAGGGCTGGCTGCAGGCAGCGCTGGCTCAGTCACAGAGGACAAGAGCCACGGTTTTACCCTGGGTTCTCACGGGATTTTGATGGACTCCAAGTGCCACGAAAGGTTCCAGGCAACACCAGAGCACAGAATCACAGAATATCCTGAGCTGTGGGGGACCCACAAGGATCATCAAGTCCAACTCCTGGCCCTGCACAGACACGCCAATAATCCCACCCTGCGCATCCCTGGGAGCGTTGTCCAAATTTTCCTGGAGCTCTGGCAGCCTCGGGGCCGTGCCCATTCCCTGGGGAGCCCGGGCAGTGCCCAGCACCCTCTGGGCGAAAAAACCCCTGTGTATTCACCACGGGCCAAAGCAAG
>VZTG01010716.1:49785-63988 GCA_013397845.1 Melanocharis versteri | reverse complement strand
CGGGGGTGCCCCGGCCCGCGACGCTCCGGGGGACGGTCTTTGGCTGCACCGAGCCCAGATCCCGCGAGGGGAGCAGGGACCGGCGGCAGGAGCATCCCCCCGAGCGAGGGCATCCCCCCAAATGAGGGCATCCCCCCGAGCACTGAGAGCATCCCAGCCCGGCCCTGCCCGGCCGGACCCCCGCACCGTGGTACCGTTGTCGGGGCGGGGATGCTCCGGTGCAGCTCTCGCTCTGCCCACGGGGAACCGGCAGCGTTACCACCGGGGGTGGAAGGAACGGGACCTGGCAGGATTCCCCCGGGAGGCAGCGCCTGGCAGTGACGAGGAGCTGGGGTGTGCACGGAGTGGGTGTCTAAGTGCCACCAGCTCTCCCTGAGCCTCTGTCCTTTTGGGGTCACATTTGGGGTGAGCCTTTTCCTCTCTCTCTCTGTTGCAGGCTGGTGTCAACGGTCCAAGCCACGATGGCAACGGTGTCGGGGATCACGGTTGTCCTCAGCTGCAAGAACGTGGTGCATGACAGGTAACCCAGAGCCCAGCCGGTGCCACTGTCCCGTGGGCAGTGTGCCCAGGATGTGCTCAGCCAGCTCGGGGTCTGGAGCATTTTCTGCCAAAGGGTTGCATGTACAAAGGGGAGAGGAAAATGAGTTTTGTGTTCCTCTTTCCTCCACTTGGGCTGGAAGGGTTGGGCAATGTGCTGGCTGTACCCCCTCTGAACAGCACCGGCTGGGGTTGCTCTGTCAGCTCAGCCTCCTCCAGAGGATGGGCTGTGACATGGGCTGGATATGAGCAGAAAATACAGACATCATCAGCTCTGAAGGGGTAGGGAGTCTCCTTGCTGGAAGCTGAAACTGCTACAGAGTCAAGCAGACCTGGTGAGAACTGATTTTAGAGGTGCATCGAGGCATGCCAGAAGGATTCTGAAAGAGTCCAGAAATGGTGAAGTCGGAATGGAGTTTGCTCCGAAGGAAAATCCTGCTGCCTTGTCCTCAGTGCTCCGAGATAAACTGCCCAGAAGTGACTCTCAGGAGGAGTGATAGCGTAATCTGGGTCAGAAGAGTTCAAAAACAGAGCTATTATCCAGATTAGCAGAGAAGATTGCAGGAGGGAAGAATATAATTATGCTGAGCTGGAATTCAACCGTCACACGCTGATTTTAGGGTGATTTTTAGGAAAGGCTGCCACCCTGGTTATAGCAGACCTGTCTTTAATACACAAATATGAATTGTCCTGCCTTGCTCTAGGTAGTGATATCTATCCAGATCGCTCAGACCTGCTTAATCCAGGCAGTCTATGAGTTACCTTTTTGCTCTAAAACAAAATTTCTGCTGTGTAGATAAGGCAGATGATGAATCCCAAAGCCACACAGACGGAAAGTGCTGCCAGGAGCCCTCCTTCCCCCGGAGCTGTCTGCTTGCCCGGGTGTACTCAAGGCCAAGGGCTCTGTGCAAACACTTTGCGGGCAGAGACCTAGATTTTCTTTGAATCTGGAGGAAACTGAGCCCAGCGCTCAGCAGGGAAGGCCTCGGAGAATGACAGCAACACAGAGAGCCAGGAAGCATCACAAAGGTTGCAGTAAAATTTGCCAGTTTATTTACAGAGGCAGACAATCGTTACACTGCTGGCGCTGTAATTGCCCTCCAAAGCCCTGGGCAAGTTTTGCAAACAATCACTTGCCACCTGTGCTTCACACCACTTACATCTTTCCCTCTGGAACAGGAACTCCTACTACAAATTTTTTCTTGGGATGGCAGGAGGGCAAAAAGAGATTTGAGCCCCAAGCTACACTTCTTCAAGCAACCCCGTAGGGTGGTTTTGTCTTTTTTTTAATCAGTGTGATTTCACACAGGACTTTTTAAGGAGGCTGGTGTCCCTGCAGAGCAGGGCTTGCTGCTGCCCAGATTGTGCAACCAGGATTCCAACACGCTTTGGGAACAGGCAGCTGCCTGCAATTATTTCCCAACTGACGAACGCCTCATGGGGGTTTATTGCCTATATTGGATATTCTGTGCTTCACTCTCCAGACTCCAGCCCAGCCATCCCTGGTTAACTCTGAGCTCTCCATGTGCTTCCCAAACATTCCCTGGGTCAGGCAGCAAGCGTGACAGGCAGGAGGGACTCAGGATTGGGGGTTTTCCACCACTAAGCACCAGCTCTGGTGGTCCCAGGGCTGAGGGGAGGAGATCACCTGCTACAAAGCAGTCAGCTTCATGCTGGATCCCAAAAAATGCTGTGCCCCTGGCCCGTGCAGCCAACACCTGGCTGTGGGGCTAATCAGGATCCTTTGTTAGCACCGTGTTTGTGCTTGGCCAGGCTGAGCTCAGTGCCTGGCACAGCCCAGCAGGAGCAGGGTCAGCGCCGAGAGCCGTCCTCCACACGTACCAGGCACCTTTTCTCTGGGTCAGCCTGTACCTGCTGAGCCAAACAGACTTAAAATTCGCCCCCTTTCAGCTTCAAAATCCATTGAAATGCTGCCATTTCAATCCTAAAGACTCTTCCACCTCCCAGAGCCCTGCGAGGTCACTCGGAGCTGTCACTCAGAGCTGTCACGATGCCTCTGCTTCTCCTCCTCAGGCACTGGCTGGCCGTGGAGTACATCTGGGTGCTGGTTCCCTACATGACCTATGACATCTATGTCATGTACCTCTGCCACTGGCACAAGAGCCAGGAGAAGGGGATCCTGGAGAAGAAGCACTCGCTGGCCAGCGTGTGGAGCTTCCTCCTGCAGGAGCGGCTGATGGTGACCCACCACCTCTTCATCCTCATCGTGCTCACACCCATCACCCAGGTAAGGGCTGCTGCAGGAGCCCAGGACCCCTTGAACATGCTGAGTGTTGGCTCCTGGCCACCTCTCCCATGCTCAGTGCTGCCTTTCTTTATAGCACTTCAGGGGAGAGCTGGGGGACTTCTTCGTGGGCTGCATCTTCACAGCAGAGCTGAGCACGCCTTTTGTGTCACTGGGCAAAATCCTCATGCAGGTAGGTGAGGAGGGACAGGGCTCAGGGCTGGGAAGCCCACAGCAGTTCATCCCCTTTCCCTGCCCCAGGCTCCATCAGCCCCTGTTCAGGCAGTGGCTGAGCTGGGGGGTCTCAGAGAGGGGCAGCCTCACAGCAGTGACCCCAATCTCCCCTCAGTGCTGCCTTCCTCCCAGTGCCCCATCCCTTTCTCCCAGTAACCAGCAGGCCCAGCAGCACCCCGGAACTGGGGGCTGTGCCACGGGCTGGTGCTGTCCTCTCCTGCCTGTTCCTCCCCTGCACCACGTTCATTCCCACCCCAGCCCTCTGCCCTCATCTCCCTTCCCCCAGCTCCTCCATCCCTTCCCACCCCACCTTCCTCCTCCTCCAGCCCTCCTGGATGCTCATCCCCCTGCTACCAGCGCCCCGGAGCGCTGGGGGGCTGCTCACCCCACCTTCACCTCCTTCCTCCCGCAGCTCAAAATGCAGGACACGCTCCTGCACAAGGTGAACGGGATCCTCATCCTGGTGACCTTCTTCCTGTGCCGCATCCTCCTCTTCCCCTTCATGTACGCGGCCTACGCCCGCCAGGTGGGGATCCCGGTGTACCTGGTGCCGTTCCGCATCCCGCTGCACTGCAACATCGCCAACGCCTCCCTCATCGCCCCCCAGCTCTACTGGTTCAGGCTCATCTGCCGCAAGGCCGCCCGGCTCTACGGCGGCTCTCCCGCCCACCGGAGCAGATAACGGAGCTGATAACGGCCAGGGGCTGGCACAGGGGCAGCCCCCGGCCCTTCCATCGGGGACCAGCAGCTGCTGGAGCTGGGAGCAGCCTCCCGTCTCCAGCGCCGTGCCAGGCAGCGCCAGCCTGGGCCGGAAAGGGTTTTTTCCTCCCACGCCGCTCCAGCGCCTCGTGTCCTCCCGCCGGGGTGGGAGCCGGCTTGGAAGCACGACGTTCCTTCTGGGATTGAGCTCTGCGGCCCCGCCGAACCGAGGGTTACACGAGAGGGGTTTGTTCCAGCCGCCCCGGCGCGTCGCCCAGGGCTGACACCGGACACCGGCGTGGAGGTGCTGGAGCCTGGAGCGGGCCCAGCCCCGGCTGCGGGGATGGGGAGCCTGTGCCGGACCTGCCGCAGCCCCAGCCGGGCCTGGAGCTGCAGCACAGCTCTGCAGAGCCGTTCCTGACCTTTGCTGACCTCAGCTCTACACTACAGCCCTGTTCGGCCTCTGACCTCCCATGTGCACCTCACCTCCTGCTGCTGCTGCTGGGCTCAAGCTCCACTTAACCCGAGGGTGCTTTTCACTACATCTGCCTGACAGCCCTGGGAGTCTCCTGTGCTCCCAGCAGGGCTGGAGGGGAGAAGCTCATGCCACGACAGGGGAATGGTTCTGCTGTCTCAGGGCAGGATGGGGACAGGAACCTGCTGAGTCCTTGTCTGATGCAGAGCCCTTCCTTGGCAGGGAGTGCAATTTTTCCCTCCCCGAACCACAGCTGCTTTTATCTGGCCTGCATCCCCTCGGCAGGTATTTAAAACCATCTGGCACACCCTGCTCAGCTCTGCCCTCCAGCTGGCACCACCACGCCCTGGAAACACCTGCACAGTCCATCCCTCCAGCCCCATCCCACCCCCCATGAGGCTGCCAGGGACAGACCTGGGGGTGCACAGAAGGAACCAGCAACCCCAGAGCAGGATGCTGAGCTGGTCCTTCACCAGTTCAGCCCATTTCCACTTTTAATCACAGCAAAATGGGTACAGGCTCCCCTGCTCGCCCTGCACCATGGGGTTCAGGAGCCCTGCGGGTGTGTGCAATCAGAGCACAGTTGAGTTCATTCCCTGCAGCCAGCACCAGCCAGGGCAGCCACCTCCTCCTGCAGCCTCCTGTGCCTGCTCCAGGGCAGGGAACTGCACTGGCACAGCCCTGGCACAGCCCCCGTGCCCGGAGACCTGCGACCACTCTGTGCCTTTCATTCTGTCTGAAACCAGCAGCCGAGCTCTGGGAAACCTGGATCTTTTGGGTGTTGGATCTCGTCCCAACCACGGCTGTTGTTCTGGATAGAGTTTAAAAAACAAAAGGGCCTCTTCCGACCTGCGGTTGTTGTTGCAGAGACGCCGCTGTCACAGTAACCACTGAGACCAGCTGATGTTACAAACCGCTTGCAACTCATTACAGATGTTGTATCTCACTGTTTTCATGGCGAATAGAGTGCCTTATGCAAGGACAAAAAAATCCCAGCCAATGAGGCACCTCAATTTGCACTAACACTGCCCTATTTACTATCAGGAGACCAATAAAGATTTCCTCTCTGAGTCACACCACTGGCTGGCTCTTCCACGTGCCGTTCATTGCTGGGTGGGGGTGTTACATGTGGGGTTACTGCTGCACCCCCACCTCCGGGCAGGAGCAGCACACACCATTTCCAAAGGTTCCTGCCTGTCCTGAACTCACCCAACTTGCTTCCCAGCCTCCAACTTGCTTACCAGCCTCGGGCAGCACGTGACAAAACCAGCAATTCTCCTGGGACTAGGAGAGGGCTGGTGGCAAAGCAGCCAGAGGGAAGCAAATTTCCTCGATGCTGGAGGCTGCTGTGCAAATCCAGAGTGCCAGCAGGCACAGAACTGGCAGCTTGGCTCAGGAACAGCTGTGCCCAGTTATTCCAGTGGAAAACCAAAGCAGCTCCTCCCACTCATCTTTACCACTACTTCCACCGCTTAGTGGAAGAAAACAGCAGGGGATGAAATAAATTCAAAAGAGAAAAATAAAGGTTTATTACAGAGCTTACAGCGTCCAGATCAGCGCTCCGAGTGGGCTCCCAGCTTGCTGAGCTTCTGCAGGAGGGTGCTGCGCAGCTCCTCGCGCCCCACGTTGTCCGTGACGGACTCCAGGAAGTGCCTCTCGTTGGCTCTGCGCAGCGCGGCGCAGGGGGACGCGTCAGCCCTGCTGGACGCCTCGTATTGGGACAGCACCTCCAGGGCCACCACCAGCAGCGGCTCCCCGCAGCCCCCGGCCGGCAGCATGGCAGCCACGTGCAGCAGGTGGCACAACACCTGGATGCAGACGAAGGACACCTCCTGCACGCAGGGCTGAGACGGGGCTCCCGCCGCGGCCCTGACGGAGGCCAGCAGCTCGGTCAGGCTGGCGCAGTACAGCTGCACCACGTGCAGCCAGGCCTCTGGCGGCAGCCAGGTGGAGCAGCTGGAGCTGCAGAGGAGCTGGAAGGCCCGCAGGAAGAGCACGGAGAGCTGCAGGTGGCAGGCGAAGGGGCGCAGGTTGAGCAGGGGCATGTGCTGCACGTACTCCAGCGTGTAGGGCACGTGCAGCAGCTGCCGCTGCAGCAGCTGCTCCACCACGGGCGCGAGCCTCTTCCACTCGCCGTGGCTGCACCAGGGCAGCACCTGCACGAGGGCCACCAGGAAGCCTTTGCTGAAGAGATTCACCTCTTCGGGGTTGTCCACGTCGACGGAGAGCAGCGCCAGCATGGTGTCCCTGAGCGCTGGGGACACGCAGCAGCACTCCATCCACGCCAGCAGCCCGCTGCCCGGCCCGTAGGCTGGCCGGGACTGGGATGTCCACTCATCCTCAGGGAGCCTGCAGATCTCGAACAGCGTCGCCGGGACCTCGTTCTTGAAGTGGTCCCCGTAGAGCTTCTTCAGACGGAGCCCAACGGTCCAGTCCAGTGATGCCACCCTCCTGTGGAGCCAGGCCAGCGACTGCACCCACAGCTCCGGGGAGGGGACGGTCTCCGGTGCCACCAGCTCGCAGAGCTGGCAGAGGATGTTCAGAATCAGGTCTTTGGTCTCCAGGGAAGGGAAGAGCTGCTCCCCAGGCTGATGCCAGTACTTGGTGTAACCATCCAGAAGTTTGCAGAGGCTGAGGAGAAGTGGGAACGGGTGGCAGGATTTGATCCAGTGCTCTTCTGAACAGGACGGTATTCCCAAAACCTTACTGAGGATCTGCAGGCTCAGCTCAATCTGAGGAGAGTCTGACTTCAAATAGGGAAGGACAAAGGCTTTGGTCACCTCTGCAGGTGAAACAAGCTGGGGGGCTGAGCCTGGCTGCATGAGGAAGGCCAGGAAATGAAGGAATTGCTCCTCTTCCCTCACCGTGGAAAGCTTCCCCCACACTGCCTCCTCCAGACACCTCACCACCAGGCTGCGTGGCCTGCCTGGATCCTCGTGGCTCTCCAGGAAGCTCAGTGCTGGGAAGGAGCAGAGGATTTGGGCGAGGAACTGGTGTGCTCCGAGGTTGACCGCAGCAAGATGACAAACCTGCTTCACTGTGGCCTCGGGGGACAGCAGCGTCAGCCTGGCCACAGAAGCCACAGCCCTGGTCAGGCCTTCATCGGACACACTCTTCGTGATCTGGTTGAAAGTCACATTCAGGTCCTCCTGGAGCCCCTCCCTGACAACCTGCACGTTCTGGGACAGACCTGGGCCACCCCAGGACTCCAGGACACCTGAGATCACTTTGTTTTTGTCACTTAATGAGAGCTCAGTGTAACACTCCACGATGGCTTTGGTCACTTGCATCTGCAGCTCTCGGGCCTCCTTGTCATGGTGGGATGTGGCAAAGTCCACCAGTGTCTCCAGCAGTTTCAAAACGAGCTCAGGGGTCTGGAACAGAGCTTTGTTTTGCACCAGGCACTCGACCCAGGCCTTCGAAAAAGCCCAGGTCTTTTCAGATGCAAAAACAGAGCAGGTGTCCACGTGTCGGTCCAGCCTTTGTGCAATGATTGCCATGGCAACTGAAGACACAAGGCTGGTGTCCAAATCCTTCAGGGCAGCGCTGGTGTCCCTGAGAAAGTCCCTGATGAGCTGTGCCAGCTCTAACATCACCCGTGCCTCGCCCTCTCCCAGGTCTCTCGTCTCCGAGAGCAAATCCAGGTTCTTCCCCAGGGTGGTCAGAGTGTCCAGGAGCCGGTAGCTCTCGTAGCAGAGCTCCTCAGAGCCCTTCAGAGTATCCTGCAGCTCCTCTCCCCAGGCCTGCAACAAGCTGCAAACCAAGTCCAAGCCAACCAAGAGCTCCTCACAAGAGGGTTTGGCCACAGACAGGAGCTTCATGCTTCTCTCTGCCTCCCTCACCTTCTCCCCAAGCCCGCAGGGGTGGTACTGGCTGTCAGTGTCCCTGCTCCACAGGCTGACCATGGCGCTGAGCTTGGCCAGGTACTCGGTGACGGGCAGGGGGCTGTCCCCCGGCCCCAGCCCAGCGGACAGCAGTTCAGCCAGGTTGGCCAGGGCGTAGCACCGCAGGCGGGGCTGAGCGATGCTGCCTCGGGTCTGCTTCAACCCCTCCAGCAGCACCAGCGGCAGCCCGGGGGCAGCTGGGGGACTCCCGGGGTCACCCTTGAACCTCTTCGGGGGCTGCAGCCCATCCTCCAGGGAGGACTCAGCTCCGTGCTGACGGATGAGAGCGCTGAACGCAGACACGGTGGCATCCTCCTGCCCCTCCTTGTGTTTCATCACCTCCCACCACACGTCCAAGAAGAACCTGATGTCCGACGGGGACGTCTCGCTGGAGATGTACTCCACCAAGCTCTCCAGCTGGCCCCGGCACACACCTGGGGGCAGCGCCAGCAGCAGCTGCACGAAGAGCCGGGGCACCCCCAGCGCCTTGACCAGCTCGAAGAGGGCGGTGTGGCTGACATCGGGGATCATCGCGCCCACGGAGAAGAACCCGTCATCCTTCCAGCCCCACTCCAGCGCGGCGGCGGCGGCGGCGGGGGGGGCCGGCAGCAGGATCTTGGCCCAGACGATGGCCACGGCCTCCTTCTTCCAGAGGCCCAGCGGCGAGGGGCAGCGCTCGGCGATCTCGCGCAGCGCGTCGGTGATGGGCACGCCGGCGCGGGGCCAGTCGGCTTTGCGCAGCTCCCGCAGCGGCCGCGNCTCCGCCGGCTCCATGGCGGCGCCGCCGCGCTCTGACGTCACGCGCCCGCCGCGCGCTGACGTCACGCCGGCAACGGCGCGCCCCAGCTCGCNAGGGCGTAGCACCGCAGGCGGGGCTGAGCGATGCTGCCTCGGGTCTGCTTCAACCCCTCCAGCAGCACCATCAGCAGCCCGGGGGCAGCTGGGGGACTCCCGGGGTCACCCTTGAACCTCTTCGGGGGCTGCAGCCCATCCTCCAGGGAGGACTCAGCTCCGTGCTGACGGATGAGAGCGCTGAACGCAGACACGGTGGCATCCTCCTGCCCCTCCTTGTGTTTCATCACCTCCCACCACACGTCCAAGAAGAACCTGATGTCCGACGGGGACGTCTCGCTGGAGATGTACTCCACCAAGCTCTCCAGCTGGCCCCGGCACACACCTGGGGGCAGCGCCAGCAGCAGCTGCACGAAGAGCCGGGGCACCCCCAGCGCCTTGACCAGCTCGAAGAGGGCGGTGTGGCTGACATCGGGGATCATCGCGCCCACGGAGAAGAACCCGTCATCCTTCCAGCCCCACTCCAGCGCGGCGGCGGCGGCGGCGGGGGGGGCCGGCAGCAGGATCTTGGCCCAGACGATGGCCACGGCCTCCTTCTTCCAGAGGCCCAGCGGCGAGGGGCAGCGCTCGGCGATCTCGCGCAGCGCGTCGGTGATGGGCACGCCGGCGCGGGGCCAGTCGGCTTTGCGCAGCTCCCGCAGCGGCCGCGGCTGCAGCAGCCGGGCGGCCAGCAGGAAGCCGCCGTGAAGGATCGCCGTCTCCTCGCCCACGGCCCACNGCGCCCCCTGGCGGCGCGGAGGTGGGCCGGATTGATCGACTGACTGCTGGCGAAATTAATTGATTCATTGATATCGACATGTTTAATTGGATTCGAAACCGTCATTAAACTTGAATTCAAAAGCTCGGGCAGAATCGCAGCGAGGGATTTTTCCTGCTTCGCCTCAGGAGTGCCAACACCGCCTGCTCTTCTCCGTGAAACTCGTTTCAGTTTCATGATGAAAACCTGATTTGAGGTGTTATATTTAAGGTTTTCATCAAGGAAATGATAAGCCAGGAGTGACTCCCTGTACTCCCAGCTTTTATTCCACCAGCAAAAGCAGAGTGACTTAATTCCAACGGAATAAACCATGAACTGTGACTTCCAAAGGCAGTTTCTCACCGAAAGCTAATTCCAAAACTTATTCCAAGCTGTCCCTTGGCAGCTCAGCAGACAGTGCAGCTACAAACCACAAAGCACAGCCTCAGCTCCCTCCTGGAATGTGGAAATCTCCTCGGGAAGGGGTGGAAACCACCACCTCAACAACAGGATTCCAGTGGGAAACACACCACGGGCTTCTCGAGAGAACATTTCACCCTGGAAGCTGGGGAAACACCTTGGAACGAAAATAAGGACTGGAGTATTCACATGGTTTGGCAAGATCATTTCTTTGTTCCCAATAAAGGGATGCACTCCCTGTTCCCTGCTCCAGCTCCCCACACCCCACTGGGGAGGGGGAGCAGCCACAGCGACCTGAAAAAAATCTCTGCAGCCTGCAAATAAAGGACAGCTAAAGCAAATTAATCAGAAAATTAATTAATTAAAAAATAACCTGTAATAATAGGTATCTATTCACCTTTCTTTCAAGTATAACAACAACACAGAAATGTGAGGTTTTCTTGACTGGTGATCCCTGTTTTTGGAGCCAAGGGCTCAGCTGCTCCTTTGCTCCATAGCCCCCATTTTTCGGAAGGAGAAGATGTGATTTCCTGGAAGGGAGAGAGCAGCAGCCAGAGACATCAGCTTAAATCAACCCAAAAAACCACCAGGGGACATCCCAGACCTCTCTGATTGGGAAGGCAGCACTTTAACCAGGACTGGCATGTTTTTGGAAGAACTCCAAGGCACAGAGGAGCAGCCCAGCCCATTCCTCCAGCTAAGCTGAAACCTTCTTCCTGTTGTGTTCAGCAAACCACTTGTCACTGTTGTCTGCAGCCATGGCCTGCACAAAGACAAGTGGGAACGTGGTCAGAACGGGAGGAAAGCTCTCCAGAGGGATAAATTATTTTTTAGCCACTAGCAAAGAGACCTGACACCGAAAACCAATGTTCTCTGCCACAGCAAATCATGTGACCACACCCCAAGAGCGAGGCTGGAAAACTCTGCCCAGGGCACTGAGTGAGCTTTAAAAACTGATTAATTTTCCTTACCAAGCCTGGGCTAATTTGCTTCTAGGAAAAACTCAACTTGGAATGAAAACTGGATTTGACAGGTATCTCTAAGGAAGAAAATGAACGTGCAGTCACTTACATCATCCAACAGCTTGTCACCATTAGGGTCCACCTTGGACAGCTCTCTGAACGCTTCATCTCCCACAAAACAGATTTCATGGCCATCCTAAACAGGAGCAGCCCAGTCAGAGAGGCAGAGAGCAATTCAGACCCAATTTAATTGGGGTTTCCAGTTTTACTCACAGGATCAGCCAGAATAACCACTTGCACCGTGGCTTTGCCAGGCGTGTCCAAGCTGACCAGAGGCGTCAGAATTTTCTGGTTCTCCTTTTTCATCAGGGCCTCGATGCTTGGCAGCTGAAAACAGCAAACAAACCGAAATCAGCAGAAAGACAAACAAACTATCTGCTCGGGATTATTCTGTTAACGTTAAAAATTGCCTTCCCCAGCTGAGGGGTAAGGAAAGGAGGGAGGGAAGAGTGGCTGTTACCTCTTCCTTGGCACAGGAGAAGGCGATGCGCCCGAACGCCGTGCCGTGATCCACTGCCCCTCCAACAGCCTTCAGCTCCAGCTTGCACTGGAACAGGGAAAAACCCAGCCTGGCTTGGAGGGACACTGCTCTCCAGGCTGCAGCTTTCTCTCCAGGATGTGGGTGATCCCAAAATCCCCCATTCGGACATTTCCCAACAAGCCAGAATCACCAGAGCAAACCACAGCTTTGCTTTTTTTAAAAACAGAGTTGAGTGTACATAAACTTCAATTAAAATGCTCATAATTAGGTGCACGGGTGCTTTAATTAAGAACTTTTTTTCCTTTTAAGATTCTGTTCTCATAAAAGAAGTTTTTATGGTGAATTTTCCAAGCACTGACCTGGTTATCTGCGTAGCCCAGCAAAGCCCTTTGCTTCTCCTCATCCTTCTCATATATTTTCATCCCAAGCAAACCAGACCAGTAGCTCACAGACTTCTGCAGGTTTGAGACACCCAGGGTTACCTTCCACACGGGATCTTGAGGATTGCAATAATTTAAAATTAGTTACAAACATACTATAGGTTGAAATGCCGTTTTGCATTCTTGAGAAGTAACAAAGAAATCATTCAAAAGTGCTCTTTTTAAAAGAGCTTCATAAAAGTTTTATAAAATGCCATCAAAATAAACACACAGCCCACTCTGATACGCCACTAGTAAATCCCCCCTGAACACCAGAAAGGGTAAATATCTCACCTTGCCTGAGCTGTTCCTTGTCTTCCAGGTAGAACTTGTATCCTCCCGGGGCTTCAGCCTCAAAGACACCAGAGGTGACTTCCCTGAGAGGCCACCCCATCTTCTTGGCATTGCTCACAGCCTGGCTGGACACCAGAGTGATGCCCTAGAGAGGACACAACAGAATTCACGGCGTGGATGCAGAGACATCCCCTGTTTTCACTCAGGAAACACGAGACCTCCATCTGCTGCCAGCCACCAAATCACAAAAAAACGATTAATAATAAATAAAAGAGTGTTTTCCTGCAGGAATTCCTTCCTAGCTCAGCATTCCACGTTGGATCTGGCAGCGAATACCAGCAGAGGCAGAGCTCAAGGAACATTTCCCGGACTTTAATGAGCACAAATCTGCTCTGGTTTCTCTTCTTCCAACTTGGAGACAGCCACAAAAGCAACACTGAAGTGTTTAAGGGACCAAACAGCATAAAAAAAGCAGCTGGTACAGCCCATAAGACAAACAAGCCTCTAATTATTAAAGTAAATCAGCTTCTCACGAGGAGGTTTGGCTGCTGGGAGTGGAGCTCACCAGGAAGTCGTTGCCCAGGCGATATTCTCCAATGCCATAATTGTAAGTCAGCTCTGCCACAAAGTGATTGTCCTCTGGTCCGTAGCCCACCATGGTCTTGCTCCATTTTCCATCATAAGGGCTGGAATATCCACATTATCCATGTTTTAATGTCACGAGGATTAAAAGCAACCACCAGGAACTGCAAGTATTTGTGTTTTAGGGAGGAATTGCATTTCTACAGGGAAATAATGGCAGTTTTGACCCCGGGCAGTCGTTCATGGCCATATGATAAAAGCAATTCTACCTCATTAACAGCTCATGCTTTACAAGCACAGGCTGCTCATTAGCTGCAATTACATAATCACTTCCTTATTGCTAAGTAGGAAAGGGCACCAAACGGTGAGATTCCTTCTATTTCATATAGAAAGGCTTTCCTATTCTTTCTTTCATTCCTTTTTCTTTACAAAAGCCCTTGGGGCTACCAGGAGGGATTTTTAACTCAAGAACCTTGATAGTGCCACGCCTATATTACATTTTCCATCATCTTTTCCTATATAACAATCGGTGGAACTGAATGCAGCTCCTGGTAAGCTTAGAAATAATTTGATACAGTTAACTATCAGTCTATACTCGCAATATTTATATTCAATGCAAGCATCACACCTACACAGAATAGGGGTCTGTAGGTTCCAGGGGAAGCAATTTAATAAAAAACACAACACAACCGTTACTTTACTGTGAACTAACAGTTATGCGGGCAGGGCACTCACCCGTTGCAGCTGGCCTTGCAGCCCTCCTCGAACTCCTCGTGCCTCAGCACCTTGGGAACCACACAACGCTCGGGGTTGGGAGGGGACCTCGGGGATCTCCTCCTTCCAACCCGGGACCGCTTCCCTGGGCCCGGCGGAGCGGGCGGGAACGGGGCCACCGCGGGCAGGACGCGGCTCCCATCCCCATCACCATCCCAATCCCCATTCCCGTCCCCATCACCATTCCCGTCTCCATTCCCGTCCCCAGNGCCGTGGAGCGCGGCGCGGCCGCGCCGGGGCTGTGGTACGAGAAGGCGGCGCCCGGGGATCGCAGGCTGGGGTGAGCGCGGGGAGCGCGGCCCGGCCGTGCTGCCCCTCGGAGCCCGCCCTGAGATAGCCGGGTGACATCGGAATGGGAGGGAAATATCGCCTCTGGGGGGGCCGGGGGAGACTGACAGGCACTGCTGCTCTGAAGGTACCGGGTGGGCTTCGGAGAACTGGGGAATGGCTGGGTGGGAAGGGAGCTTAAAGCCCATCCCGTTCCACCCCTTACCAGGGGCAGGGACACCTTCCACCAGGCGCGGCTGCTCCAAGCGTCCTCCAGCCTGG